>JBAMHW010000010.1:3198584-3217245 GCA_037177495.1 Rhadinocentrus ornatus
ATGAATGAATGAATGAATGAATGAATGAATGAATGAATGAATGAATGAATGAATGAATGAATGAACGAATGAATGAAAAAATCTAAATCTACAAAGGGAAATTATAATGCTTAATTGTTATTCTTTTTTAAATATACAGTACCAGTTTAAAGTTTGGACACACTTACCCGTTAGATTTAACGGGAAAGTGTGTCCAAACTTTTGTAGTAACACCATTATTCATCACATTTTCATAATAAAAAATAACTATTACTAGTCTATGTTGCTAGAAGAACTCTATTTTGACCTGGGAATTATGATGTCACCATTTCCTGTGAAACTTTCCAATTAGCTTAAATTGATGGAAATGTCCAATCAGGAGCAAGCAAAGATCGAGCAAAACGTTATATGTTGTAGTTATGTTACATAACTTGGTGCAAACATTAAAGGAGCTTAGCTTCCTCCACAAGCAGAGTTTGGCTGTTCTTTCTTCTAGATGCTTCCGTGTTGTATTTCCATTTCAGTCTGTTGTCTAGCTATACTCCCAGGTATCTGTAAGTCCTTCACCTGTTCCTCCAGGATGTACAATACTTTGTTTACTTCTGTCCACCCTTAAGTCAACAATCATCTCTGATTGTGATTTTAAGGTTAGTGGTAGAGTGGTAGAGTACCAGCCTGTGGTCCAATTCCTCAAATGGAGAACAGGAAGAGAACCAGTTAGCATCTTTTATATTTTCATATAATAAATGCAACATTAAATTTTCTCTGGCAGAGTAGTTGACAAACTATTGGACAGGTTAAAATGAAGCCGATAAGGAGATGGGGTTGAAATCTCCAGAGATCACCAAAAGTGTGCTGGGGTGTTGTGCTTGTATGCTGGTAATCACTGAGCTGATTATATGAGGCCTCCCGGTTTATTAGAACTTTCAGCTTCTTTCACATACAACAAACTGTTGATTTAACCAATTATTTAATCTATTTTTTTAATCAAACACTGACACACAGTGGATGCATGATTATTCAACTTATTCTGACAGATTTCATTTTAATTTACAACACAAATATCAGATCATGTACGGTAGATTTTATGATAAAACGTACTGCAGAACTTTTGCAGATTATCTTAGGGACGCGCCCCCAAACAACAGCTAATCCTGTATCCATCTTGCATCCAATCTGTACTGGAAGCTCTCTCCAACCAGTAAAAGTCCTATGATGACTCTTGTCTTATATCTTGCTCTGTCCCTTTCACTTTCTTTTCCTCTCTTCCCTTTGATAATTATCTCTTTGTTTTATTTATTTATTTGCTAAATCAGCCACAGTGCACATTCAAAACAGCCTCTGTGTTGATTACCACTTGCTAGCGCGTGATGCGTTGCGTGAAGTGAAAACTCAGTGTCATGCGGCAGCCTGGAAGAAAGAGTAGTGAAATGTGTTTTCTCAGCCTCGGGATGGAAATGCACATACTACACGTCACTGCACCATCAAACAAGTCAGGAACACAGATGTTGGAAAGTTACGTAGTGCGCTTTTAATCCATCTATTCACCTTCTGTATGGATGTTTTCTCATAAACTCCAATAACTTAAATTCACATACATTGTTTAAATTGGTAACCTACATGTCCTCTCAACAAATTTGCTGTGATTACTTTCAAGGTCATCATCATTCTCAGCAGAGGATAGATTATTTACTGTTTAAAGGCTACAAATGCATTTGATGAAGGTGTGCTTTATATTGTACACTCAGCAATACCTTAAATGCTTTAAGATCTTGTTTAATTTTCACTCTTTAATGACACTTGTCAAGACTTCTATGACAAATGCCTTACTAAGCAGTACACCAACAATGTGACACTTCGCAGTCATTATCAGACACATCCGTTCTTTACCAATAGTCAATTCTGTGAAGGCTTGTTCATTTGAACAAATATGTTTCACACACTCGACTGAGTCACCCGACTGAGTGCATATTATCCATCGCTCACAGGTTTTAAAGTGGGATTTCAGACTTTAGCACCCAGGGGCCAGTTGGGAGGTTGAGGGCCTGCAGTGGTTGCCAGCCAGAGGATATAAACCAATGACCCACAGACCCAGGCATGTGTTGTAAAAAAATCTGGTTCCAACCAGAGCTGGGTCTCGATTCAAATTTCAAGAATCGATTTGATTCGGATTCTTAAAATTTAGAATCGATTATCACTAGGGCTGGTATCGATTCAAATTTTACGACTCTATTCGATTCGATCCGATCTGTACTGACCGATATTGATTTGGTTCAGTGTTATTAAAACAGTTTTTTAGCTATTACCTGAGTTAGATTACTTTGTAGTTGTACAACATATTATTCTAGCATTATATTGACATTCAGCTGCAATTTAATGAAGTATTTGTAGTTAAAGATGGCTGTAAGAACCAATCCCCCTCCTAGAGTGTTGACACAATTGCTTTCAAAAACACATTGTAGGGCAGAATTACTGAACAGATTATGCATTATTAAAAATTATATATTAAGAATACAAATGCAATTTTATTTCAACATAGGCCTGGGTGTAGTCACTAATTTCCTGAATAGATTCAATATTGATTGATTTACAGCTTATTATGTAACACCACATATTTTTCTTGAATATTTAAAACATTTTCAGAAAACTTTTTTTTTTTAATATATAAAACACTGAGTACATTTACTTGACATTAAAAATATGTAAAAATCTGATCTGACATCTAAATTCTTAATTTCTGAAGTACCATAACAATACAGTGTTTCCCCATATTCCGAGCCAAAAATGCTGAAAAAAACACAGGACAAAAAAATAAATAAAAAGGTTACACGTTTTAACAATCCTGATTAAACCGTTTTGAGTCTCTCTAAATATTCTTTAGGTTCAGATCTTGATAACGTGTGGATTTTAGTACAACTTACAAAGAATATTGGCTCCATTTAAACTCGCAATACGAGTAACATTCCTTCAATGACGGTAGATTCAGCTTGATCAACTGTCCTGTGATGAGCGTGTCGCTATCGCCGTAACATCAGAGCAGGAGAAATGCTCTCCATCTGCTCCTCACTGGAGCAAGACGCTTCTATCTCCACCAGCCTGAGAGAATCTAGAAAACTCTCATATTTCTGTCTAATTTCCAGCTGGTTGATGTGTTTACCGACGCGTGCACTCTGTCCTCTAACGGAAACCTGTGTGTGCGCATGTCTCTGTGTGTATGTGTGTGCGCTGACTGCCACAAACACAGAGAGCAGGCGCAGCTAAACATGCTGTCATGTAGACCAGGTAAAAAGCAACAGACTGTTTACTATTTGATAAAAGGACAAAGTGTAAACCTGTTCTATAATAAATGTGACTTTAAATTAGCATATCGGATTTATTTTAAACTACGTGCACGGTGACATCACTTCCTGTTGAACGTGGTTGTGACCGTTAGCATTAGCTGCTAATATGAGTGCGGCGAGCCTAGCATTAGCTGATAATATGAGCAGTAATATGCTGAAAAGGACATTATAGATGAATGTAATCCACACAGGTGAGTTAAAACATCTGAACTGGACATTATCTTGGTAAGAGAAGATGATTTTGGATGGAGGCAACACAGGAAACCAGTTGTGTGTATATATGCAAGGATCTCGCCGAACCTCGGTTGTCGATATTGGGTTTATTTAATTTGAATTGATTAAAAATGGATGAATCGATTTTTTAACCCAGCCCTAGTTCCAACCAAGGTATGCAGAACAGCATCTCTGAACACACAACACACCCTACCTTGAAGCAGATGGGCTACAGCAGCAAAAGACCACACCAGGTGCCACTCCTGTCAGCTAAGAACAAGAAACTGAGGCTAGAATTCACACAGACGCACCAAAACTGGACAACAGAAGATGAAAAAATGTTGCTGGTCTCCATTTTTGCACAAATTCAGACATTAGGAAACCAGGTTAAAGAAGGCTAAAGAAAAGCAGTGGATGATTGGACGGTAGTGATACTCTGTGATTAATCTGCATTTGTCAAGGAAATGATGTGAGAACTATTGTTTGGTGGAGATCCAAGGAAAATTTACAATTACTACCTGAAGAAAATGAGCCAATATCCAGTCATTGACAATACTGGGTTGAATGTCAGGTACTGGACCAGAGGACATGTTAATCATTACCTCTTGTTATTGTACAAACTGAAATTGCAAACACTTGCAAAACCAGACTGGTCACTTAGTAAATAACATTGTTTGCTTCTATGTCTAAAATTAACAAGAATTAACATTCTCTGAGGGTTGTGATTCCACTGGTATTGCTGAGGAATCAGCTTTTCCTGTCTCTGGTGGTGGGCCAGGACTATAATTACTCTATTAATCCCTGCCATTTCTGTTTTTGCTGATGTACCTGTTTCCATGGATGTGGGAGGCGCAGAAAGCATAGCTGTAATGAAGCAGAGTGGGGTCAACTAGAGCATTCTTCTCTGAATAGTCCATCAGGTCCTTCAGGTAGCTCAGGTGGCGGTGACAGCCTCGAACACCATAACGAGCGCAGTACTCATCCAGGACGAAAACCTGACCTGGACTGAACCACCCCTGAAAAAAAACGAAAAAAAAACACATGATCATAAGATGTGAATCACAGGATGAAAGAGCTCCGGTATGCCACAGTATTCTTAGGTTAATGTAGTTTGTAGTAAACTAAAGATTATTTTTATTTCATTTTGCAAACATCACTTTGTCGCTTCTCTGATTGATGTACTACTTCCCTAGTCTGTGAGTTTTGGTGGACCGTCCTCTCTAGAAAGATGTGTTTTGGTGCCACATTCTTTACATTTTGTCATGATGAATGACATGAATGAACCTGCAACAGGAATTTTAGTTTCAGATCTTATTCATTTATTTTAGTAATCTAACCTGAATTGTTCTTCTCCACAACTTTGTTTCCAACCTGTTTGGAGAGCTCATTGGTCTTCATGGGGCCTCTTGATAAGTGGTGTTTCAGCCTGTATGTGTGTGTGAATATATAGGAGGAGATGAAAATCTTTTGACAAACTAATTAACAAAAAATATAACCGTCATCATTGATGGCAAACAGCGAAATGAAAAGTTTTACAAAGAATTAGAAATCTCCACCCTACTCAAAGTGGGGTCTCGCGGGACGAGATTTTACGAGAGTAACGGCTAATGAACTAAACACCATTCAATGGAAACACCTGCAAATCGGAATTGTACTTTGTCGAAATTTTATATCTATCGCTTTCATTTAGCAAAATACTGTAATGGAAACACAGCTAATGTCTCAAGCAATGGAACTTGGAGAATGAAATGGAGGAACCATCATGGGAGGACAAGCCCCTGCATGGGCTGTACTACCGACAGATAGCTGAAGTGGGGGATATAAACAAGTCCTATCAATGGCTGGAGAGGGCTGGACTGAAGGACAGCACAAAAACGCTAATCGTGGCAGCACAGGAGAAAGCCTTAAGTACCAGATCTAGCACACCAGGGAGGCCCCTAGGTACAGGCTGTGCAAAGAGGCCCCTGAAACAAGCACCTCACAGCAGGGTGCAAGATACTGGAAGGCAAGGAACACATGGAACGCCATAATCCAGTGTACATAGTGTACAGAAACATCTGTGCAGAATATGGACTGGAGACCCCTAGGTCACAATGAGAAACACCCAAGGTGGTGGAGAATGAGTAAAGATACTGTGGTCCCACTATACTGTGGGACCACATAGTGGTGGTGGCCAACCAACCAGACATTGTGATCATTGTGATCATGGACAAGCAGCAAAGGAAAGTCGTTGTGATCGATGTAGCCATCGATGTAGCCATCCCCAACGATGGAAAAATCAGGAAAAAGTAAGACAAGAAACTGAAAAAATATCAAGGACTCAAGGAAGGACTGGAGAAAGCCTGGAAGGTGAAGGCAACAGCAGTACCAGTGGTCATCGGAGCACTGGGGGCCATGTCCCCCACACAGGAGAAGAGGCTCCAACAGATACCTGGAGAACCATCAAACATCTCCATCCAAAGGAAGCAGTCCTAGGAACAGCTAAGATACTGCATAGGACCCTCAAGCTCCCAGGACTCTGGTAGTGGTTTTGAGATGTGAAGAGCCACCCAGCCTTTTTTTTTTTTTTTTGTGCTGGGCAAAAAATTTTAATCGCGATTTATTTGCATGAAATGTTGCGATTAAGCACATTGTTACATGCAAAATGTGCTTTTCCTTTAAAAGAAGGCCTACTGCTGTATGAAGAAAATGTTGTAAATTTTGGTTTACCAACACTAAATCAGGGGTCTGCAACCTGCAGCTCTGGAGCAACAAGTGACTCTCTGGACCTTCCACAATGACTATTAATACATGGCTAAAAATGAAGTACTAATGTTTTTAAATACAGACATAATAACAAATGCAGGTTTTTAAGCAATTTCCTGTTTTTTTTTCCTCCCATGGAAAAATTGCATTGAATTTCCACTACGTAATGACACGAAAAGAACCAGTACATTTTTTTTTATAGCTATTTTCCTTGTCATTAGGTTGGAAGCTGTGGGCTCATCTTTTTTTTACTTTTCTTTTGTAACTTAAGTTTTTAACAAATATCTTCACCCCATAGAAGAACGTCTGACTACTGTAAAGGTTTTATGTTTTTCTTTATTTTAAAACTGAAAAACAGAAATAAAAATGTGGTTCTTCAAAATGACAAAGTTTTTTTCCAAAGTTTAGTATTATTTCTGGCTCTAAACGAGTTTTATTTAGCTAGGCTGAGGAGAAAAATGGCTATATATATATATATACATATATATACAGATATATACAGACATATATATATATATATCCCATTAAAACAAACTTAGCCTGATGCAACTTTGGCTCAATAAACTCATTTCACTTGGTATAAAAATCTCTAAAAAGCAATGTTAGAAAATTTACCAAGGGCTAACCTTACCTAAATAAATAAATTTAAAAAAAAAAAAAAAAAGAGAGAGAAAATAGAAGAAAGGTGTTGAATTTCCCGAGATATTCATTAGTCCGTTTATCTTGATCATAATCACAAAATTAAGCGTGAAACATCTAATGCTAATTAAGATCATGCTGGAAGGAACATTAACAAATTAGCACCTCACAAAGCTGGTGCCCCACACACACATACGCGCGCACACACACACACAGCTCCTCCTGCTTGACAACCGTTGCTCTCTGCCTGGCGACACGTGACCGGAGAGAGAAGACATGCAGCAGAGAAACTATTTAATCTTCAAACAGATGGGTTGTGGAGTTGATTGTCTGCCACTCCAGAGTCAAAAGTCCCTTTTTTTTTTTTTTTTGATGAAAAGTAGTTTTACACCTTGAATAGATTCAGACGCCATATGTCAGATAATCTTTAATTTTTTATTTTTTACAATTACAAACATCAGACACTCTACATATACATTTTTGGCAATATCTGTAATTTAATTATTTTATGAAACGGGTGCACAAAATTTATTAAATGCACAATTTTTTCCACTTTAACCTCTTCTTGAAGAGAGCCCCCTGCACACGTGACAGCATGAAATGTGTCTAGAAGAACGCCAGGAAGTAGTATCCTAACATGCAGCGTACCCAAATTATAGAGACCATCAGCTAAAAGACTGCCAAGCATTGGCATCCAAACCAAACACAAACAAACCCCAAGATATATGGGAATGTAACAAAAACATGAGAACACTGTCCACTTTAGAGCTTCTGCTAATGTGTTCTCCCTGTGAGCTGTGACCTGTGAGATAGCAGCCAGAATCATATGTCTTCCTTTGCCATTTCTGTGGAAATGTTTTATTCCAACTCTAAAAAGTCATGAACGTCCTGCTAGTTTCCATGAAGATGAAGAAGGTTTTCCTTCATCTTCCCAATATAGACTATCTTGAGCTTCACTTCTTTCTGGATCCTCATGGTGTTTCTAAGGTAAATGTGGGGGCTCTCCCTCCATTCTCCTGACTCTTCTGACCATTGATAGAGGTGTCTATCATCAACATCGGCCGATGGCTTCCAGAGATATTTACCTGCGTAGCACAACTATTAAAACTGCTCAGGTTCACGGTTTGATCTTCTACTATAGCAGAGTTCTTCATCAC
The DNA here is from genome assembly GCA_037177495.1 of Rhadinocentrus ornatus. Lineage (NCBI taxonomy): Eukaryota > Metazoa > Chordata > Actinopteri > Atheriniformes > Melanotaeniidae > Rhadinocentrus > Rhadinocentrus ornatus. The sequence goes on from JBAMHW010000010.1 coordinate 3,206,659, forward strand.
ACATTACTTTCCTCATTCGTAGATGAATTAGGCTGCAACTTTCTTTCAATTTATTTTGTAAAGGCATTTTGGAGTTTAGGATTGTTTCTGTTACTGCTTTAAACTAAAAAAGAAGAAGTCAATTGAAATAATACACTATTGTCATTTATCTGTCATATAATTATCGTTATTATTATTGAGATTATCACTTTATCTGGTATTTCTAGATTATGTCTTATTGTAACATCATTACTATTAATTATGAAGCTGAATAAAAATGGTTTTGTAGATTATTATGATGTGTTAGTGCTACTGGGTAAAAAACATCATTACTTGATTTTATTCAATTCTCTTGTCAAAATCTTTTCTAAAATTTTGATTACTAATTTTTTCATCGAAGTTCTCGATTTCTGGGTAAAAACATTATTTGGGCAGAAACTTCAACCTTTGTCCACCATATTCTGATGAGAACATCCTCCAGTCAGAGTGGACATTCAAGCCAAATTCAATTAAATTTCCACAACACTGTTACAGAGATATCACATTTAGTAAAACATGAAGGAAAGACAATTTTAATCTTTTTTGTTTAAACATGTTTAAAGTGTGAAATGTGGTGACTACCATCGTACAAAGAAGTGAACAAGGATGTTTAAAAGCACGGTGAGAATGGTGAAGTTGTTCAACACTGTCATTAAATCCTGATAGTGGGCTGTTCTACTCTTTGGAATGAACTCTTTAATGTAATAAAGTCAATATAAAGACTTGAAGTCAGATAATATTTCCAGTATTTACAGTCTCACTGACACATTGCTTCCTGACTGGGTTAACTGGACCTGGCGGATTCCTTGTCTGCGGGCCTTTTTGTGCCCTCCCCCTTCCCATCACAGTGTTGACTTTCATTGTCATCTTCTTCAGTTTCTTTCTTCATTTTTCTCTACATCTGTGGGCTTGAGCTATTAATATCCCACCACAGAGAAAAAGAGGGGCTTGTCGACCGGCGTGAAGCGACAAGATGTTCCTCCGTGACAAACAGATGGCACACTCCAGTCTTGGCACAGACCGCTCAATTAGCTGCTAACGAGCAGACTGACTTGCTCGATCTCCATCAGCCGTGGCTTTAATTCTGTGTGTCAGAGAGCCGCCGTCCATGGCCCCGGTGAAGGAAAAGTCAAATCTGAATCGCAGCTCTTAAGCAGCAACCTGTCGCCTCTCGTCACCTGACTACACTCAGGAGGATAAAGATTAATAAACAAAGGAATCATTTCTTTCCTTTTATTTATTTATTTTTTACCATGAAGCCACTTTTGGCCCAATATTGTTATGACAAAAAAAGTGGCAAAGTTTGTGAAGAATATTTCTTTAATTTTATTTATTTTTTGCATACTGTATAACCAAAAAGTGACAGACGATGTGTGTTCCCAGTTTGTCTGAACAACAAGAACACCCTGCACTTGATTTTCTTAAAAACTGACCACAACTCCTGAGACTGAGAGCAGCAGACCTGATCCTGTTTGGAGCTGCTTTGTCACTAATCCATTTTAAATATATAAGTGTGCTTAGTGCCGCCAGTCATGTTACTAAAGCATAACATAAAGCGTTGGTACTGTTGCCATGGTTACTGTATCTTCTAGATATTGTATACCTGACTCCATGTTATCATAAACTGATTGTGTTTTTTGTTTTTAATCAGTAATCATAAATAGTGGGAAACCCACCAAGAATAAATATTTATGGTAAATAATTGAAATCAAATACATAAATTAATGATAATGACAATAATTAATAATAAATAAATAAAAATGATAAATAATTAGAAATAAATGTCTAAATAAATTGTTTTTAAAAAATTATAAATAAAACTAAATTAAAAAGAAAAAAATAAAAGCAATTCAAATAAATACTTAAATAAACAATTATTATATAATAATAATACATAATGATAGCAAAGAATAATTACAGAAATTAAAAATAATATGAAGAAGATGAAGAGAAAATAAATAAATAAAAGGAACTAATAATTATTCAGAATAATAGTATTTTTTAGAAGGATTTTTTTTATCCCCTCAATTGATTTAAATTCCTTTTCATGAATTTATATGTGTTGTTTTGGATTTCTTTTCCAGCATTGGAAGTTGGATGAGAAAATTTCCCCTGGCTGGATCTGTGATCTGATTCCAGAACAGGTCTTACAACTCTGCACTGTAAAACATCACCATCACTAAATGTAAAACACTGTGCTCCAGTGTTTTACATTTAGCAGGATTATCTGGCAATGCTGGCTGATTATTAACACCAGCAGCAGAATACCTGTCAGTTGATTAATATTCAAAGTTGATTTCATCATTATAAATGTGTGTGTCACACATATTGGTAAATTTATCTGAATCTTTGAGCGATCAGCGTCATCTCTCTTGTGAATGGTCCTGCAGATTTCTCTAATTAGCACAAATGTCACTAAATCACCAGGACTCTCCAGATTTAAAGGAGTGGGAGTCTGAACCGTGTGCATGCATCATCCTGGGTAATTACATCAGTCTGTTTACGTTAGACACCCCACAGGAAGTAATCCTGGCATAAGGACGCTAAGGAAGACGGGTCTGAAAGGAAGGGGAGGAACACCTGTGTTCTCCTCCGTTAAAAATACAGGTGAGGACAGAGGATGAAGAATTTTCCAGGTTTTAAACGTGAAAGCTGACAGGAAATTTAAGTGGGTCAGAGTCTTGAGAATTAAAGGTAAATATTGGTCTTCAGGAATTGTCCACTTCAGTGGTCATTCTCAATGACCCCATAACCCATTTCCCTTCATCATCGATTAAAGGTTTAAGATGGATGGGGGTTGGGGGTCCTGGGATGGTGCAAGCTGCTGATGGTCAAAGTCATCAACTTCTAGTAATGATATTAACTTTTCCATTTAAGAGAAACATTTAATATAATATTTAGAAGAAGAAATGTAAAATAAAAAGGCGTGGCTACTTTATCATTTATTCAAGCTGAGCTGAAACACCAGAGCTTGGAAGTTCAGACACAATTATTTAGATACCTAAAATAAACAGTTCAGTTGTTCTGAATATTTAATTCTATGTAAATCCCACACAGTTTTAATAGCCTACAGACAGCAGTGTGGTACAGCTACAGACCAAATTTCTTCCTGACCACTGATGTCGTTTGGTTGGTTCAACTGTTTTGTGAATAGAACATGACCTAGGCCATGACACGAATCCAAGCCACTTCTCAGCAGATGTCCCCCACGCCTCGGCAATGGCCTTTTCTCAGAGTATTTGGTGAAAAGGGGCTCAGGTTGGAACACAAAAGCCTTCAGGTTCCACAAAAGGCTGAGAAGAGAAGAGCTGGATGGGTGGTGTGAATAGACGGGTCTAATTGCACTGCTGGAAGGAGTCCTGTGAGGCAGGTAGCGAAATGAAAGAGGCCCAGATGTCAGTCTGGGGAGCTTCTCGTCGTTATGGTTTTGGAGGACGAGCCCCAAAACGCAACTACTGTTATCCTTCATTTAACAAAGGAATTAAAGACCAGCTTATTTTCTATTTCAATGTTGTACTGAAAAAAAAAGGAAACAAATAAACAAACAAAAAAAAGATCCACAAATAAAACATGATTGTGATGTATAATCTGTCTACTTTGTGGGATCAATCGTCTGTTGACTCTGAGCTCTGCATTTCAATCCTTGGCAACAAATACGGAAATTAATTCAGTGGATGATGATTCAATTTAATAAACTCTCCCAGGATACTATCTGGATTCAATCTGATTCAGGAGCCAAGAATCAATATGGGTTTAACACAATCACTGCCCTTCATAAATCACAAAAAAACAAAAAACAAAACAACAACATCAAAATCAAAATTTCTCCCTGAACTCAATCAGGTCTGGCTTTATCAAAGTTACACATCACACCTTTGGATAACATTTTTAATAATATTTTTAATTAGTGCTGCAGATGAAAACTGTATCCACTGTGATCACTGAATTGTTCAAATGATTACAGCGTTTCACTTACTGGTGTTCACGCCGAACAGAGAGAGCCGCAACACATTTGCTAAATAAGTGATGACGTACATTACAGACACGGAGCCTGACCAATCCCAGCAGCAGTAAAAGAAAAGAAAAAATAGCCCAGCAGAAGTTAGCTGTGCTCAGCGTGAGGTAGTAGGCTAGGCTAGGTTAAGCTCCAACGCTGCTAGTTTTAGCTACAAAACGTTTTTTTGTTTTTAAGCAACTAGCAACAGATCTAGCGACTTTTTCTGGAATTATTGGAGACTTTTGGGGGATAACATTTTATTTCTATAATGTTATACTGGAGGAGTTTCATAGACTTTGCTAAATTATTTTTAGTTTTACAGCATCTGTTGTGGCATTTTTGGCAGTTTTTCTGAGGTTCTTATTTTGTTTATATCGATATCGGAATTATATCGTATTAGCCAAAATTAAGAAATATATCGTGATAGAAGTTTTGGCCATATCGTCCAGCCCTATGGAAATAAAATTAAAAGATTCAAGTTGTTCCAAATAAAATAAATATCCACATTATACTTGATAATATAGAGCATAATATAGATAATATGGAATGAATTTTAACTGTTTTGCACACTTAGTACCTAAACTAGGAGTATATTACTGCAGCAACAAGTACTGAAACAACCTCACCAGTGTTAGCTGGTGGTGGTGGGTGTCTCTCCCTCTACTGTCCCTCACACTCATGGTGCCAACTTTAACAATTTTATAAGGTAGCAATCACACAAGGTCATGCTGAGTATCTATTTTCCATTATGTATTCATTTATATTGATGTATTCTTACAGCCCAGCACCTCCCTTCACTCACAACTTGATACTGAGAAATAGTTTTACATTAAAAAAAAGACTTTGCAGGGTGTCATGTGATTTTTTTTGTAATATAAATGTTTTTTGTACAGTTGACTGCAGTATCGGCTGCAGACAGAAGCAGGAAATCTTCAGAAGCGGACCATATACACCTCAGTGTGCCACAAATAAGAGACATCTTCAAACTATATGTTAATATTTGTATGTAATTCAACATTCAATAATTATAACAAGTAGATGCTGACTCTCCTACACAACAGATGAATGGGGAAGGATTTTTTTTTTAAGAACTTCTTAAAGTTCTTAAAAATAAGGGATTGGGGGGTTGGGGTTGGGGGTGTCATCATGTTTTATTAAGTTGAACATAACACAAATGCCCTCTTCATCCCCCAGTCTACACACTTATTTAGCCCCCCCCTCCTCCTTTCAAACAGCTCAGCAGTTGTCCATAAGGGTTATTTTCCTATTTGGAAAGTATTGATTAAAAGGTTTACCCCCTCAATCAGTGTGAGAGAGCCCCCAGGGCTTAACACACACACGCTCAGAGTGAGAGCGTTTCTGTCTCTTTCATGTCTTCAGACTGCCCACTGACAGTTTTAGTTTCTTTATCTAGCAAGGCAATTATTTTTATTATGAATACAGTTATTCTAAACTGGACTATCTAATGTAATGTAATGTAAATCATATGATGGAGTTGTTTTATTTGGATTATAGTATGACAACACTGAACTGAATGTTGTGAATTGACGCTGTATAAATGAAGCTGAACTGAATTGTCTTTCAAAATATATATATAAAAAAAGCGCCAAATTTCTCATGATTAAAACCCAAAGACACAGAGTTTAACCATATTTTTGATAAAGACATTGGCAAATATTCACATTTAATAATATCTTTAAATCTGGTTTTAACTGTTTTGGAGTTAAAATGATCCTTTGCACCGTGTAAGGCGGCTGCATCCGCTGTAAAAATACAACCTGTCACCATTATTGAAGATCATTGAGCATGGCAGAGTTAATTAGTTAATCATAAAACTGATGCAGCCCTGACATGCTGTATTTTTGTTGTTGCTATAATTTCCAATACTCTCTCACTCAGATTTTTTATTGGGTAGAGTAGAAGTATCCCTATGATGGGATCACAGACCTATACTTTAACTTCACATTTTTTACATGGTACCTCATTCTAACATACCAGAATTGTTTGTTTTGGTCTCACAACTTCATAAGGTGTTTTAATGGACAGAAAAAGGGGAAAGGAAATAGCCTAGAGCAGATTGGATGAAGGATTAATCAATCATCAGGATGGTTGGACAATCTTCTGTCAGTTTTCTGGTAGATTGATTAATAAATTAATTCAGCTCTACATGCCATGAAATAAGCCACATTCTGAATTCATCTAACCAAAGAAAATGTGACACACAAGGAAAGAAATGACTAAAAAGATCCAAGGATGGATGGATGGAGGAGGACATGTTCATATTGACATACCAGGCAGGAGAAGGAGTCATTCATGCGGTGCTGTAGGGTAAGTTTCTGTAAAATAGTGAACAGAGTGGTGTGGTCGAAGTGACTTGGAGCTGCAGAGATGAACTCCTCTACTCCCTGACGCTGACTTGGATCCAGGCCTGAACAAGAAACAGACAGGGGGGACAAAGGTCAAGAGGTGCACAAAGTTTGTAAGACAAGCTTATTTAGGTTGACTAATTTACAAAAGCATACATGATTGGTTAGGGAGGCATGCTCTCTGCTTTCCAAGTCAGCTTCTACTTAATTTATAAAAAGCTTGAAGATCTGTCAAAATAGTGGCCACAACATAAGAACAGCAGCTCAGGTGTTTTGTCTTTTTCAAGACTGGCTTTCAGGTAAAGTGCAAGAATACAAGATTAGGATAGTTTAAAACCTTTCAAAGTTGCATGAATTACTTTTTCTTTCTTCAAGAATAGCTTTTCCAGCTATAAACTGCTGCATGTTTAAAGTAAGTGTCAGTATCAAATTAATGTAGAATTTAAGTGCAAGGAAAGCATCAACAACAGCCTGACTGCAGAGCATCTTCATATGAACCCTTCTACTTAACCATGATTGCAAAGTGAAATTCCGATTCACATACATTCACACCTTTCTGTGAGCTCACATACACAAACACCCGACATGCAGTGTCAGTTCTCAGTGCTGTGGTTAATAGTTCCCACCTCATTTGGCTAAAGATCCTCTGTGAAGCTGTCATGACTCTGAGCCGACACTAAACATTCATCAACATAGACGTGAGGAAAACACTAAAAGTTGTTAAGAGGGGAAAAACAGCCTGACAGATAACTTACCACTGATTACATGCAGCAAGCTTTATGTTACACCTAGAAGGAGCATTTACCCATCTCACATAAAAAAAAATTTTTTTCATGAATATTTTTCTTTTTTTACACAAGTACCCTCTGAAACAAGCCAATTAAATCTTTTCTCATCGCCAGCAGTAGCATTTTCCCCTCAGGGCTTAGTTCAGTATATCACTTCCTCCCAGGGGACAAAAACATAAAGTTGCATCGTATTCTGCATGCTGTGTTGACTGTATATAAAAGATGGAGCTGCCTCCGAGCTGCCTGTGGCTAAGAGCTAACTGAGCCAACTCGGCTCTAACGTGAGCTAACCGGCTAACAGAGATAGGCGGGCTAAAGCTAAGGCGCACTGTTAGTCGGTTAAAAACCGAATTTGTGCTACACTCTCCCTACTTGCCACGGATTTTGAATACATGTCAATCAAAATGATACGCCCCTAATTATGCTGAATTTCAAGATTAAATAACATCCAAACGGATGAGTTAAAAAAAAAAAATTCACCCCGTCACAGTTGTCATGAAGGTAAACTTGACTTAATCCTAAAAAGAATTTTTGTAACAGGCTTTAAACGTGTTTATTTCTGCTAGGAAGTTGATCTTTTTAACATGGGAGTCTATGTGGATTTGCCCTGTTTTGGAGCCAGCCCCTAGCGGATAAGGGGTGAACTGAAATTTTTTGCACTTTCGCATAGGCTTCACATTTCACGGATCGAGGTTGCTGCTTGGTTGGCCTCTGATTAAGTGTATTATCCCTCACTTATTATTGATACTCTCGTTTGTCTAACAAAAAAATCCTCCAAATGTCCTTCAACTGAAACAACCATGTGTGACCCCTAAATATGATATTTAAAATATTTCCCTTACAAGCAGCAAGTGGGAAAAAATGACTCTTACAAGAGTTTCTGCATCCGAGAAGACATCATTCTCCAGCTTTTCCTTAAGGAAGTCAGAAAACCCTCATTGGAAGGCAGAACTGGTGGTTACAAGGAGCTCTTTCATTCATATTCACAGTGCAACTTTCAGGTCAACAGGTTTGATGAACTTAAGGTAGAAACATGCAGGGAGGGTTGAGTGTTTAAAAAATGTGTCTACATATGGTAAAATGTTTTACAATTAAATAAATGTTACATTACCTCCTGATTAACATTTCTCAGCATCGAGGGGTTTTCATAGAACGTTGGTGAGAAACAAAGGCTATTACCATAATTTACCTTAGAAACACCAATACGGATCCAGAATGAAGTAAACGCAAAAGTAGTATATTTTAGGGCAGCAAAAGTAAGGCATACTTTTTGATTTTGTGAAGTTATTGTTTTAATTGTGTTTTTATTGGATGGCATTGCCCAGTAGAGGCTTTAAGAGGAGTTATTCCACATCATTTTGGTATGCTACTTGTTAGGATTTCTGTATTTTAACCTGTGCATAGATCATCTGTACTGCAAACAACTCAACAGAAAAAATAGGAAACAACAGGAAAAATTGCCATCAGTATTAGATCAGATACTTAGGATTTATACCAAGTTACTACTTCTTTCATTCCCAAAAACATATCTTGTAGAGGAGGGAGTTAACCAGATCCTACATAAACCACAAGTAACGCAACTACTTAGATTGGACAGCCTCAGACGCTCTATAGCTGAAATTAACTTCTCGCAACCCGCAGTGAAAAAACTGGTAAAGAAGCATCAAGCACAGGACTCACACTAACTTAAATCCCAAAATGCTGTTAACATCTTCTTGATGCCAAATGATGGTTGTGTATTTCATGAGGTGAGTGAGGGTGAGGTAGCAGAACAGGCCAATTCATTAGTGCACATTATATTAGTTTACACCTGACTTATGCTATTTGAAGTGTAAACAGTGAGGTAAAAAACAGAACATTTGGTAACAAAGTAAGAAAAGTCAGTTAATCTCTTCCATGAATATTTCATTCACTTAATACAGTAATATTTTATTCATCCCAAAAATAGAAATTATTCTTGACAGTATAAAGACTCAGTAATGGTGATCAGTGGGTTTTAAAGGGAATTGTGTATTATTTAATAATCGGTGCTGTCAAAAGAACCACCTTTGTGTTGCAACAGATCTAAAGAAGCCTCTTACCAGACACACTTTGATGATCAATACGTTTTATAGATGGCGTTCATTTTGTTTAGAAACCTGAGCATCATTATTCTTTGAATAATAAGTTTTAGGAGCTCCAGAGCTGGCCCCAGTACATAGCCAGCCTCTTTTCTTTGAGTCATTGGCTTTGATGATGCTACCACAACAGACTTAAAGAAGATAGGTAACATCTGCTGTAGACTTCGAAGGAGCTCAGCATAATTGTGAAGTAGAGTCTTTTCTGTCCCTTCTTGTTGCATTTCCCATTAGGTCTGTTGTCCAGGTAAATACTCAGGTGTCTGTACACCTCCATCGTTTTCATTTATTCCCCAAGGGTGAAAATAATACTTTACATGCCCTAGTTTTTCCCTTAGCCACCATCATACTGTGGTGGAGGAGTTTATGTGTCCTGACGATCCTAGTGGCTATGTTGTCGGGCCTTAATGCCCCTGGTAGGATCACCCATGGCAAACAGGTGTCTAGGGGAGGGACCAGACAAAGTGCGGCTCAAAATCACCCCTATGATGATGAAGAAGCAAGGACCAGAGTTTCCCTTGCCCGGACGTGGGTCACCGGGGCCCCCCTCTGGAGCCAGGCCTGGAGGTGGGGCACGGAGGCAAGCGCTTGGTGGTCGGGTCCCTGCCCATGGGGCCAAAGGATGACATGGGCCTCCCCTCCCGTCGGCTCACCACCTGCAGGAGGGGCCATAGGTGTCGGGTGCAGAGTGAGCTGGGCGGCTGCCAGAGGCGGGGAGCCTGGTGTTCTGATCCTCGGCTGCAAAAACTAGCTCTAGGGACGTGAAATGTCACCTCTCTGGCCGGGAAGGAGCCTGAGCTGGTGTGCCAGGTTGAGCGGTTTCGGCTAGATATAGTTGGACTCACCTCGACGCATGGCTTGGGCTCTGGAACCACTGTCCTTGAGAGGGGCTGGACCCTCTTCCATTCTGGAGTTGCTCCAGGTGAGAAGCGCCAAGCGGGTGTGGGCATGCTCATTGCCCCCCGGCTTGGTGCCTGTACGTTGGGGTTTACCCCGGTGGACAAAAGGGTAGCCTCCCTCCGCCATCACGTTGGGGGACGGGTTCTGACTGTTGTTTGTGCTTATGCACCAAGCAGCAGTTCAGTGTACCCACCTTTTTTGGAGTCCTTGGAGAAGGTGTTGAAGGGCACTCCTTCCTGGGACTCGCTCATTCTGCTGGGGGACTTCAATGCTCACGTGGGCAATGACAGAGAGACCTTGAGGGGTGTGATTGGGAGGAATGGCCCCCCCTGATCTGAATCCAAGTGGTGTTTTGTTGCTGGACTTCTGTGCTCGTCATGGATTGTCCATAACAAACACCT
>JBAMHW010000010.1:3227311-3240108 GCA_037177495.1 Rhadinocentrus ornatus
CATACTAATTACATTCTTTTAGCAACAAATGAAACCATATGGAGTTTCATTTTCAATTCTTCGAACTTTATAAATACACTACATGAAAGAAATTTGTTGGACACCAGCTGTTAGACCAAAGGACCAGTTAATCCATGCACACAGCTTTACCTGTGCGTTTCCGACATAAATTTCCTGTGTAAACAGTTTCATGATAAGTTACTGTGATGGTCGATAAAAACTCTTGCCTGCTTGTTTCTAAAAAGAAAGCTGAAATCAGCCCTGCACCATAAATAATGGAAACATGCTGTCCCTATTAAAGAAAATCATATTTGTGTTTGAAAATGCAGCCATTTCCATAAAAATGTGAAACCAGTCTATTATCTGCGTGAATTGTTGACTGTGTGCATGTAGTCATTACTATTATTTAACCTTGACATTTAATTTTCGTGAAAACATGCCTGCAGGGCGAGTGGAGGCAAAAACACAGGTTCACAGCAACGATAGTTATTACAGTGAATGACTTTCTGTCAAGCACATTACATTCACACACAAAGAGCAGCACTTAGCACCCAGTTAAGAGCTATTTCAGGGACACCTATTTCCTCTTGCAAACAGTGTGTCAGCACCTCTTGCCACTGATGCTTCAATCTGTTCTATGAAATGCTAACGAGTAATGGTGATAACGGAACGCTGCTGCACCAAATTACACAAATACAGCCATAATCACTTCTCAGCATGAAGCTCTTCATTTCATTTTGCCCATCCTGGCAGGAGGTGAGAATTCAGACAATGTCTTCTACATGCAGAAAATAAATGTCATTATTTATAAATTGAGAGGAAGAGTGCAATTACCAAAAAAAGGCATGCCTATCTGGAATTTGTGTGAGAAAGTAAGATAATTAAAACAAAGGGAAGATGGACATGCAGAAAAATAAAAATAAAAAGAAGAAGCATAAATTAGAGAGGAGGAAAAAAAACTGTTATACCTGTAATATCCATGACCAGAGATGAAGAGCAACAGTAACAGTGTAAGAAAAGAGAGATAGATGTCACATAAACATTAAAAGGTTACAGTAATTTTGTTTTTGTTAACTTTCCTTTTAAATTATGTTTTGTTTTTATCTTCCTCTCCTTTCATTGTGTTTTCAGTCAGTACCACCAGCTCACTTAACTTGCTTCGATCTGATTCCTACTTCGTGTGCACGCAGAGATTTTTGTGTGACAACCGGCAACCAAGCAGCCTCCTGCAAACAAATCAAAATCAGCCCCTCAGCTACCTGCCTGGTTTTCTGCAATAACAGTCAGTGAGCAGATTTAGTTTTCAGTAATTGATCTTTTTGTCACCTTATCCAGACAAAAACAATTGTAAACACACCAAGGAGAGGGCAACCATCTGCAGGCACCGGGAGCCCAGTGTCATTAGTGACATTACAAAGTCCTTTGACATTTGTGGCGGTAACATCATAGAAACCTGTGACTGTTCTGAAGAGGTCATGTGTACTATCAGTGGAGATGTGCAGGGACAATGCTCTTACATTTCCCAATAAGGACAAAGAGAAGACGCTGCAGACACTGCAATACAGGCTACTCTAATACTGTCTCTGCTTTTTGAATAAAATGAACTGCTATTTGGACTACGAATAATCCAGATTCTAAGATTCAAGATTTTCATGCAAAGTTGTCATTGTTTTTTTTTGTTTTTTCTTTTTTGGGGGGTTTCTACAGGGTAATTTCATATTGGAACTTTTGGCTTTTTTACATTTATGCACTCAAGCTTCATAACACATCACTTTCCCAGGCATACCAGAGTGCTCAGACTGCCACTGGCACTACTGTTGCTCCCCTTCACCACAGGTTTCACATGATCTTAGCACAGTCATCATCTCCCTCTCCACCATCTGCTGATCAAGTTTCTCTAAGTTCAACTTGATCGTACCATACTCGATACATATCCTTCTGCGCACTATTTATCGGCCACTTGATTATGGCTCTCCAGGCTTGTTGACATTTATTAAATCACTTTACACCACGCTATGATGCACTGGACTATCTCGGAGGCCTCTTTACACAACCTAAACCTGGGGTCCTGTCTGGTTTGATAGACCAAGACCTCTGGTCTTGTGTTGCCGCTATAAGTGCTTCCATACGGTCTTTGGATCAACCTTTTATAGTCACATTTAGAACTGCTGGACCTTTGTTGATTCGGGCTGGTATAGCTCTGACCCTCCCTAGTCTCCATTTTTCTTTTTTCTACTTGGGGCTTGATTTACTAAGATCTCTGATTGAGTTTAAAATTGCATGCAGACCCTTGCGGGTGATTAACTAAAACTATTGGGACAACTGAGAACAGGCTCAAACAGCAGTATTCAAATGAGGATTTAGAGTGCGTTATGGTTTCACCATGGAGAGTTTAGAAGCAGAGCAGGAAGATCGCAAACACAAAATGAAATTTAACCCGATGGACATATAGATATTAGTCGACGAGGCAAATAAAAAAATTGCTGATGCAAAAAAAAATCTAAATGTGGGGGCCGACACAGGAGATGCCTCTCACCAATTTTTAGCAACTGGTGCAGCTCACATACTGTGAGGAGCAAATGACTGGACATGCTAGAACTGATTGTAGAGCAAAGTATCTGACTAAACAATAGCTTTTATTGACAAAATAAAACTTTCAGCCCAAGACATGTCGATCAAATGAACGTGCCTATTGTGGCACTTTTTAGCGCATTGCATCCAAACTGATCTAACCTAATTTTTTAGGACTTTTCCATTGGGGTCCCAACCATACTAAGCAGCCCTAAAGCTTGACACACTGTAATCCATTGATTGATAAAAAAGAATCATCACTTTCTGTGCAATTCTACAATAAGAACAAAGTGGAAACAGCGACATGTTTAAATATACCATGGATTCATTTTGTTGTTTAAAGCCACATGTCAAGAAAAAAGAACATAAAATCCTGGACGTTCACTACTCCGTGGTTTGTGTGCCACGTTGACGTTGTTGAATTTTAAGAAAGGTGTTGCGCTGCTAACATGTTGGGCTATAACGTAGCAGATGCACCAGCTTATACTCCACCTATCAGGTAAAGCTACGATTGTCTGTGGAAACACAACAGAGATAAGGTTTCACCAAACCAAGCCGCCCCAAACTCTCCTAACCTAAGTCAAACTCGTTAGTGAAAATAGGGGATAGGAGAAGATGAGATGTCCCACACTGAGGTCTAATTTTCCAAATATAAAATGAAAAGAGGAGCTGCATTAATCTCTTAATGTTCACATAAAACAAATCCAACACTTTATCTTCTTAGATGAAGAAGTTTACAAACTGTTGGAAAGTTGGAAGTGCTGCTGTGTGGGTGTGAATGTGCTGGGCTGTCCATCGGTCTGAATGCACTGGTCAGTTCAAAGTTAGGTTTAGGAACTCGACCCTGGCACCGAGCCCTGCCAGTGTGAAATATCTAATGGAGAAACCTTCATATGCTGCAACCAGTCTGAAGGAGTTACAGACCTGAAGCCTATTTTCAGGTAGAGAAAAATCAAGGATTGTTCAAAGGTCTCTATAGAGGGTTGAACAACTTCCAGAAATATAAGCGAACATTATTTCTGTGTTTACTACTGGAAAGTAAAATACAACAGGAAAAAAGCAAGATTTTCTAGAATCACCCAGAATTACTTATTGACACAAAGTCTTACTAATCTTTCTAAATCATATCCTACATCTCTTTTCTAATCTCCTGTTTCAGGTCTGAATTATCACTGAAACCTACTGATGGGTGACGTTGACTTTTGTTCTCCTCTGCAATTTGTGATTTTCTTCTGCGGTGGGGGGATGGGTTTGTAGGATTGTCCGGTGGCTCGGTACATAGCCTGGACCCACAGCACTCGGTCCTGCTCGTCATCACAGGCGAACATCACCAGGTCACCTTCTTTCACAGCATTAAAGAAAACCCGACCACCCTGCAGACCTACGGTTGAGAAGGAGGCAGAATAAACAAAGAATGAATAAATAAGATAACCAGCAGAATTAGCCTACATTTTTTTTTTTTAGAGTTTTCATTAGGTTTTTGCATCCCTATTTAAAATAACTTTTTGGTTTTGGTGTCCTTTTTTTAACAGTAGATTGAAAACTGAATGCTGGACTACAGAGTGGGGGAAAAAAGAGAAAAAAAGTTATTTCAGAGCTCTTAATTTCAGGTGATTATCTCATGATGCCGATGGGAATAGAGGGAATGAAGGTGTCATGAAAGTAAACCTAGATGACTGAATATATTCCTAGGAAAACGAATGGCCCAGCGATGGACTGGTGACCTGTCCAGGGTGTACCCTGCCTCTCACCTGAAACAATGCTGGGATGGGCTCCAGCTCACCCCGCGACCCGTCATGGAATAAGCGGTACAGATAATGACTGATGACTGAAAACGAATGGTCAGGTGAGCTTAGTGACAAAAAAATAAAACACCTATATAACCATGCAAGACAACACTGAAGGATAATTGATTGCAATATGCAGACTAGTGAGGACTCTTTCCGAGGTGGGATTATCATTTTCCAAAGATACCCATTGGGAGAATACTTCAAAGGGGGTTCACCACAAGGTGCAAACCATCAGTGTCTCAACAATAATAAGGCCAGATTGTAATCAGCCAGAAAAACGAAATGCAAAACCATGATCTTTAAACAGATAAAACTAAAGGCTCATTTATCCTCCCTATACATATGTAAATTAATAGTTCCTCCTAATTTGGATAAGCAAACACTGAAAGAAAGGCTCAGTTTCTGCTTGTCAAGCCCTATTTTTAATCTTAAAACATTTTCTGATATAAATGCTCATGTGTACCTGGCTGAGGGTCGCAGTAGTCCACCGTGTAGCCCTCCAGCTGCATCAGCTCCTGAGGCTCAGCTTTCTTTTCTCTGTAGCTGCACATTGCAAATGTGTATTGACTAACCTGCAGAACAAGGACACACCGATGAAATGCAAAATATATAGACATCAGAATCACATAGATTCTGCAGCGTTGTCTTAAGAGCAAAAGATTACAGAGAAACTCCATTTATGGCAACTGTTAAATCACTAGTTGCATTGCATCATCCAGCCAGTTTAACTCCACGCTTCAGGCCTGCACAGCCCTTTTTCCCAAATTATTGCTACCTCAACAAGGGGAACCAAGTTCAGAGTCTTTAATCTCAGTTTCCTTTCTGCTTTAAATAATTCACGGTGATGAAAAATGTTTGTGTTACATGTCAAGATGTTTTTGTATATAGTTTATTTAACAAGAAATGCGTTAATAAATAAATTAGATAGTTTTAATGTTAAACATCTCCTCATACTTTGGCATTCCCTAACAACAGCTAATTCAATATCCATTTTCATCATGTCTTATCTCTGAGATCTGTCCAGACAGTAAAAGTCAGTCTGATGTTGTCTCTTGTTTTTTCTCTTGCTCTGTCCCTTTCTCTTTTCTTTCCTTTCTTCCTCTGGCAATGTCCATTTGAGTTTCTTTACTATATCGCCATGGTGCGTGTTCAAAACAGCATAATATCTAGTCGCTGACCTGGGACATGCTGCATAAAGCAAAACTCAGCTGTAAAGTGAGGCAGCATCCCATAAGAAGAGGTAGTTAAGTGTGGTATCTCAGACTAGGGACTCTTCAGGGCAATGATGGCTCCAGGAATGTACATATTAAATGTAACCGTATCATCAAAATGAGTTAGAAACAGAGCTTTAGGGTTGGAAAGTTATGTAATGTTGCTTTAATTAAGTAAGACTCCAGCTTTGCCGCAGCCTTAAATTGGAGCAAGCGGTATAGAAAATGGATGGATGTTTCACCCCCTGCAGGATAACCGGCAGCTTTGTACACAAAACAGGGTAAATGTTCAGTAACTGGGATGGTAATGTTTACCAAACTTAACACTGAAATAAAATTTTGTGTCATTTGCAATTTTGCAAAACTCTAGTTAGGCTTACAGTGTAATGTGATGAGTTAAACAGTGTTTACTAAACATCTTTTCAATGGATAGTTTAACTGTTCAAATATAACCGTCTCAGCGTAAGGTCGATGCGTTATAGTCATCAGTGTGCAATGGTCTATAGAAGAAAACGTATTTAATTCCGGATATCTGAACTTGTTTCCTTATTTCCACTGTTATTAATGTGTCAAACAGCAGCTATTTTGCTAAAGGACAGCTGGAAGTCAAAGCTAGCTAGAAATGTACTGAACCATTTCATAACGTTCAGGGAGAGGTCTTGTAGCCTTTTCCACCTGTTTTCTCTGAGTGAAATCCAGATTTATCTGGGATTTATTTCTTGTTTACAGATCAGAGGGAATTTCGTGGTAATGAGGCTTTATATTACATTGTTATCTTGCCATCAGAAGGTAAAAATAAATAAAACTAAGAGACCTATGGGGTGTTTTTACAAATTTGTCATGATGGTAAATTGACAGATAATAATCGTTATGGACATTAGAAAAAACATTGTACTGCTATTTCAAATAAGAAATATTTGATGAATAGATCAAATAGACCAGTGCACAGGGTTACGCCAGAATGTGGCTCAAATCAAGACCTGTCTAGTATTTAAAGAATTGATACGATATATACAAGCGACACTTTTTATATTAAGCATGAAATGGTAATATGCATACTCCTCCAACAAAGCAACTGCTTGATAGTCCCGTAGATCTTAGTTTTGGTCAGATGTAATAGAAGGAAAATATGATTTGTATGTGTGTACATCAGTTTGTATTTCAGCTGAGGATGTGGTATAGAAACCACCACTTTTTCTTTTTTACTTGGACATTTTTACCTCCTTTTAAAATGCAGTAAATTGAATTTGTGTATGTGTATATATATATATATATTCTTCTTTGTTCTTACAAACAAATTTGTTCTTAAATCTTATGAACATTTTCGAAAATTGTAGCATTCACCAAAATCTTTGTATCTTGGGTTTGTTCTTAGCCTAGAACAAATCCTATGAACATCCAGAAGTATTCTAATGCACATCGGAGTGCTGATACGTTAGAACAAAATTAGCATTAGTGTTGTTTTGGCTGTTCTGTTCAGCTTTGGAACAAATTTAGGAAGATTCATAAGAATATATTGGTTAATGAGGCCCTATATTTCTACGCTTTTATTTCAGTAATTTACAACTAATCAACCATTTCTAGCCTAGAACTACCAAACCAGCCAACGATTTTTTAAAAATCGTCACATCAGCGTCGCTTCAACGGCATACCTGAACAAGAACAAAGTATCGGCTTTTCCAGCGTTTCCAGACTCTTTGTCCCAGAGCGTACAGGTACCTGAAACACAGAGGTAATCCCAGAGATTTAGAAAAAAGGGAGACGTTTCTAATTACTCACCATTTTAGTACATTTTAATCAAACTTCATGGTGATCTGGAGGCTAGATCGGAATAAACCCATTACGTTCTCCGTTCTTTCTGAGACCCGAGCTTTGGTGGGGCTTAAATTTTAGATTTCCTCTAGATATCTAAGGAGAAGTGGAACCAACAAAAAAAACCTTAATATAAAATTTTGTACCGAGCAACGATTACAGATTTTAACCGTGATTAATCAAATGATCTTTTGCAAATAATTGTAATATTATGCACAAAATACAATAACAATTTATTTGAAAATACATTGCTGTATGAATTTAAATTCAGTAACTTTTGGTTTACAAACACTTTGAACAAGCTGCTTTTTAAAAGCAGTTTTCTTTTTACACTGTAGCATTAAAAATTTAATTAAACTATTTGTTTGATGCTAATTCGCAACAGACAAATCAATGCACTTTACAGACAATAAATCTTCTCAAATAACTGTTCATACAAGCTAATTCATAACAATAATAGTAAGGGACATAACAATAACGGAAAACTTTTCTTGTAAATCTCAACTTAAAAAAGAAATCTATGTAATCAAAATATATATCGAAGAAGGATGAAGTTTCTAAATTAATTAATTAAAAGGTAAAATGTTAGCAGGATGCTTTTTAAAGCTGTGTGAAGCTCCTTCCTTTTAAACACAAAGGAAACAATCTCTGACAGTGAATTTCAGCCATGAGGTGTGTTTCCAGCTCGGACAGACGAAAGGCAGGATAATAATCTCAGCGCTTCTAGATTGTGAGGGATGAAGTGATGTTTCAAGAGAAAAATAAAGATGACCTCAAACCTTTGCAGATATTTAGTGAATCTAAATATATACATACAAGCAATAGGAGAAAAAGTTCAATCTAATCAGTAAAAACACAATGACAAGTTCAGCCTTTACAAAAGTTATTTAAATTGGAACTTTTTCACATAAAATTTAAAGAAAAAACTTTGAAACCATCATAATGGTTTTGTGGACATTACAGTTTTTGATACTGTTAAAGAAAGAAGTTTGATGAGAATTTTATATTTTAAGGTTGAAAACGCTGTAAAAAAGAATGACATTTTGTTCTATACACTTTCCGTAGTAATTTTAAGAATCGAGTGCAGCAGGTCAGGAACCAGTTTACAGCGATAGCTTCTTTCCCTGCATGGACCGAGGAGAGATTTGGCAGGGCTGCAGGAGGAACGCACCTATGGTCTTCATTAGAAATTACACCTTATAGGTGTTCTGCATGAATATCTACCAGTCTCTGATATCAGCTTTTTTCTTTTACTCACAATACTTTTATTTTCAATAAATGAGGATTTTGGTATGTACAATGGCTGCTATCAAATGCCATTTCCATTTGTGTGGGAATAAAACCTTGGCTTTGCTTTAATAACCATCCATTTATTAATTTCTGAGCCAAGGATTATTGTTCTGTTCAGAGGTTTTTCTTCAGTTTAACCTTAACTTTTGAACTGATTATCTAAATTCATAGTTGAAGAGTAGAGTTAATGGTTGGATCAGAGGCTGTAAGTTCTTCGTACACCTGAGGCTGTGAGACAAGCTGAAAATATTCCATATTCCAACATAGCTTTCCTGTCAGTTTTCAGAGTGCATTGTAGACACTGTGCTGACGATCACAGATCTAGTTAATGAAAATACAATAAATAAATTGTGTTAATAAGACCTGATTCTGAACACAGTTTGTGTATCAAACTGTTGAATTTTTGGATTCACTTAGCGGTACAAGTTCCCATCTCTTCTGCTGGCCTCGTTGTCAGTGAAAGGATGGTTGCCATTGTAACCAGCGAAAAAAGCATCCAAATACGCTGATCTGACCAAAACTTATTAACTAAATTAAAATATGTATTCCACCAGGAAAGGTGACACATCACACTCGGACCCCAGGAGAGATTTTTAGATTATAGAAACGTCTATCATTAGTATCTCCACTGCAGTGCATTGTGGGTAACTTAAGTTGATAGTGTATAGTGCTTCTCTAGTGCAATCAGCTAGATTTTTTTATATCAAATATCATGTTAATATTGGATTTTTGTTGTATCACATGTCCAGGTCCTTTTTCTTTTGTTGTTTTTTTTTACAGGTGAATAATTACTACACTTTTTTTTTTTTTCAAATAAATTATTTGTGAATCACTGAAAAATGCTGAGAATAAAATGAGAAGCTTGTTTGGCTTTAGTATTGCTGCTCACAGAAGAATAAGGAATTTAAGGAATGGATCGTGTTGTAGAACAATGGGAAAGATAACCCATTTATAAATTCTGACAAAATTAACTAAAGTTATTGGTTCAGCAAAATAATTTTGTTTTTCAGGAAAAAAAAGAATTTTTATCACAATGTAATGAGTCTCAATCCATAAAAAGGCTGTGACACAGTCAGCAGCAAGTTTTGAAGAAAAGGTAAAAAAGAAGAAGAAACAAGAATGACTAGCATGTCTTCTCAATCAATGGCTGCTCCCTGGCTTCCTGAAGCGTGGGATACAGGCAAGTGTGGAAAATCAATTGGCGGTGAGACCTCTTTCTTCAGCCCTGCTGCCCACCCTTAAAGAAAAGGCCTTCAGTCAAGGCTGCTGTGCATCTGCACTGCACGGGGAAACTGGGCCATTCTGCAGGACTACGGGTCAACATGTGGCAGTGCCCAGCAGCCCTTTGTGAAAATTATTTGGCTGCCAGTCCTTCTCCTCCAACATCCACTATGGATCACACCGCTGACACCAGAGTTTACTGCAGGCATTTACCAGTCTGCACGGCCCCAAGTCTGCCGCCTTCAGCTGTTTAGTTAGGTGCAAAATAAAAATTTTCTTTTAATTAATATTTCATTCCCTTTTGTTTCTAAATTTACTGCCCGACAATGTAAGCACAAATAAATAAAAGGATTGAGACCAAAATCTTATCACAAGTAACTTTTTTTTATTAATAAAATTCAACTTAGTCTTAGTCAAAAATAAAAAAAATAATAAAAATTCTAAAATACTATTTTTTCAAGAATAAAAATACAGAGAGAGCTATTAATAAAATGTTAAGAATGTTACCATAAAATAACAGCAAATATAGAACTTCAAACCAGTTTCTTAAAACACTGGTTGGTTATTAAGTTTCCTTTTCCAGGAAAATACATTTTCTGTGGTCATTCATTATATTTTGCACTTAATGAGCACAATGACAGAAAATTTTTCATTAATTAAATGGCTTGCTTAGATAATGGGATTTTGGGTCAATGTGAGTGCAAGTCATCTCTGGAGAGAAAATTGAGCATGTCAATAACCAAATAACTTAATATGCACGTCTTTTCATTTTTATGTCAGCTGAATAATCCTAGGTGTCACTGTGTATCATCCTACAATGCAGGAAAATAATAAATAATTCATACTAAAATAAATTAAAATAAATTAAATAAATATTTAAATTACAAAAATACTAAATGAAATGAAAATAAAATTAGATCAAGCAAAACTAAATTAAACAAAGTATAATAGAATGTTAAATTAAGCCAATAACAGAATTGTTGGAAGAAAAATAATTGCAATGATTATTAAAATGTTTGCTTTACTTAAAAATGTTAATCTGTTTTTCCCAGTAAAATAAACTAAAATAAATAAATACATAAAAATATTCAGTGGTGAAGAAGGTGAAGACTTCACTGGCGCTCACTTTAAATCCTTTTCACCTTCATCTTCTACCAAACATTACAGAAATCTGTAAACGAATGAATCCAATTGTATCAGTCAGTAGAGAAGCTGTCAGCCTCCTCGTTGAGTCAAGCTTTAACCCAGGGTTACTCAATTCGGTCCTACGAGGGCCGCAATCCAGCAGGTTTTCTCTGCATCCCTGCTTCAACACACCTGACTCAAATAAAATAGTCATTGTGCAGAACTTGATTGGCTGTTATATCCGTTTGATTTGATGCAGGTGTGTTGAAGCAGGGAAACATAGAAAACCTGCTGGATTGCGGCCCTAGACCTGGGTTCCTGTTCAAGACCTTTATATTCCTTTTGTTTGTTGTTTACCTTTTTAAGCAGTCTGACACCACCTCCTAAAAAATGGTTGATTGCAAAATGTGGTCTTTTTTCTAAGAATGACTTGTCTACCTAAGTGGAATAAAAAACCCATTCTTCAACCAAAAGTACAGCTACATATAAAAATAAATGCATGCAAGTTAGAGACAGTGTACATCCAGAGAGAGGCTAACTCTGACTCCTAGTGGAAAAACCTTAAAACTGAACCAGACATGAAATCTTTAACTCCAGTTTGTTTCATGTTTTCAACTACACTTAGTGACAGCGGAAGGATGGACATCACTTGCATGTTCATAAACATTCATTCACAGGCAGATGGATTAAAAGGCCATGGGGTAATAATGCACAAAGAAATTAAGAAAGATCTACATAAGACAGGTGTCATATAAACGGCCATATTTTCTCATAACTTGGAATTTGCTGCCACCTTCTGCTGACTATCAAGAAGTACACAGCATCAGGTTGTCTTAATAAGCTTTCAACTTTTTAAGAATGTCCTGTCTGTGAGTGATGCATGAAATATAGTCCGTGGATGGAGAATTATCAGCAGAGATCATGTTTCACTTCATCAATTCTTCTAACATATAAAGCTCTTAGTTCTATTGAATCTTCAAGATCTCAGAGTTCCAGGTTTTCCCAACAGAGCACTTCACTCTGAGACTGCAGGTTTACTTGTGGTTCCTAGAGGCTCTAAAAGTAGAATAGGAGGCAGAATCTCCAGTTATCAGACCCCTTGCTGTTGAACCAGCTCCCAATTTGGCTACAGGAAGCAGACACCCTCTCTACCATTAAGAAATAGTCTTTCAACTTTCCTTTCTGATAAATCTTAAGTCAGGTCTGCCTTCGTGACCCTTATTCATTCCAGGCTGAAGCTGCTGGGGGAAGTCCCATGATGCACTGGGCTTCTTTTTGCTCTCTTTACTCTCCATGTATAAATATCTGATATTGTTGTCATTCATTTGTGTTTCTCTTCTTTCTCTCCAGGTATCCCTGGCTTAGGTTATGCTGCTTAACCCCCCTTTCCTGTCCTCTCCACCCCCAAGCAGCCCAGACAGATGGCCATCCTTCCTAGTTGTGGTTTTAATGTAGGTTTTCCTTCCTGGTTCTGGTTCTGATGGTGGTTTTCCTCTCGACTAGTTTTCGTTTTCCTCGATTGATTTTTATTTTAATTTTTTTTGCCTTATCCCGATACGCGATATCTAATTTTATTTTGAACCAGGGACCTGCACTCATAAACTTAATCAAAACTAATGTTTCCCCCACCATTATACTAGGGGTCGCCCCAACCCAACGTCAACCCCCGTCACCCATAGAAGATCAAGTTTACAGCCATGTTAGTAGTTGGAGTCTTACTGATTGTATGGGGTGGACAGGTGTCTTTATGCAGCTATCGACCTCAAACACGTGCTTC
>JBAMHW010000010.1:3240910-3251464 GCA_037177495.1 Rhadinocentrus ornatus
CCTACGGTGAAAATTTCAGACCCCTCCATGTTTCTAAGTGGGAGAACTTGCAAAATAGCAGGGTGTTCAAATACTTAATTTACTTATTTATACTTATTTTCCGCACTGAATGTCCTATAATTACTCAATATCATAAATATTTTTTCGTTCAGTTATTTTACATTCAAGGAAAGCAGATTCAAGGAAGCTGTGCGGCATGGACTGAGCTTCACTGCAAACAGCAGACAGAGGCTACAAAGAAAAACCAATGTACACACAAACGCTGCTGTGATAGTTTATACTTCACGTTCGCGGTACAGCCATTTTATATATCCTACGCATAACAACAATGTTTTTGTTGTATTATGACAAAACAACATGAGAACAAATACAGTACAATAGAAGTGGTGCATGCTGTTTTACCGGCTGAATGATTGCAAAATTAGGAATATAAAAAACCAGACATTTAAATGACATATGTGGATTTACTTGGACAAAATACTTAATCTCTATGAAAACACTTTTTGTATATTTAAAATTAAATATACAATAAGGTTTGGGAAAAACTCCTGTAGTCTGAGCGGTCTCTGAAGCAACTACTAATGTGTTACCAGATTTAAAGACTGTAAATGAAGCTGGCTACAAGTCTGTAGTAGTGCGTTATGAATTGCTAAAAATAAAAAAAATAAAATAAAAAAAAAATAAAAATATTTGCTGCACAGTGGTGTGGTGGTTAGCACCGCTGCCTCACAGCAACAAGGTCGCTGGTTCGAGCCTCGGCTGGGGAGGGCTGGTGGCCTTTCTGTGTGGAGTTTGCATGGTCTCCCCGTGTATGAGTGGGTTCTCTCTCTGGGTTCTCCGGCTTCCTCCCACCGTCCAAAGACATGCATGTTAGGTTAATTGGTAACTCTAAATTCTAGGAATGAGTGTGTGCGCGAATGGTTGTTTGTCTCCATCTATGTTGGCCCTGCGATGGACTGGTGACCTGTCCAGGGTGTACCCTGCCTCCCACTTGAAACAATGCTGGGATGGGCTCCAGCTTACCCCGCGACCCATAATAGGAATAAGCGGTACAGATTAAGACTAAATAAAAAAAAAGAAGCACATTAACATTTGTTGGTAATATTTGGACCCAGATCGTGTCTTGTAGATCAAGTCATGGATGCAATATTTTAGAAATTCTTTTTAAATTTTTTTAATAGAAATTAATAATAAATTATGGCCTTATTAGATGTATCACATCATAAGATCACAGCTATATATAAAACAGCAGCTTGTTTCCTTATAAATAAACAGCAGGTGGAGCTGTCAGCCAGATTATTACACGCTTCTACAACTAGCTTTTATTTGATTTTTGTTCAGTTAAATATCAAGACCGGTTTGCATCAGGTCTTCCTCGTCAACTTTCTCCTTCTGATGATTTGTCCAGCTAACATTTTAACAACTTTGTATGAAAATAAAGGATTGAGCAGAGCCTCATCCAACAGAGCAGCTAAAGATTAGGGATTACACTCGGTTAATTTCTAATCAAAAGTACATATACATACACCTAATAGTCATTGTAAGGGATTTTATCTTGTTCTGAAAAACTGCCATTTCACTATAATTAAAAAGAGAAGTCAGTCTAAGAGCGATTTCAAGGATTTTGATGGCACGGCAGCAGAAGCATCACACTCAGGAAAGAAAGATGCAGAGATGGAGCAGGGACTATGATACAGCTAATTGGCATGTGTACTGTGACCTTGCATATTACCATCAAGTCTGGTAGTTTGGAGAACCAGACATTGGGACTCATTCACCAATATCTTCTTATGAATCTTCTTAAATATGTTCTTAATTTTTTTTATGAAAACCCTCTGTCAGATTCATGAACATGTTCGTAGACCACAGAATTGTTTATTTCTTTTCACTAAGACTAGCGAATACATGTCAGTTGAAAGGACAGACCAGCCGCCCTACTTCGGATAGGTAAACGCCCCAAAATGCCCATAAAAGGTCATGACTTACAGGCCATGGCAAACAGACAGAATAGAAACAAACGAGAAAAATAAACAGAATCACGAAATGATGAATGAAAACAAAAAAAATAATAAAGATGTGCAATGAAGCCTGATTTTCCTAATTTTTAAAGTGTTTACTTGATCATAAAAATTCAAACACTGTGGTTCAAACAAAATAAAAACAGTTTTATTTAGCGGGTCATTAATTACTCCATCAGTCTAGTTTTAAGATGCGGTTCACCTATGGAGTGAATGGTGCATTTCATGAATCTTCCAGGTAAGTCTGATAGATGTTATTAACCAAGAAATTACATTAATTTTTTTAAATAGAAGTAATTATTGTAATAAAAAAGACAGAGTTGTAGTTAATTTTAATTATTGAAGACCACATTCAGCAGGTGTATCTAGGAGTCACAGGTGACTTGGACATTTATGGAGTGATGTGCTGTGGGAATGGATCTGGCATGTGTGCACTCTTTTGCACCAATGGTTTTAGGAAGACGTGCAATAGAATTAGATCCATCTTGACTGCAAATTGTTCTTGAATTAATTATATGGATGAAAAATAGTTTAATTTTCCCTAATCAGCCACTTACTGCAATCAAGCAGCAACCTCCGGCGGTAGAATGTGAAGCCTATGCGGATGTGCAAAAAATTGCAGTTCACCCCTCATCCACCAGGAACTGGCTCTGTTTTGGAGCAAGTTCCTAGTGGATGAGGGGTCATCCACAGTCATTCCCCATAGACTCCCATGTAAAAAAGACCAACCTCACAGCAGAAATAAACATGTTTAAAGCCTGGTACAAATTTTTTTTTAGAATTAATAGGTTCGGCATATTTAGTGTTGTGTCCTTTCGATTGATAGGTATTCAATATCCGCGGCAAGAAGGGAGAGTGTAGCACAACCGCGGTTTTTAGCCGGCTAAAAGCGCGCCATATCTTTAGCCCGCCTACCTCCGTTAGCTGCTTAGCTACCATTAGCTCCAGGTTAGATTGGTTAGCTCTTAGCTACAGGAAGCTCAGAGTTTGATGGGTGTCAATCATTCACCCCACCGTTACAGTCCCCCTCTCAGCTCAAACTCTTTGCCCATTTAGGGATTTTCCAGGAATGACGACACGCATGATGCTGCCAAGATGGCGACGATGGGAACCGCCTAATGAGCTTCAATTCAGCTCTTCGGAAACCTATGGGTGACGTCACATCTTTTATATACAGTCTATACAGGAATGCAACATATGTAGTATGGACCATTTTCAGCTTTAGTCACTGATGACGTGACTTGATCATTAGCAACGTTTATTGGTGGCAAAAAAGCAGGCGTACTGCAATGGGGCTCAGGTCTACAACTAGCTTTTCATGTTAAAAGAAAAAAAAAAGAGGTACATCCATGTTGTGCCTTTGGATGTCCCAGGTTGCTCTGAAAGTGGCCTTCAGCTCTTCGCATCTTCCTCTTCACAATACCCTATAGATCTTCTATGGGGTTAAGGTCAGGCAAGTTTCGTGGCCTATTAAGAATAGGGATACCATGGTCCTTTAACCAGGTACTGGTAACTCTGGCACTGTGTGCAGGTGCCAAGTCCTGTTAGAAAATGAAGTCTGCATATCCATAAATTTGGTCAGCAGCAGGAAGTCCTCTAAAACTTCCTGGTAGACGGCTGCATTGATCGTGGACCTAAGGAAACACAGTGGACCAATACCAGCAGATGACATGGCACCCCAAACCATTACTGACTGTAAATTTTACACTCGACTTCAAGCAACGTGGATTCTGTGCCTCCTCTCTTCCTCCAGACTCTGGGAAATTGCTGTCCAAAGGCCATACAAAATTGACTTTCATCAGAGAACATAACTTTGGACCACTCAGCAGCAGTCCAGTCCTTTTTGTCTTTTCCTTCTCTTCGCCTCTCTATTAAGGTGCATGGACACAGAGCTCTGTGAACAGCCAGCCTCTTTAGCAATGAAACGGTCTGCAGTCTTTCCCATGATTGTGTAGCCAACAGAACTAGACTGAGAGACCATTTAAAGGCCTTTGCAGGTGTTCTGAGTTAATTAGCTGATTAGAGCGTGGCACCAGGTGTCTTTAATATTTAACCTTTCCACAATATTCAAACTTTCTGAGATACTCAGTTTGGGGAATCCATTAGTTGTCAGTTGTCAATATAAAAATTAAACACTTGCAATATGTCAGTCTGTGAGGAATGAATGCCTACATTATACAAGTTTAACTTTTTTAATGGA
This sequence comes from Rhadinocentrus ornatus, assembly GCA_037177495.1. Lineage (NCBI taxonomy): Eukaryota > Metazoa > Chordata > Actinopteri > Atheriniformes > Melanotaeniidae > Rhadinocentrus > Rhadinocentrus ornatus. The sequence continues at coordinate 3,245,129 of JBAMHW010000010.1, forward strand.
ATTACTGAAATAAATCAACTTTTTCCTTCTAATTTTAGGACGAGCACCTGTATATATTTTCAGGTCCTCTCTCACTTAACCTTATTGGCTGCAAAATCAGCAGCCGGTGTTGCCTCACCACTTACGTTTTGCTGTGTTACTAAACTATAAATCTTTGCTCATAACAATGATCAGTTAGCATTATGATATCCTGGCCTCAGTGGTGGACTGTTGTGGATCAGAGCTGCTGTGTTTTAGCAGGAATAAATGGAAATGACTGCACAAGATTCCTAAAGTAAATGACATTTTATTAATTTTACCTTCAAACAATATTATTTAAAATAAAATAAAAAATAACTAATTTTTTTTTTGTTTATTTTTAAATAATATTGATGTGTGTGTCCTAGTGTTTGGTTCTTATTTAGCTGGTAACTGAATAGGCTCTCAGGCAATTATTGGGAACCTGACAGAGTCAGCATGTAATGTACAGCCTTGTGATTGTCACAGCAGAAATAGGGGTGGATTCTTCAATTTGTGCGCAGGAGTATTGGAGGAACTGGTTTAGTCTGGTCTTGTGTTGAGGAAACATGGGGCCCATCTTGAAACCACTGCTATGTGGTGCCGAATGTGTGCATTTCTAACTGTAAGATAAAATCCTCTGCCTCTATTTGTTAATTACAACATGTTGGATTGTTAATGTGGATTTAAATTTGTGGGAAAAAATATTTTATCACATTTTTTTTAAATTGTCTAATCAACCTAAAGATTTTGGGACCCCACAGAAATACCTCCACAGATCCCCTGTAAAAAACAACAACTCTGGTGCGGGGGGTATTTTTTCGGCCTATTTTGGGCCCCTTAGTACCAACATGGCATGGTTTAACCCCCACAGGCTAACTGAGTATTATTGCTGACCATGTCCGTCCTTTTATGACCACAGTATAGCATCTTCTGATGGCTACTTCCAGCAGGATAATGCACCATGTCACAAAGCTCAAATCATTTCCAACTGCTTTCTTGAACATGACAATGAGTTCACTGGACTTCAACGGCCTTCACAGTCACCAGCTCTCAATCTAATAGAGCAGCTTTGGGGAATGCAAGATGGGTCCAATCAGGAAGTCTGTTATTTTCCCAGACTCTCTGTGCCACTGTATATCAATATAGCTAAAGTTCTATTAATGTTCCTTAATAACATAGTTGTTTTATTCATGAGACAGAATTTATATTTTTGATGAAAAGCTGATAAATTAACTAAATGTCTTTACAGAACTTTAATGGACATTTGGGAAAGGAACCATTACAGTATTGAAGATTTTATGCCTTATTTTGGACATAAATTATTATTAGTCCATTCACAGGGTAATGGAAGAAATGACGACACAGAGTTAGAATTTTCTGACTTCCCCGTATTTAGGAAGTTGACCTCTTCATGAGAGCTCCTTGTACAGGGGATGAAAGAAGATCTTTGCACACACTAAGAAGCAGCAATCTTAACAAGTAGCATACCAAAATGACAAGGGGAAACTCAGCTAAAAGACTTTACAAAGCATTGGCATCCAAACCAAACAGTTAAAATCCCAAGCAATTACATGAGAAGAACAACATCAGAACAGCACTGTCACTTTAGAGCTTTTGCTAAATTCTCCACTTCAAGCAAACCACACAAACAAGGTGTCATTTGAAAACAGAGACTCAGCTGACTAAAGATCACTGGTGGACTGAAACTCTCTGAGGAAGCAGCCAAAAGCATAAATCATGTCTTACTTTTGCTGTTTTGTGGTCAAAAGTTTTAAACCCGGTAATGTGTTCTCCTATGACTCTGCCTTTATTAGAAATGAATCATGAAGGTTCTGGTAGTTTCCATGTAGACGAAGGAGGTTTATTAGTGAAGTATTCACTCTTCTTATCATACACTATCTTGGGCTTGATTTAAGCATTTTTTATTGTGTTGCAGGTAAATTTACTCAGAATAACATATGTCTTCATTCTAACACTTCTGCAGTAATCTGACACGTCTCAGCCTTCTTTTGAAACAAATTTTATACATAAAGCCCTTGAAGCTGTAAATTTAAACTTAATTTATTTTTGATAAATCATTTCAGACAGGAAGTATAAAAAATGGACCTCGACTCGACCTCGGCTGTGTATCATGCAACTGTAAAAGTCCCAGAGAAGGAACATGTAAAAACAAAGAATCAACTATGTGCTCACCCGCTGTGCTTCATGTTGGGAGGCTTGTCCATGCGAACAGCCAGTTTGATCCTCAGGTCCGTGTCCTGGCTGTTTTTGGGGACAGCCATACGGTGGAACTCTGCCTGCTTTGGTCCATTGGTGGTGGGGTTCAGAACCACCTAAAGGGGGAGAGAATTTGGTGAAGTCCGCAAGCTCTTAATGCAAACATGCTCCTTTCATCTTCGTTTCACAGTTGTATGATGCCCAAAAATTTTTGCAAATTATAAATAAAAATGCAATCCAATGCAGACAGTGTGTTTTGAGATAACTGATCCAACCTATAATTTAAAAAGTAGCAAGATCATCAGTAGTACTGGCCTCCTTTATCATACTTTCTCTGGACAGTGGCTGGACCATAACTTGCCCAGATTATAAATTTTTTAGCTCAACTCATCAACCCGTAACCAGATCATCCTCTTCTTGAAGCACAAAACAGAAAGCTCAGGTACAGGAGGAAACTAGCCACTTCATAACTGGGAAGTCTAGGACCTAACTGTTCCCAGGCACTCTAATGAAGAAAAAAAAAAAACGGAAAAAAAGAAACATGAAATCGATGGATAAAGATAAAATCTTGCAGATGTTAGCGTTAGCATACGCCATCAAAAACTGCTTGGTGCAGCCCAGAATGCATAATAGTCAATTTCAACAGATTTTGAGTCAGTTTCAAACAAAAAGTCAGGACTCTGTGTAAAATGTGAATAAAAACAGAATTCATTGATTTCCAAGTCTCATCAAGTTTCATGTTTTATTCCCAGTAGAACATGAACATCATATCAGATGTTGAAAATGAGACATTTTACCATTTAAAAAATATTAGCCCATTCTATAAAGTAGTTCCAGGAAGATGTTTACCATTGTGTTGCATCCCCCATCAAAACAACCATTACCTGCCTCAATGATTACCACCCTGCTGCTCTCACCCCAGTCATCATGAAGGGTTTTGAGTCAATCCTCCTTAAGCACATCAAGGATGCCATCCCTGCCATCCTGGAAAGCCTGCAATTCGCCTACAGGGAGAACCGTTCTATGTAGGATGCTGTCTCAATAGCACTTCACATGGCTTTGACTCACCTGCAGCATCCCAACACCCATGTAGGATGCTGTTTGTGGACTTCAGCTCAGCCCGAGCTCAGCTTAGAACACCGTTCTTCCTGACGTGCTCGCCCTGAAGCTCCACAACCTGGGTCTGTCAGCATCACTCTGCAGGACACAGGACTGCTCTGCCATCCACTCTGCCAACCGGCTTGTGACGTTTGCAGACAGTACCACAGTGGTGGGTCTCATATCCAACAATGATGAGACCCACTACAGATAAGAGGTCCAGAGTCTCACAAATGGTGTTCCCAGAACAATCTGGTTCTTAACATCAACAAGACAAGTGAGGTCATAGCAGATTTCAGGGGGTCCAGGAAGACTGAGCACGCTCCTCACTGCATACACGAAGAGGCAGTGGAGCGTGTGGACAGCATTAAGTTCCTGGGTATCCACATTTCTTGCTGGATGTGAACACTTCACACCTGGTGAAAAAAGCCCAACAACAGCTCTTCTTTCTCAGGAAGTTGAAGCAGACAGGACTCTCTTCTCAGCTGCTTATGAACTTTTACAGAGCCTCCATTGACAGCATCCTGTGTCTCAGTGTGACGTGTGGCAGTTGCACAGCACAGGACAAGATGAACCTAGTCCGGGCGGTGAGGACAGCTTAGGGAATTGTGGGCTGCCGTCAACCAGATTTGGACTCCATCTACACTGCCCGAGTCCAGAAGAGGGCCAGACGCATTGCAGCCGACCCCACCCACCAGGGCAATGCACTGTTTGTACCACTTCCATCACAGCCACACACACACACACACACACACACACGGACCTCCATTCTTGCACTAGGATACACTTTATCCACCCTGTAAATATTACTGTCTGCTGTGAATTAATTCTTGTTTTCTGTAAATATAAATGTGTTCTAATATATTTTATATCTTATTTTTTTTACTTACTAATGTGTGTCTATTTTATTTCTATTTTCTTATTTATGTGTGCTAAGTTGAGAGAATCCCACAAAATTTCGTTATAGTTGCATAATGACTATAAAGATCAGGAATCTTGACTATGTGAACAGGATCCAGAAATACAGTTATTTTCTGTTGACTAAAGCTCATTTAAAATGGTCTGAGGTAAAGTGGAAATTGTTCTGTGGTCAGATGGATAAAAAAGAGAAATTCTTTCTGAAAGCCATGTCCTGCACACTACAGAGGAGAGGGAGCATCCAGCTTGTTATCAGTGGACAGGTGTAAAGCTGCTATGGTGTAGAAGCTTCCACATCTGTGAAGCTCCATCAATGCTGAACAGTACATGGAGGTTTTAGAGCAACATCTGCTCCCATCCCATCAATCCTTCAGTGAAGGCCTTGCAGATTTCAGCAAGACAATGCTGGACCACATACTGCATCCATCACAACAGCATGGCTTCACAGGAGAAGAGTCCAGGTGCTGAACTGGCCTGTCTGCAGTCCAGATCTTTTACCAATAGAAAACATTTAGAGCATCATGAAACCAAAGATCTAACAATAAAGGTCCAGGATTGTTGAGCAGCTAGAATCCTGCATCAGACCAGAATGGGCCAACATTCCTCTTCTAAAACTCCAGCATTTGATCTCTGTCAACTTTTTTTTCCAATAATAGGCTAAAAATAGTTAAACTCCCGATTTACTTTTGCTTTAGTTACATTTCAATGATATTAATTAGCTTCTGCATTCACATATTTGCACGTCTGAGCAGTGTGGCTTTTTTTTAATATGTCTCCATGCCAATCTGTGGAAGTAATTAAAATTTTTTTGATTTTCCGATCAATTTTATTAACAGTTATAATTTTGTTTGTTATGGTTCCATTGAATTAAAAAAAAGAGAGAAATTATTATTCAACAATTCACAATTACCTTTTTTGAACTGGACCATGCTATTTAAAACTGTTAGGGTAGGGAATGTATTCCCATATAAATATATGAATATGAATGCACTTCAAGTCCATTACTGGATTCAGTGGCAACTGATTTGACTCGGGTCATAATTAAAGCAGTTGTCAGGTTGTGTATTAGTGTGTGACAGTGTAACTGCACTTACTCTGCCCAGTTCCTTGTCCTCCAGAGCCAGCACACTGGTGCTCTCAGTAAACAGTTTCACTTTGACCAACGGCAAGGGATGAGTCGTGATGAAGTCCCCCTGAGTCCCCCACCTGAAAGACACCAGCATCTTATATTGCTGTTTGGTATTTGTTTAGAGTTGCGTATCGACACTGCAGACCTGATTTAAATTAAGTTGCGACTGGAGTCACACACCCACTTTCATTTGGATGGAAACTGAAACTAGCTCCATCCAAATGAAAAGGACCACCTGAAAAATGCTTTAAGGATTTGCATTAATAACATTTGCTTATGACAATTTGGTGTTTTATTCCTTTTTTATGTAAACTGAAGTCAGTGAAGGCATTGCGTTGTCAGCTCTGGAGTCACTGAATGTTGGATTTGAACTAAACATTGATAACCATGATGGGGTTTCTGTCATGTCATGCATACTGAACTCACAGACTGGTCCAAATTTAATTTAAATTTACCTCATTTGTTATTCTTAGATTACTGATTATTGTGAGTTTCTTTCACAGTTTAATTACTTTCTAAAAAAAAATAATCTAATGCAAGAGATGATGCAGGAAATGCATGTAATACCATCACTTCAGGTTTCAGACATGAAGGTAACGATTAGTGTTGGGTGAAAAACTTCTTATTAATATCACACAGACTATCAGAGCATGGAGACACCTTCTGCTCAGGATGCATCATATATGCTGAGAGTCATGTCCCTGTGATTGCATCCTATGTTTAAATTTTTTTTAAGTGTCCAGCTTTGTGTGTGTGTGTGAAAACACATGTAGCACAGAAATAAGTGATGCCCTTCACTTGATGAGAACAAGAAGCAACTTTGAGCTTCAGATTCAGTTTACCCAGTTTCCACAGCAACATTTACAGAAATATCTTTAGTTTGCACACACACATGCCACATACAAGACTGTCTCAGAAAATTAGAATATTGTGATAAAGTTCTTTATTTCCTGTAATGCAATTAAAAAACATGA
>JBAMHW010000010.1:3270323-3281231 GCA_037177495.1 Rhadinocentrus ornatus
TTTTCTTTTATATTTAACTTAAAAGGTGCATGGGGAAAATCACAAACTAATATTCAAATAAATCTTCACACCGTTTTTTGTTTTATGTCAATCATCATGGCTCTGCAGGTGGACTGAAAAACGGTGTCTTAACTTTTTAAGTTAAGTCAACTTTTTCATTTTCTATTAAATTATTTATAGCAATAGGCATAGAAAAAACATTTTTGTTTAGCTCATCAATTCAGGAATCCTGTTGTGCTGAACATTTTGGTGAGTGGGAGAGTGAAAAGCACCGAACCGGTGGCTTTTAGTTTTGTGTTCATGGCTGTTAAATATAAATTTGATTTGAGTTTGAAATAGAATAATGGGCTTTTGACGATTACTTACCCATATGTGGGTGCATGGATTTGCGGTTGTGCACACATAGTTGTGAGCATATGTGTGCAGTACATGAGTAGGGGTGGCCTGGGTGAGTAAATGTCTCCCGGTCTGACTTTTCGTCCCAGTCTGGCCCTGAGCGCATGTAGCGTAACGTGATAACCTCATTGACTTGTAATGATGTGACATCTTGAAAGGCTAGAGTCTTAGCTGTTAGCTAAAAAAAATATTCTAGCTGCTATAGTTTTTATTTTAGGGCAGTTTAAACGCAATCATGCTAATAGTAAACTTCCGGTGGCTGCACACGGCTGCTCCATTTTTAAAGAGTTAAGAAAAGATTTTGACTTTTTTTACTGCTGCTACTGGCTGATGGTATATCATGTATTACATTGTATTTTTTCACCTTATGGTCACACTTGTAACACTGACATTGTTTTTGGTATGTTGTGCTGCTGTAACATAACACTTTCAGTTAAGCATCAATAAACTATCCATTTGTTGAATCCGAATTAGATTCATACATGCATTAGACATTTCTATTTAATCTCAAGACAGGGCCAACAGCCTTTTGCAGCACAATCAAAAGAGTGAGTGTACGAGTGGACTTTCAGCAACTTACCTGACAGGCGTTGTACAGCAGCTGGTGTTCAAACTTGCGAATCCCGAGGATCTGCTGGAACATCTCATACAACTGCTCTTTACTGAGGATGAGCTCTGACACAGCACTCAGATGGGGTCGCTGTGACTGGCGTCGCATGTCCTCCTCCCCCCTGTATATGGCATCATACTTAGCAAGCCATGAGCTCAGAACAGTCTCTTTGCTCAGACCATCGATCTCAGGAAGGCTACGGACGCGGCGCTCTATGTTTTTCTTGAAAACTTCGCGGAAGTCGTTGGCTGAGCAGCCTCCACTTTGAACCATTCGGGAGACACGTTCACTTTTTAGGAAGCCCTGGCATGGAAAAAGAGAGAGAACAATGAGCACAACAATAGTTTTCATTCATCTCCAGTTGTGAAAAATAAATGAAAACCTGGCTGATTCCAAAGCTTCATATCCACCAGACGGTGTGGCTCAATAATAATGGGGTCAGTACACTTTTTTGCTCAGGCAAAAACTGGGAAGGGGCCCATAATATCTGATCTGACCCATTCTTCATTGGGACCCTTCTGTTAGACTCTTATAGGAGTCCTGTTTCAATGTGTCAAACATTCTTTGAAATTAAGCTGGACAGTTATCCTGGTCCAGAGCAGATTAGCTCATCAGCACTAGTTACCATGGTAACTCAGCTTGGACTCAGTTAAGCCACATTTATTGGAACTGAATTCTCACTTTGATAAGTCAGACTTTTTGCAAAAAGCAAGACTTTCTATTAATCCTGCTTCATGGAATACCCTTCTGGATCAATGAATGTCAGCTTCAGTCTCAGGTTGACTTTCTATCCATCTTTTTGTTTTATTTTTATGACAGCTAGTTCAGAAAAGTCTCTTTCTCTGCATTGTCACAATTTACAGGATACACAGTGTAAAGGCGTTATCCTTGGATCTGTGATCATGTTGGCATGATTGGATCATGTGATATTTTTTACAGCACAGTAACACATAAAGGAGGTCACCTGGAGCACTGCTGTCAGCTTCACTTGAAAGTGCATTTCTAAAACTCTCCCAGTTTGTTTGGTGGTGATGGACCAAGGGAAACCAGAGATATGATGGTTTTCATTTCATAATAATATTATCTGTAATTAACAGGTTACTCAGAGTATAATTTGTAAATCAGTTGATGTTGGAAAATTCTTTAGTATCCCACTAGAACAGGGGTGCCCAGCTCCGGTCCTCAAGGGCCACATTCCTGCAGGTTTTTGATGTGTCCCTGCTCCAAAACCACCTGACTCAAATTGATGAGTCATTGTGCAGAACTTAATAGGCTGTTGGATCTATTTCACTTAAATCAGGTGTGTTGAAGCAGGAAACATTGGAAAATCTGCAGGAAGGCGGCCCTCGAGGACCAACTAGAAGAAGCGCAAGCATCACCAGTGGTATGCACACCACAGTGAGTACTATGGATCAAACCAACAAAGATCTTGTGCTGCTGGAAGGCGAACCTCTGCCTTTCAAGTTTTTTGCAGCCTCTAACCTGATTCCTTTCCAGGACTGTTCTGCATTCAGCTCCATCCAGATTCCCATCAACTCTGAACAGCTTCCCTGTCCCTGCTGAAGAAAAACATCCCCCCAGTGTGATGCTGCTGTCTCCATGTTTCACAGTGGGGATGGTGTGATCAGGCTGATGTGCAGTGTTCAGTTTTCCACCACTCAATGTTTTGCATTGAGCCAAAACAGATCAACTACCATCTTGCCTGACCAGAGCACCTTATTCCACATGTTTGCTGTGTCTCCTACACTGCAAATGGGGCTTGTGTTTTTTTTCTTGCTTCTTGTCCATAAAGGCCAGATTTGTGGAGTACATGATTAATAGTTGTCTTGTGGAGACCTGAGCTGTGGATCTCTGCAGCTCCTACAGGGTCAACATAAGCCTCTTGGCTCCGTCTCTGATATTTAGTCTTCTCGTCCAGCCTGTCAGTTTCGGTGGATGTTCATGTCTTGGTAAGTTTGCATTTAAGCCATATGCATTCTATCATCTGATAATGGAATGCACAAAGCTCTGTGTGATTTTTAAGATTAGGATATTCTTTAATAATCTAATCTTGCTTTAAACTTCGTCACAACTTCATCCCTGAACAATCTGGTGTGCTCCTTTGGTCTTTGTGGTGTTATTTGTTTACTAATGTTTTTAGTAAAAATAAAAAGCCTCTGAAGCCTGCACAGAACAACTGTATCTATACTGATAATATGTTACAACCCCTGGGTTGCACTGGATTTCATTTAGGGTTATCAAAGTACAAAGGGGGGTAAATATAAATGCAAATAAAATATTTTAGATTTTCATTTGTAAAAAATGTTAAAAATCATTGATCATTTTCTTTCCACTGATCATAATTGTATGTTAGTCTGTCACATTAAAGCCCCCCCCAAAAAACTTCGAAGTCTGTGGTTAAGGGGTTTGAATACTTTTTCAGGCATGGTCACTGACAGAATCTGAGCATCTTCTGAAACAGTTCGGCTGCTAATCGTGCAGTGCCTGATCCCACATTTCCCTCATAAGTTTTTCTTCAAGTTTTAGCAGGTTTGTCACCTTTTCGGTGACAAAAAGAGAGGCAGGTCGTTCATGTCAATCATGTCTCTTGACAATGAAATTTTATGAAATTGGAAAAAATATCTTTAAGACAAGATTTTGGAGACAAGAAATGAAAACTCTCCTTACTTGTGGCTTCCTCTCTTTGTAACTGTGGATGACCATAACATAAAGGAACAGTTGCATGTGCAGGAAATTGTGTCTTGCCTCTATAGTAACTGCAACCATTGTGAAACTTTAAAGAAGTCAGTGAAGTGTAAAACAAGCTTGGAATAAGAAAAATACAGCTTTAAGTCCCCAAAGATTTTCTTTGCCTCTGACTGAATCCATTAACCTTTAAACCATTCTTTATGTTCCTGAAGAAGTGGCAGTTGAGATCAAACAACAATTGAAAAAATTTAATGAAACTAAATTTACTAAGTAATTACACAAAACCAGTGGAATCTTTTATAAATTAAAACCATCAACACCAACCAGATAAAAACAACTTGTACTTACAATCTTATTATGTGCAGCTAGGGCTGGGTGATATATCGGATATACTCGATATATTCCGAGAAGTTTTACCTGCGATATATTAAATGTCTATATCGTGAACATCGAGTACAAACTGACAGGGCAATATTTAAAGCATCTTCATGTGACTTTCTTCGTAGTTTAGCTTCTCCCACTCACAGCAGACAAACAGCTCACTGCCCCGCCCATCCAGAAAACTCTCCTGTGCACATGCGCGTTCTTGTTTAAGGGGAGACGGGAAAGAAGCATGGAGCATGTAGCTAGCTAACTAGCAAGCTAGTTTATGATTATTAAAAAATATAAGCTAAATGCGACATATATTTTAAGCAGTAATTCGGCACAAAAATGATGACAATGGTGAGGAGACACAATAGACATGAAGTTCTTAGAGCACCGAAGCAGGAAAGTCTTCCACCTGCTACTCCCTATGGCTGCTTTTATTATTAATAATGAGCTAATCTTAAACCAAATATTTTTGTCTGTTTTACAGTTTCCAATGTGCGCTCTCTCTCTCTATCTCTCTGCTGATTGGACTGTAGCTCACATGTGTGCATTCAGCACGGCATGTACGGACATGACATGACGTAATTACACGTCAACATGAGAATACGATAAATAAATAAAGGCTGTTTAGTTTTTAAAATAAAAGGACAAAATATAAACCTGTTATAGGTTAAAGGGGACCTTAGATTTCTTCTGTTCTGGTGCAAAATTAAAATAACCTAAATAAATTTAATATATAATAAAGATATTATATAATATATATAAAATATATATTTTAAATCCCTGTTATAAGATAATATTTTTTATATGAAATAATTTTATGAAAAAAATACATCCGATATTGAGTAAAAACAAAATAAATTTGATCTTCTTCTAAAGTATTGTCAACACAAGTAAATAAACAATGCTGCGATTTAATATATGTGTAAAGGGCAAGTCCACTGAATTCTTGGGACCCTAGACCACATTAGACCAGCTGCTGATTCAAAACTACATCTTCAAAACTGGACTGAATGTTTTACAGGCAGAAGTAGCCAATGGGTTAGGTGCAGAACAATGTGACACAGATGAGGAAACAGGAAAGTTAAGTAGAGGAGCAGGGGAGGTGAGTGGCGAAGGAGACAACGAAATAAAATACCAACAGCCAGAATGTAAATCGTGTCACTGACACATTTAACATAATAGATGTACATATTGGTAAATTATAATTTGTTGTTGTTTATGGTCCCTGTTGTTAAATTAGTCTGTGGAAATAAGAAAATAAACATTGGAATCAGTTACAGGAAGAGGGATATTCAGAATTAGTATATGGTATGATTGATCTGTGTTAATAATAAAATATCACTTACAGTGGTATTTGAAAACCTATCAATATCACTGATAAACACCTAAAACAGTACCACAAAAAAAGCCTATTTAAAAATAATCTTTTCATCCATGTTAGTTCTGAAATTATCTACAAGTGTGACCGGTCTTCAGATAAAGTGGGCAAACATGGTTTATATTTGATAAATATTAATCGAAACATTAATCGATACAAGCTGTGTGCCTGTCTCTCACTAACAAGTGATTACATTAACTCACACATGGATAAAACACAACACAACATTGAAACTGACAACACTTCACAATCACATTTAGACTTTTAAACTATTTTGGAGACTGCGACAGAGTTTTACAACTCTGTGCACCACTAAATCTTGGCAATCTTTTTCTTTTGGTTTTCTTCATTTATCCATCTAAAAAGGTGTTTGTATGTGCATGTGTGTGCGTGCATCGTATATGAGACAGATTCAATGTGAGCCTGTCTTGGTCATCATAGCAATTCGGGTGGGAACAATTAAAACTATGCAGCTCCTCGTCTGTCTGTAGGGATCTGTGAACTGGTTGTCATCCTCTCTTCAGTAGGCATTGTGAACTGTGAATTATTTTTCTGGGAAACGTGCATTCAGACCGTCTGGTATTTGGCAGGCTTAATGTTGAGGACAAGATGTGGAATCAACAAACAGGGATTTCCTCCACCCAACATGAACAGTCATTCGGTTCATCTGGTAGATATGAGAGATGCACCAATCTGCCTATTTGGGGCACATCGGATTTTGTCTAATATCAACATTTTCTATATACAATTAGTTTACGTGAACATTATTGTGATTAGTTTCAATACTGCTTTTGTTGTTATTGTGTAAGGCTTCATCAGACTGTGGTAAACCATACGTCACGTCTCAATGAGAGCAACTGTTATCAAAATTAATGCAATTTAAATGTTTTCCAAAATAATTTATATGAAAAAATCTAAGACAATATATGTAGTTGCTTTTTAATCTTAATAATAACAAAGGTAGTTATAATTTAGCAGTTAACAGCTTTTGTACGCATATGTATAGAAATGTGTAGAAAGGGAAACAGGATGTATGTGAATAACCTGGGAACAGACAGTCTGACAACATTGCAGACAGGCTGTGGTCTGCAGTATCGCGTCAGAGGACTCATTTCTGCTAAAGAAGACTTCGGATCATAAAGCTACAGTTCAATCTGTCTGGAAATTCTTAATGTCGCAAAAACAAACAGAAGTCCATAACAAAAGCTACATAAATAACAATATCTATATTATAACTATTTATTATAAGGTACTAATTACTTATTTACAATGGGCTGCCAGTCGCTGCCAGTTTGGATCAGGTCTCTGCTCCTGGTGCACCTCACATCTGCTACATGTGTCAGGGGTTTTATTTTTAATACAGCTTTTCCGTACCTACCACTACCACCTTTATCAGAGTCTACTGCACCTTTGAATTATGCTCAATCTGCTGTGGTGCCAGACAGTGCGCCGCTGAAAGATGATGTCACCATTTATTTCTGCAAAGTCTAGTATGCCGTAAAATGCAAAAGCAAACAATCTCCATGTACCATCCTTCAGAATAATTACCATCTGGTCCAAAGTAATAATTAAAACACGCAGAATCTTGTGCAGTAAAAATAACCACATTGGCCGTTCTAGACCTGTCCTATGTGCACATGTCATACTTTCCCAAAAACACTCAGCATTGCGTAGAATGACAAGGCAACATATATAAAGCAGGCATGTCATATTTTGACAGTAACATAGATACACACACATGTACTCACTGCTGTTAACAGAACAACTGATGGTGTGGTTGCTCTGTGTGGGCCTGTGGGGTGTTTGTCTGTAAAGGTCATTACCACCTTGGCTGCTATGAGCCCCTGTAAGCCCCCCCGCCCTCAAAATACTGAATCAATGATTTCTACATTTTGACCCTGTATGTCATTAATGCAAGATGAATGATGGTGTTTGCAGACTCCAGACACAATGTTTGAATTAGTTGCATTGGTAAAACCTGTATTTTTCTATTAGATGCACCAGTAGAGTGTTTTGGCGCAGACACCCTTTTCAGTGTCTTTAGCACAACAATAATACATATAAATTGTTACCATATTGTCCACCCTAACACTCTCCGGTAGTTGTGTAAATGATGTAAACATGAATTATGGATAGAAGACCTTTTCTTTGTTTGAATATTTATGATCTGAGTTATGTTGCTTCTTGACCCCTCATTTCTGTCTTCTTCACCCCAACCAGTCCAAGAAGACGGCCACCCTTCCTGGTTCTGGTTCTGGTTCTGCTAGAGGTTTTCCTCTCTGGCTCTGATGGAGGTGTTCCTCCCCACTGTCTCCTTGTGCAGCTCAGGATGGAGGACTGAATTAAAGAGAAGAATTGATCCAATCCATTGGTTTCCTCAGCTAGGTAGTTGTTTTCATGAACTGGTTAATATGAACATACTTATTATAAAGTGGCCTGATATGGATCATATAATGGATTTATTTAAATGAATTGGATTAAATTGGACGGTGTCTGTAAAAAAGCCCTGTCATGGTGCTATGCAAATAAAGCTGAATTTAATTTAGCTTTTCTAAAGAAAGGGTAGTTGACAAATTTGCAAGCATTTAGCATTGTTGGCTAAATTATATGCTATAATAATGTTTTTATCCTCTCTGATTCCTCATTTGTTCAGTGCTACCTGATACTAAGGTATGGTCATGCAATTGAAACATCTGACAATGTTTTTTGTTCTTGGTCTCAGTTACTGCTTTCAGAGCTGGAACCAAAAATATGTGTAGCAGGTAGTAACCAAATTTTCTTCACTATTATTCTTCAAATTCTTAATTGATGTTACTGATGAAAAAAATTAGTTGCACTCCAAATTGGTCACACACTCATCAACACTGATGTGTTTTTTATATATGCACATGCATGCATGATTTTTACATCTAAAAGTTAGATATAAAAACTCCTATTCAGGATTTATTTCTTTGTGAGATAAAGTATCTGCCCTAATGAGTGAATTAAATCAAGTATGTAACATTTATGTGGCAGCTCAGCATTAGTCACTGCTTAAGCCACCTCCCAGTCAAAGCCTGAATAGCTCACATTTCAAAGAAGTTTAATTCCAGTCATGAGCCATGAATTTCAATTTCAGGATCCTTTTTACTTTCCTCTTTTTTCCTGTTTGTGCAATGTGTAAAAAGGCTATTGCATGAAAATCAAAGTGAAAAATCTTTGTGTGCTCCAATAAACTGGCTGATTTGGTAAAAAAAGAAATATTAAAAGAGAAAGCTATACAGAATAAGATGAATTACTTTTATTCATTTTTGTGCTGATATTTTCATTTGTTTACATTTTGGCATGCTGTTGCTAATAGATTAATTTAAAATTAAGTATATCACACCCCTTTGTAATGACTGATAAGTTCTGGTACACATTTCTTCCGTAATTTCTCACAGGATGTCCACAGTTACATAACATTTTTAAATTTGGAATTCATTAAGTTATATTATTTGGAATTAAAGTATTCTCCTTCGTGTTTACAAGGAAATAGTCATTCTGAACTGAGATTTATATGTAAAACATGTTTTATCGACTTTATTGAACTCTACTTAATATCTGGGGGCTGGGAAAGGTTCTGATTGGACAGGGGGCGGACGTTGCGTATTAAAGTCTACAGGAAGTAAACAAACTCCATTTCCTGCTTCTTTTTAGCTACAACATGGAAGACCACATAATAAGCACCATTTTCACTTTGATTTTGATTATAGTTTTGAACAAGCTTCAGAACGATCAAAATGAATTGAAAGCGGAATGAACGTATACATGATTTAGGAATTATTCAATTTGGATTTAAAATTAGAATAAACCTAAGTCTAACTTGGAATGGCCATTTTCATTTGAAATTAGGTGTTAACAAGGTACTTTTAAAGAGGATTTAATTTTTATTCTTAATTAAAGGGAATTTAAAACTCAGATGTTTGTATATTCTCTGTTTTGGTTTGTCCTAATTAATGATTTTTACTAACAGCATGCTATAATTTAATTTAAAAAAGATTAGGACCACTTAGTTTAATCATTAGGAGCAACAGGGAATGTTTCCCACCAACATCTCCAAAATATAAGCCCAACTGGCTTAAGACATGTTTTAATTCACAAAGAAGTAAATGTTAAGCAGTTTAGATATCTAAAATCTAAGCAAAGACAAAGCTGGTATTTCAGAATTTGCCTTACATTAAACCATATGTTAATGAGGGGCTTTGTCAATGGTTTTTCCTTAACCTCAAATCAATGGGTTTATTGAGCAGGTTAATCACCCTATCGAATCTGGAAGGACTTGAACTGAACCACATGGCCATGCTACATGCGCTTTTTTAGCATGTCTGTCAACGCAAATGTCAGCCATTATTACTAATAAATTTATCAGCAGGAGACTTCCTCCATCCCTGCTGCTCAGTTTAATTGGGGCTTTAAAACATCACTAAATTATTTACAGGGGAGCAGAGCACCAAGTTGTGAGTCAGAACTTAAAAGACACTTGAATGTGCAGCATCTCTGTCACTGCAGCTGCTTAAGAGAAGGTTGAAGACCATCGGGCAGGAAAACACTGACTGCCACTGTAATGAGTTTAAAACAAAGCTTGGTATATTCTAACCCTCTATAAGCATAATAGAACAAACCTAAATCCAGAAAGCTGCTGCTGCAACAAAGGTCCAGGACTGTTGAGTAGCTAGAATCCTGCATCAGACCAGAATGGGACAACACTCCTCTCCTAAAACTCCATCAACTGGTCTCCTCACTTCCCACATGTTTGCAGGCAGTTGTTAAAAGAAGAAAACTTCACCCTGGAGCAACTTTTTACAAATGTAAAAATGAGCCAATATTTTCTTTGAAATGTTAAAATGACTCTGTTTTAACATCTATGTTGTTTGCATTCTACTGGGAATGAAATATGGGTTGATGTGATTTTTTAAATCATTGCATTCTGTTTTTATTTACATTTTACACACTATCCCCCACTTTAAAAAAAAACAAAAAAACAATTAAGTTTTACTGCAGTTCTTGCATTAAATGATCAAAACATGAGCAAATACTGTTTTAATTTATGTATTTTATATATAAGATTATATATGTATTTTGCAGAATATTTTTGTATTGATTGCTGTAAAATTCAGCATTTACATAATTTGCCAGTACAGCATATTGTAGCAGTTGGTTGTCTGGTGTTGATGAGTTTGGATTGAAGGGTTGTTGCCTTCTATCTGTTTTATCTTCGTCTCCTCTTTCTTTTTTCTACTTTTTCTACTTTCCTTTTTACATCTGTTCACCTTTCTCCATTTTTTCTGTCCTCTCTGGTCAGGTCCAGCAAAGTTATGTAAATGTAAATATCTTCTCCTCCTCACTCAACCCAGGGAAAGCACGTAGTTGGTGCTATTGGTCCCTTGTTGGCGGCCGTAGTTATAAGATGGCAGACCATCATGGTGTTATGTGTATGTATATA
>JBAMHW010000010.1:3295010-3306406 GCA_037177495.1 Rhadinocentrus ornatus
CTTCCCTCACTCGTGAACAAGACCCCGAGATACGTGAACTCCTCCACTTGGGGCAGGACCCTATTGCAGACCCGGAGTCATTTATCTAAAATAAGCTAGCTCTAGCACCACATTGCAGCATCAGTGTTATCAATGGACTATAAATGTAGGCGGTTAATAAAAGTAGCTAAATGATGCTTGATGTCAGTCAATTAATCAACATAAAGAAGCCACTACATTATATTTACATTTCACTTTGTGCCAGGTTTTATCAGTTTGCGTGTGTCCAACTTATTGACTGTATTATAGTGCAGTGAACACAAATACCAAATAAAGCAGCTCTTACTCACATATTTTTCTTTCCAATACCAAAATGAGTCTGAAATTGAGATAGAAAATCAGTCCAATAAAACTATACATTTGTTTTACATCTGTTCCTTTTAAAGCTATATAATACTTTTCCATTAAAATAATGATTTTTTAGCGATATCTAGAAGTTACAGAAAGTCTTGTTTTTTATTGGTAGCTTCACACAAAGGCACATATAAGAACTAAGAGAAGGGTCTGAATACTGAAGCGAATATGATTATTTCAACATTTTGAACCAGTTTTTCTTTTTTATAGTTGTTAAGTGTGTAGAACAGGAAGGGAAAATCAATCTATTGCAATATATATCTGGAAACATAAAACGAGGGAAATGCTAACAGGGTTAAAACTTTCCCAAGAGACATAATGTTTCATGTTTTATAATGTTTTATTTTATTCAGTCAGTCAGTCATTTTCTGTACCGCTCGTTCCCATTAGGGGTCGCGGGGTGAGCTGGAGCCCATCCCAGCAGTGTTTCAGGTGAAGGCAGGGTACACCCTGGACAGGTCACCAGTCCATCGCAGGTTTTATTTTATTTTATAATAAAATAGTAAAAATATAAAAGTCACTGGCATTTTTTTAAAGGTTGCCTCAGTCTCTGTCTCAGAGAGATATGTTGGCGTTTGTGCATTTCACAATCAGCAGTCACTCTCAGAAGACAAACACTTTTTACTTCTTTTATAAACACTATCAGCTGACTGCCTACAGTCAGTCAGACTTTCCTTCCCAAGCATGGACGACTTAAATAGAGATAAGGATCAATAAAAGGTTTGTAACACTATTTTGTCCATTGGTAAGGTACCCACATTATATCCTTATAATGTTTTTTGTACCGCACAAAAAATATTGTGTTTTGTTCTCTGAATAAATATAAACTGTAGACTTTTTTGCAGGTTCTTGGGCCATGCTAACATTCAGGAAAACATCCAACCTATGAGTTGGAGTCAGAGGAACATCCAGACAGACTCTAAAATGTTTCAATATTCAGAATGATGGTGACAAAATGATGGTTACAAAAAAAAAAAGTGGAAGATGAAGTGGATGAAGATGGATGACTGTTTTTGCAACACTAAAACATGGTGGGGTTCTAACTTAATTATGTTATGCCAATAAATCTGCCTGTGACCTTAACATTCCTTCTTTATGAGAACACCACAGGTTATTCCGCATGTGATGCACATTGGGAACTTTCTAGCTGAGATCCAACAATCTGACCCTCAGAAGCAGAGAAAGGAAGCTTTGCTGCAATCACTGCTTGTTTAGCTGCTTCCTGATATTGTTGCTGTCTAACTTTTGGGTCTTGGCCTCCTTAAATAAAAGAAAAATCCGTGATGACAGACTGGAAGCTGAGAGGCATGTTTTAGTACTTGAAATGTGTAAATGGCAGTTCACACCTGTTGTGTTACTTATGTGATATTTAAGTTGCTAATGCCTCTATTTAGGTCTGTATCTGATAGAGGATGTGGGTTTAGATACTGTTACATTTTAATTTTATTTAATGTACTGATGTGAGATCTTTAGTTTTTATCATTGTAGATCACTGGATATTCATGTGACCTATTTGACCATACAGTGGATTTCTAGTGGACGTCTCTGGGTATTTTGTTAGTCTGATGAAGATTGTTCATGCTCAAAACACCACTGGATGATAATAATTTAGTAAATATTTCTCTTATTCTTTAAGCTCTTAAAGTGTATCATTTATGCTTTTAAACAAAGATTTTATACTAAGTGTGGCTTGTTCACAATGATCAACATATAGCAGGTCTGGAGCATTATAATTAATTACTATTTATTTGCAAAATTACATAATTAGCAGCAGCACATGTTTAATGGTAATGTAATCTAAAGATTTTACTAAAAGATAGTGAAATAAGAAGTTATTCAATCTATCTCCAATAAATTAGGAAGTCTGTCCACATTTAAAAAATAAAAATTCAACAAGATAAAAGACAAAGCTGCAGATTAATTTATGATGGTCTGCAGTGGCTTCCTTTTCCCATTTGAGATTAAATAAGAGTTCCAACGGGCTGGCTCACTGAAATGCATATAGTTAAGCGGTAAAAACAAGCACTCCACCTCAAACTAATAAGAAAACAGCACTTTTGAATGAATGTGGGGATCTCTCACTAGCATTCCTCTCTTCTAACGACAGCTAGCAGTCAAGTCAATGAGGCAGAACAAGTTCTCCACCACGTCACAGCAGGCAGCAAGCTCAGAGGGTAGAGGAGGCATGGAGAAGGCAAAAAAATAAATAAGCTGAAGAGGAGGGAGTGGGAAGGGGGACACTGAACTGCAGAGGATGAGATTGAAAGCCCTGGAAAAAAGAGATGACGACCGTGGCTTCACCAGTGGATGGTTAAAAATAGAAGCGGAGCCCTGCCACAACTTGTCGGCTGATGCCATTTGAATCAATTGATCATTGCTGTATAAGAGAAGATGAAGTCTTTTATTAGGTTAGAGCTTTCAGGGAAGAGCAGCAATACTAACATGATCGGATTCGAACCACCTCAGAAGCATTATATGTGGCAGTGTTAAAAACATCAAACCCACAAAAACGCAAAAAACTGTTCACAGACTTTGAGAGAAAAAATGGTTTCATAAAATTCCTCACACAAATATTTTTAAATATGTTCAGGGCCAACCAACCATGTATGTTTCAGGAAAACAGTCAGCCATGCACATCAGTCCACACACACAACTGTGTTAATCTGTCCTCTAACTTCTTGCATTTGTTTCACCTGAAGAGAACCAAGACCAACGTTTTCAGGAGCATCAGAGTTCTCTTCTTTAATGCCGGTTAGAGTTCAGACTTCCCAAGCAAACAATTGAGTATTTGATTCAGAAGAGCAGGTGGCCACCCCGAGTCAAAACAATGTCTGAACCAGGTTTTGTAATTTATCAGTCCAACAAGCATTACAAGTACTACAAGTTTTAGGTTAACATACTGCTTTTTCATTAAAATTAAAAGACAAGACAAATTAACTAAATTAATCTAAAACAAATTAAATCATTCTAACATTGACATTGGTCACACAGCAAACCTGATAGAACCTGATAGAAGTGTCTTGTTCTCAGAGGAGTAACGTTTTTTGTTTTGTTTTTTAGACTTTAGGTCAGTCGAAAATACAGAATTACATTGTTTTGTCAGGACTTTTGTTTTTTATTGGTTTGTTTGTTTGTTTTTAACATGTTTTTCATATACATAATCAAATGAAAGTACAAGCAAAAAAAAACAAATAAAAAAAATAGATTTTTAATCAAAGAATGCAAAAACAAGGTGCATCGAAAAAAAGAGAGCAGTGATCTCAAACTCCCGAGTTTTAGAGAGCCACGCTCTTTCACATTTCCAGTGTTTCCCTAATTCAACACACCGGATTCAAACAAATAAGTCACTGTGCAGAACTTAACATGCTGTTGGATCCATTTCATGCGATTTAGATTTGTTGAAGCAGGAAAATGTAAAACCGAAAGGACAGTAGCGCAGGAAGACCAGGTTTTGAGATCCCTGATGTAGTTCATCCTACTATTAAGGTCGATCAAGTCTTCAAGTTGAGGTTGCTGCATTATAAACTGTGTTGAGCAAAAAAAAAAGTAAAAAAAAAAAAGATATGATTCATTACTTGGGTGGCTTTTTGTGTTTTGTAATAAAAGTAGCTCTCCTGATACCTTTGCCATTGGCGTCACTTACACCAATGGGTGCGGGTCGGGATGGGACGGTTAGGGTGCAGATATGGTTTGTAAACTATAATCTCATTGCGTTCCCAAAGCCAGCTGTAACCTTACCTGAGAGGCAGAGTATCAGTCGGTTAGCAATAGATGCCCCAGCTACGTAGTACCATGACGCCATCGCAGGACGAGGAGAATGGTGGTCATTCAAACGTTTGTTCTTTCTTGGCGGTGCTTCCTAGCACCATTTTAACGGTTCTAAATTAACAAAATTAAAAAATGTTGCTCTAAACAAGGAGCCATTCCTGCTTTGCTTTTATGCCAGGTTGCACGGGAAGTGACTTCTTTCAACCAATCAACAGACTGCAGTGTGTCAAGCTTCACCAATTTAAGTCGAATTGGTTAGATTGGTGCCTCAAAAAATGAGACGAGTCAGGTCAGATATCAGGGTACCCTTCCCAGATTTTGCGTGAGGAAATGCAAAAAGAATGTGTCCCTAAACAAACACACATTTTAAAAAAAGATCTCAACATTCTAACAAAAAGATATTTCTAAAAAATAAAAACTGCACCACTCCTTTAAGGGATAGAGGGAAGACCCAGGCAGGCAGACTTGGCCATATATATTTGAGGTACACACATGCGCGTGTAGGTGCTGCATGTAATGTGTGTGCATGCAGGAGAGAGCATAGTTCCATCTTTATCAGCTAAGAACAGAAACGCTGTGAGGGAGACCCCTTGGAGACACTTTCCATCCATAACCACAGTAAAGGCTTCAGTCTAATAATTCTCATTCATCTTCTCTCTGCTGTCATAACGCCTTAACGGTCAGCCGTGACATTCAGGGTTTGCATGTTTCATTGGTTTGCAAATCTTTTTTGAAGACAAAATGTAAAAATAATTTGATGCAGATTCAGATGACCAACTGAGGCAATTTATCTGACTATCCACAGTTAATCCTTCAGCAGTTTTTTATGCACCTCTAGAAAAACATACTATAGAAGAATCTTAGTAAAAAAAAAAAACTAAATGGTTGCACAAAAAACATAAGCCACATATTTAATGGTCCGTACTTATATAGCGCTTTTATCCAAAGCGCTTTACAGTAGACATCACATTCACACACACATTCACGCACTGATGGCGGAGGCTGCCATGCTCACCACGACCCATCAGGAGCAATTAGGGGTTTGGTGTCTTGCCCAAGGACACGTCGACATGAACTCGACTTGGCTGAGGATCGAACCAGCAACCCTCGGGTTACAAGACGACCGCTCTACCTTGCCGAGCCACACATTCTAATTGTAGGATTACAATTTTTTTTTCCAGATGTTACAAATGTAAATTATATTGTATAAATGGATCCATATGAACATAAAGTATATATTTGCACACATTTTAGGACCATAAGCTTGTCACATACGCCACGAGAAGTCAGAACCTTGTTCTTGTTCTCGAGGCGGCAAGAACAAGACAAAAAGTTTATTTCGGTACAGTCAATTCACAAGCCACGAGAAACTTCGTCCCAGACGAGGCAGGGACGCGAATGGGGGATGTCTGTGTCTTTATGTGCAATGAACAACTGACGCAGTTAAGATTCTTGATATTTGAATGATGTATGCCATTCAAGTTTGCAAATATAACTGCAGACTCAGTAAACATTTATTTTAGACCAGCTGCCAATGCAACTGAGCTTTGAAGCCATACCATAGCAGATAATAACAAAAATAGTCCTGTTACATCAGCAAGGGTTCAGTAAAAATAGTCTAGTAAAATATTTTTTTATACATAAAATCCCATTTTAGGCAAAAACTGAAGGAAATTAAAAGGTTAATCAACTGCAATAGCCAATTCATTTGATACTGAATCTGTCTGATAATAGAAAAGAAAATTAACTCAGGAATGCATCAACAACCCAGCAATCTCAGTTACAGTTCTATGATCTTAATATTAAAATAGTTAGCATAATAACATCTTTATTATTTTCCTGCCGATGTCAGCAGGTGGGCTCGGTATGTGAGTTTTAGAAGCCCGTTCATTCATTCATCACACTACAAGTGTACCTCTGAATCAGCTGTTGTGCGAGAGTGAGTGGTGACACAGAGTTGACGGTAAAAGGCATTATACTGTACATTAAATTGAGCATATGCTATGTTTAAGCCACTGAAATATTCTTAGCCAGTTAGCCTAAAACTTTTGTTTGGGTTCCTTGGTAGCCTTTCTGGAACCTGCGCTGCCTGAGGAGCCAGAGATTTTGGGTCATTACCGACACATTGGCTGGGCAATATATCAAGATTTTCAAATATATCAAGACTTTATCAGACGCAACATAGAAGGAGGGAATCTCATTTATATAGGGATAGCTTGTTTTGAGTTAAAAGCATCTTTTCTTTTGCACAGCTGTATTTTTGTTATGGTCATTGTATGGTCATTTAATTTAATATAAAAGGTACTTTAATTTCAGTCAGCTGTTTTAATGCACATGTGCTGCCGATCCTTAATAAAAGTGTATTTAGCACTGAGCCTGTAAATTAGATCAGTCTCTTTGGTTACTTGACAAAAAAAATATAGAGATATAAATCGCATATCATGATTCAGGTAAAAAATATCGAGATACAAGATTAGTTTTTTTTCGCCAGCTCTACTGACACATCACTGGTACTTGCGCAATAGCGACAAATACATTTGCCGGTCTTTTTCTTGTAGTAACTATAATTAAATTTATTTGTTTATTCACTAATAAAACTTTCGCTCCCCTCTTCAGCTCAGTAGTTTATAGTAACGTGCAAATTAGCTGCTGGTTTGCCAACTCAAACAAGAAAAAGAGACTAACACCAACAAAGAAGATGACAGCCAATGTGCATCTGTCCAGGGACGAACTACCACTGTGACTAATTGGCTTATGTGTGAAAAAACGGGTCTAAGGGGAATTTATTATTCCTCAGTGTTGCAAACTAAGCAACTTTGTTGCTATATTTAGTGAGTTTTCAGAACCCTCTAGCGACTTTTTTTTTGTTTAAAATAAAGCGACTAACGACAAATCTAGCAACTTCTTTTGGTATTATTGGAGAATGAAGTGAATGAATGTATAGTTCACTCTTCCCAATAAGGAGTGGGTGCTATGCAGACCAATATCAATGAGTCCAAAAGCACTCAGATGAAGTCTTCTAGGAGCGGCAGCAGCTCCCAGCTGTATTTAGAGCAGACGACGTTCACCTCTTTTACATGACCAGGCTGAAAATAAAACGTCAAAGCTGCTGCTGGATAATCTTGTGCTGGCTTACCGTAAGATAGTAATGTATATTAATAAAGAGTGTGGACAAAAATATTTAAAAAGTTAAGTGTTGTGACATGTTCTAGACTAGAAAGAAAATATTGACTTATTGAGAATTATTTTGTTTTGTTTTTTTGCTTTTCTCTTTAATTATCAGTTTTTGCCTTTCCCATGACATCCCTCTTTATGGCAGCATCGATTACAGCTATATGTGCTATGCTGATAATGCTAATTAGCAACTTCTAGTGACTTTTAGTCAGCCAATGGTTAATTTTCTTACAGAGGAGTTGCCAACAGTGGCTGGAGAGGAGTATCAGTCCCTGAAGCTGTTTATTGCCAGGAACTACATGGACAAGTCATACCATGCCCTATGGGGGATGATGGTGACAAAGTTGTTGTTCTGCTTTGACTACAAGATGAATATCAAATCATCAAATCTGATATGATTTGACAAGTTCTATGTATACTTGTTTTGTATTAGTGTGGCCAGTAAGATGTTTTTTTTATATTATGGTATGTCAACTACTGCACAAAAAAAAAGTGAATGGTAAACATTGTAATTTCTGAATTTATTGTTCAAGTATTTATCACTAATACAGTGAAAATGAGATTTTAGTGTGCGCCACTATAATTTATGCTTGCGCTCCTAAAAATTTAAGTTAAGGGCCACTGTGCCGCTCGTAAAAAAAGAGTTAGTCTGGAGCCCTGAATTAAAAGGTCAAATTTACCTTCATGACAACTGTGAGGGGGAGAATTTTTTTCTAAGTCATCGTTTGGATGTTATTTAATCTTGAAATTCTGCATAATTAGGGCTGTGGCTTTTTGATTGACAGGTATCCAATATCTGCAAGAAGGGAGAGTGCCGCACAACCGCGGTTTTTAGCTGACTAACAGCACGTCTTAGCTTTAGCCTGCCTACCTCTGTTAGCTACCATTAGCTCGGTTAGCTCTTAGCTACAGGCAGCTCAGAGTTTGATGGGTGTCAATCATCCACCCCTACCTTCACAGTCCCCCTCGCAGCTCCACTTCTTTGCCCATTTTTGGATTTTCCGGGAATGACAACACGCGCGACACTGCCAAGATGGCAACGGTGGGAATCGCCCAATGAGCTTCAATTCAACTCTTCAGAAACCTACGGGTGACATCACAGAGGCGTCCTTCATCTTTTAGATACAGTCTGTGATAGGAGCTACGTTCTCTTCAGGTGATGTAAGGTTAGATTTATGTTTTAATCAGCAGTCAATAAATGAATCATGTTGTGGGCAGGAAACCTGGCAGCAAGGTTTAGTTTGCCAGCGAGAGAGACGCAAAGCTCGGAGCTTAGAGAGAGAAGGGGAGAGCACGATAAATCTGTAACAGAAATCTTCTTCTACATTTAAGTTTTATGGCTCTGATGTAAATATTCGGTGCAGATTATTATGAATCGTTGTAGTTGTATGCGGAACTTTTCCGAGTAATGAGAGCTAGGTTTGTGGCAATCGATGATATTATGCATGATAACAGCAATCCCATAGCAAATTTCTGGCCGAGTGTAGTATTGTAATATTTATTTATTGTTTACAGAGCAGAAGGGTATTTATTGGAATAGTATTAAGGGATGCATTTAGTGTTTTTGTTGTTTGTTTTTTTTTTGTGTGTTTTTTTTTTAAAGTAAATTCATATATCTAATAAATATTTTTTTTAAACAAA
Source organism: Rhadinocentrus ornatus (assembly GCA_037177495.1). Taxonomy (NCBI): domain Eukaryota; kingdom Metazoa; phylum Chordata; class Actinopteri; order Atheriniformes; family Melanotaeniidae; genus Rhadinocentrus; species Rhadinocentrus ornatus. Next base: position 3,303,987 of record JBAMHW010000010.1, read on the forward strand.
TAGGTATAAAAGAACTGATTGCGGTGGCAGGTGTAGCTGCCAAATATTGACTGGATGTTCAAGGAGCTGCCAAGAGTGTGCTGGTGGAAAGAAAGCAGAAATGTGTGGGGCATCTATCCCCCCCACTAAATTAATAACAGCAACAGAAAACCACCATCTCTCCAAACACCAAAATAATAAAGACAAACAAGCCAAATCACATGTATGGGATATTTTACACAGAACAAATCTAAATCATAGCAAGTTGTCCTGATAGAGCTGGACTTTATTGATCTTTCCTCTTTCAGAAATCTAAATATGCGCTTCATTGCACAAGTGTATGGAGGCAGTGCAGCGGAAATGAGATGTCTTCGGAGCCCTTGCAGGGCAACGTCTCGACAAACAATCAGTGTAGATACACCTTGGGACTTCATTATTCACCAGAAGCAAAACTGCAGGCTGATCCAGTTCCCATTGTGCAACACACTCAACTTGTCAATATCCATTTATTCATTAGGGAGTCCAAAAATATGGTCAGACTGCAGTAGACAACAGATGATGCCAGCTATTGTTTTGTTATAGGATTCAGTATGGAGTGAACCCAGAATGACCCCTTTCAAAGTACACAGCATTTGAACAATCTCACATAAGCTTTCTGTTATAAAGTCATTTTTAAAGAAAAGCCAATGAGTTTATTTAGACACAGTCACTGATGTGTACATTTAATTTTATGTTTTTATGTTTCACTCCTTTTGTGCAAACTTCTCATGCATCAAACTATAAAGAAAAAAACCATCTGAAATAGCGTAGCATAGCGCTGGATTTTTGTTGCATATTGTCAGAATATAGGTAGCAAACTGAACACTGTATAAAATATTTACCTGCTACCTAAAGGCTTAACATTATTAACCCAAATAAAAAAACAACACTATTTATATCACACTATGCCGACTCTCTGTTCATTATTCCATCAGACTGCACAAATTATTGCTAAATTAAGGTATGAGCCCTGGGGTTCATTGTAGCTCTAAAAGGAAATACTTTGTGGGTGAAACAATTACATTTTCAGTGACACTGACAAACCAAATCCACATGGTAAAAGTATTTTCAGCTAACTGAGTACCCTGAACTTGAATAATAAAATGGAGAGGTGTAATGGTAATGATGTTTCAGATGTGTAAAATAAACATGGGAAACAAATGTCCTGACTTTCTTTTGTCTGTTCTCTCACAGAAATCCTAAAGCTGTTATGTATCATGAGTCTGGTGTTTATTACGTTCCCACTGTTATGTGATTTATTTTATTCAGCCGAGTGGTTTGAGTAGGTGTAGAGAAAATGAGAATAACCAATGCTAAGCACAGGAGAGCTTCTTTTTGTTCCAGTCAGGATGATTTGAGTGTATTCCCACAAAAAACAAGTTTCTGCAGCACATTATGGACTTGTGCACACAGCCACATGTGGATTTGTAGTTCAAACAGGGGCATTTTCATGCTTTCTCCATGTATGCATGGGTTCTCTCTGAGGATTACGGGTTTCCTCCCACATATTAGGTTAACTGGTGTCTCTAAATTGTGTGTAACTGGTTGTTTCCCAGAGAGCAGAAATGCTCAGGCCTAATCTGGGTTAGTTTAGGCACTTACGGCTTAATTACGGCAAAGGAAAGTGTTGTGTTGACCAGATGTATGTGTGTGCATGTGTATGAGTGTGTGTATACGCATGTACTGTATTTCTTCCCTTTCTTCTTCCTCTCTACTCTACCCAACACAAAAGTTGCATATATCCACCTAATGTCATATTTCCTAACCAAACATGTACCTGCTCCTTTCTCCCTTTCACACCTGTATAATGTCTTGTATTTTTACATTAGCTATCACAATAAAGAAAAAAGTCATTAATTGTCAACTCTACAATTGTACAACATTTTGGCCAGATTGTATATAAAAAAGATATTTTGGTGGGTTTATTTTAAGTTTAAATTACAATGACACAAACAAATTTAAAATTCAGAGCATCTATTATGCAGTAGTAATCAATAAAACAGGTACCCCATTAGTGACAAGCATTTACTCAACACAGATGGGAGAAAGCAAAGGGAGGTCATGCTAAATAGCAGCTTTTTATGGAAAGAATATCTCCTGCTTCTTTTTCTCTTTAAATTTTCCTGCTTCTGTATGCCTCTTCTGCAACTTGCATAGAATAAAAATAGAGTTTGGTATCGTATTGGGTATGATTTCCTGTAACTATTCCATTTACAACAGCCTTTTCGATTTGATTTGATATTGATTCATTCACGAGCTGTGGGTAGTGACCGAAAGAACAAGATCATAAATACAAGCGGACGAAATGAGTTTTCTCCGCAGGGCGGCCGGGCTCTCCCTTAGAGATAGGGTGAGAAGCTCGGTGATCCGGGAGGGGCTCAGAGTAGAGTCGCTGCTCCTCC
>JBAMHW010000010.1:3306506-3322096 GCA_037177495.1 Rhadinocentrus ornatus
GCATCGAGAGGAGCCAGATGAGGTGGCTCGGGCATCTGGTCAGGATGCCTCCTGGACGCCTCCCTGGTGAGGTATTCCGAGCACGTCCCACCAGAAAGAGGCCCCGGGGAAGACCCAGAACATGCTGGACGGACTACATCTCTGGGCTGGCCTCGAGATCCCTCTGGATGAGCTGGTGAATGTGGCCGGGAAGAGGGAAGTCTGGGTTTCCCTGCTTAGGCAACTACCCCCCGCGAACTGACTCCGGATAAGCGGCAGAAAATGGATGGATGGATTGATTCATTAATAGCTAATTGTGTAATTCTCTGGAGCCAGGCCTGCAGGTGTGGCACGGAGGTGAGCGCTTGGTGGCCAGGCCTTTGCCCATGGGGCTAGGTCGTGCTCAGCCCAAAAGGGTGATTTGGGCCTCTCCTCCCGTGGGCTCACCAGCTGCAGGAGTCGGGTGCACTGTGAGCTTGGCGGCTGCCAGAGGCGGAGACCCTAGCGGTCTGATCCTGGGCTGCAGAAGCTAGCTCTAGGGACGTGGAATGTCACCTCTCTGGCGGGGAAGGAGCCTGAGCTGCTGCGCGAGATTGAGCGGTTCCAGCTAGATATAGTTTGACTCACCTCAACGCACGGCTTGGGCTCTGGAACCACTGTCCTTGACAGGGGCAGGACCCTCTTCCATTTTGAAATTGCTCCCGGTGAGATGCGCTGAGCTGGTGTGAGCATGTTCATTGCCCCCCGACTTGCCGCCTGTACGTTGGGGTTTACCCCAGTGGACGAAAGGGTAGTCTCCCTCCGCCTTCAGGTGGGGGGTGTTGGAGAGCACTCCTTCCGGGGACTCCCTCGTTTTGCTGGGGGACTTCAATGTCCACGTGGGCAATGATAGTGATGATTGGCAGGAATGGCTTAGATGGTGGGGGAGGATGCCGGTCAGGCCTGGCAAGCCCAAGCGTGTTTTGTGGGTCTGCTGGGGACGTCTGGCGGAGTCCCCTGTCAGAAAGATTTTCAACTCTCATTTCCGGCAGAGCTTCAACCATGTCCCGGGTGAGGCAGGGGACATTGAGCCTTTGTGGGCTGTGTTCCGTGCCTCTACTGTTGAGGCGTCCGCAGCTGTGGTCGCAAAGTCGTCGGTGACTGTCGTGGCGGTAACCCCCGAACTTGTTGCTGGACACCAGCAGTGAGGGATGCTGTCATGCTGAAGAAGAAGTCCTATTGGGCCTTTTTGGCCTGTGGGACTCCAGAAGCAGCTGATGGGTATCGGCGGGCAAGGCGGAACACAGCTTCTGTGGTCACTGAGGCAAAAACTCGGGCATGGGAGGAGTTTGGAGAGACCATGGAGAATGACTTCCAGATGGCTTCGAAGGAGATTCTGGTCCACCATCTGGCGGCTCAGGAGGGGAAAGCAGTGCTCCATTAACACTGTGTACAGTGGGGATGGGGGACTGCTGACCTCGACTCGGGACGTTGTGAGGCGGTGGAGGGAATACTTCTCAATCCCACCAACACGTCTTCTGATGAGGAAGCAGAGTCTGGGGACCCTGGTGGGCTGAACCGTCTCTGGGGCTGAGGTCGCCACCCAGAGTTCCTTAAGGCTCTGGATGCTGTAGGGCTGTTTTGGCTGACACGCCTCTGTAGCATCGTGTGGACATCGAGGGCAGTTCCCCTGGACTCGCAGACTGGGGTGGTAGTCCCCCTCTTCAAAAAAGGGGAACCGGAAGGTGTGCTCCAACTAGAGGGGGATCACACACCTCAGCCTCCCTGGTAAGGTCTATTCAGGGGTGCTGCAGAGGAGGGTCCGTCAGATAGTCGAACCTAGGATTGAGGAGGAGCAGTGTGGTTTTCATCCAGGTCGTGGAACAGTGGACCAGCTCTATACTCTCTTCAGGGTCTTCAAGGAGGCGTGGGAGTTTGCTCTACCAGTCTACATGTGCTTTGTGGACTTGGAGAAGGCGTTCGACCGTGTCCCCCGTATTGGCAATGGGGTCCTGCCCCAGGTGGAGGAGTTCACGTATCTCGGGGTCTTGGTCACGAGTGATGGAAGGATAGAGCTCGACCGGCGTCTGCAGTGATGCCGAATCTGAATTGGTCTGTCGTGGTGAAGAGGGTGCTAAGCCAAAAGGCAAAGCTCTCGATTTACTGGTCGAGCTACGTATCTACCCTCACCTATGCTCTCCCTTAGAGATAGGGTGAGAAGCTCGATGATCCGGGAGGGGCTCAGAGTAAAGTCGCTGCTCCTCCGCATCGAGAGGAGCCAGATAAGGTGGCTCGGCCATCTGGTCAGGATGCCTCCTGGACGCCTCCCTGGTGAGATGTTCCAGGCACATCCCACTGGAAAGAGACCCCAGGGAAGACCCAGGACACGCTGGATGGACTACATCTCTCGGCTGTCCTGGAAACGCCTCGTGATCCCTCCGGATGAGCTGGTGAATGTGGCCGGGGAGAGGGAAGTCTGGGTTTCCCTGCTCAGGCGGCTGCCCCCGCAACCCGACTCCGGAAACGTGGGAGAGAATGGATGGATGTATGTGTAACACCACCTATTTTTCTTGAATAATAAAGAAATTTTCAGGTAACTATTTTTATAGTCAGTTTACTTTACAATAAAAATCAGTGATCTGGGAGTAATCAGATTACTGTTATAATCTGGTCTGGCACATCTTCATGCATTCCTAAAATACCATAACAATACAGTGTTTCTCCTGATTCAGATCCAGAAAAGCTGATAATAAAAAGAATTTTAAAAAAACACTCAGGACAGGACATTTATGAATGTCTGATGAAACGGTTTCATGCAGTGGAGTCGTAAATATTCTTAAAGTTCACATCTCAGATAACGCTTCGATGCTAATAAAACCTTCAAAGAATATTAAATCCATTTAAAGAAATTCCTAGAATGACTGTAGATTCAGCTTGTTCAGCTGTGCACGTTTCCATAACGACCATGACGCTACCGGCATAACACCGGAGCAGGAGAAATACTCCATTTGCTCCCCACTGGAGCAAGATGCTTCCATCTTCACCTGCATAAGACAATTTAGAAAACTCATTTTTGTCAGATTTTCAGCTGGGTGACGTGTTTTTCGACACGTGCACTCTGTCCTCTGACGGAAACCTGTGTGTGCAGCACATGTCTGTGTGTGTGCTCACTGCCGTGGACACAGAGAGCAGGCTCAGCTATGACATGCCGTCATGTAAATCAGATGAATAGCATCAGACAAGTCTGGCATTTCCTGTTCTAGAGGAAATATGACCTTGTCGGATATTTTTCAAAGTACATACGTGTGTGGGGACTTCCTATTGTGGAAGGCATCAGAGTTCGGTTACACATTCATATCTTCCCAAAGGAAACTGACTTTTCAGCAAACAGGCCACCCATAAAAGACAAAGTTCTTCCCACACACTGGCTTTTAATGTGGATACTGGTTTGATTTCATGCTCAGCTATAATGTTTTTAAGAATAGAAGCTTTATTGTCATTGTACAGCAGGGTACAGCGAAACTTTGGTTTGTTTCCTCTTGTTATTTTCAGTTTCCAGTCAATCCATAGACCGACCCAGCTGTGTATCCTTTACCATATCTCAGTCCAATAGTTGGTTATGCATCTGTAAGCTGGGTGAGAACAGCCAAGAAAACCCAAGTAAGGGGAAAAATAGAATAAAAAAAAAGGAAAAAAGACCATCAGACTAAGAAAAGAAACTGAGGAAAAGCATAGGAGAGAAAGAGTGTACCGGACAAAGAGCCACAAAGTGGGAGTGAGACTAAAACTGATCTAACATTGTGTCCCAAAACTGTCAACGCAGTCAACAAAAACTGGCTCCTCTACATCAGTGATATGGACGTAGTTTGGAGTCAGTAAAAATGATTAAGAACGGATCTATAGAATGTGCAAACATTGTCATTGTTGGGTGAAATCCAACACTAAAGGGACTACACAAAGCATGAAAATGTGGGCTGATACAACTTTATAAACTAGCTCTTTTTTGCTAGTTTCAAATAGAAAGGATCTCAAAGGAGGAAAAAAAAAAACAGTTAAAACAAAGATAAAAAATACAGCTTCATATTTCATTACAAAAGACACAGTGTCCCTTGCTATCATTATTAGGAAATTTTAGAAATAGCATGAACAAATTCTATACCCTAATCAGATATATTGCAATAATGTTTCGTGTATTTTTGCCACATTAAACACCCCTATTAATTAATCTTTTTAATATTGATTTAATTATTTCAAAACTACAAGCAATTTGGAACTTGCTGACCAGTCAAAAGACAGACATGACCATAATTAGAGTATGACATGAATAAAATGATAAAAACTAAAGCAAAAACAACTTAACTCATCTTTGTGTGGACATGGCCAAGCCCGACCCAAGAAAAAAAATGGGGAAACCATGCTGTTGTGATGGATGCAGTATTTGGTTTAGCATTATCTTACTGAAATCTGAAAGGTCTTACATGAAAAACGTCTAGATGGGAGCAGATGTTGCTCTAACACCTGCAAGTACTTTTCTCCATTAATAGAACCTTCAAAGATCTGATCACAGAATAGGTTTTCTCTTTGCCTCAGACCAATTTAAATTTACTTTGGTCCACAGAAGACAGCTGTGTTTCTGGACCCTGTTCACCTTTGCAGGAACTTCACCCTTGTCCCATGCGTATAGAGATTCTTCCTGATTCTTTGAATCTTTTGATATTGTACACAGTAGATGGTGGGCTTGTTAAAGTCTTTGCAATTTTACATAGGGGTACTTCTTTTCTGTTTCTGTTTTTTGTTTCACAATTTTTAGACCCAGTTTGTGTCAGATTGGCTCACCTCTGTCCATCTTTACATCTGAAAGGCTCTACCTCTCGTCTATTCTTCTTATATACCCAGTCATTTAACTGACCTGTTGCCAGTAAATCAAATTATTTGTCAAATGCTCCCCCAGTGGTTTCAGATTTGTACCAATGACTTTTACAGTCTTTTATTGCCCAAGTTCCAACTTTTTACAGATGTCTTAGATACAAACTGAGCTAATATTTTCCATGAAATAGTAAAATGTCTCAGTTTCAACATCTGATTTATACTGTTCTGTTGGAAATAAAATAGGGGTTGATGACATGTAATTATAAATAATAATAATAATAATTATAATAATAAAATATATAAATAATTTTATTCTGTTTTTATCTACATAGCATCACAGCATCCCATTTTGTTGGAAGTAAGGTTGCAGTTACCAACTTTAGTACTGTTTTATACCAGTTATTCATTAAATAAATCATACAAAATCAAACTTCTTCACTGCAGAAACACTGGGTAGGGTTTTTTCAGTTTTAGTTTTACAATGTTAAACTGATGGTACTATAGTGCACTGTACTCAGAGCCAACTGAGGGTCTTCTTTGGCCCCAGGGTCCAGCTGACTAGCTGTCTGATATTTTTCATGGAGCTTCCTGATTTTCTGCAACCCTGCTGAGAGTTTCCTTCACTCCCAGGAGCAGAAGAGGAGGAGGAGATGTTACATAACCCTCTGAGAAGAGCTTCGTCTCAGTAAAATTTGACAGGGAAGGAGACATGGCAGAGGAGGATGGAAGTAGCCTGAAGCAAAAGTGTGGCAAAAAATTGCAACAACCACCAGTCGAAAAAAATTAAAAAGCTCCACATCGGCAGAGGCGGGCTCTTATATTTGAAAGGCAGGGGAGACGCGGTTTATTGTTTGTGTAATCAACAGATGTAAAGGGATTAGATGTGTGGGTTTCCTACATGAGGGGTTTCTCAAGGCATGGTTTCCCTGCTTGGTTTGTCAAGAGTGCTTCAAAACAAGTAAAAACAAACATCAGGGGAAGAGCAGAAGCTGTAATATCTGAGGAGCAAGAAAACACACAAGTCTGGAGTTTTATCATAATATGATTACGGTTAATGTCCAAAACACTTGAAATTGCAGTTTTAATAAAGCACTCTGCAGAGTTGCACAGTGCTGGATTTGTGAACATGTTGTGGTTCTACTCTCAGACGTGCAAACCTTTAGTGTTTTGTTGAATGTTGTTTTGCATTCATTGCAGTAAGCTCCCACTATTATAGTTCTATATTTTATACGGTTAGTTTTTATACATTATATTTCCCACTTCTTCACATTACCCACAGCTTCTATTTCTTTTTATATTCATATTTCTTTTAGATAACTTTTAGATTTACGTAGATAACTATACTGATTCTGTTTTATACTTTTTTTACTTGTTTGTGATTGAGCTTGTACTGGACCAGAGTAACACATTTTGTTCCACCTCATGTTTTAACCATGTGTGAAATGACAATAAATAAAGCTCTTGCTCTTTCTGAAAACAACTAAACTCATTTGGAGTTAGGATGGGTACAAAGCTAATCTAGAGTTACCCCAGATTAAGAATGAAATGAGAGGAAATGATCATAGCAGGTCCACTTTTGATTGGTAATGATACGACTCTTTGGGAAATGAGTTTAGCAACTTTTATTGATCAACTGCCCCATTTCCTTCTTCTCACACGATTCACAACATATATTTAATCTGCTTTAAACAAAACCATCATTGTTCTTTTGTTTTAAATCTTGATTTCCTCCTCATACTTCCTTAAACCAAAAAAGTTGGGCATGACCCTTTGGTGAGATTGCAGAGTTCATCTTATCTAACATCAAACTATGTAAACAAGGAAAGACAAGGTGTTGCAGGGCTGGTTTCTCTGCTTTAGTTTTCCACAAAGTTGCCAGGTCTACTGCCAGTCCAATTCACATGCAAGAGAATTTCAAAGAGCAGACCAATGCCACCTTCTGATCACACCAGATTTCAAAATTGAAAATAAGCAGATTCTTAAAATCCAAATCAGTGCAAACAGTGTTTTCTTTCTAAATTATTTCACAATGTATGTTGCAATGATAATTCCCAGCGCAACTTGCTTAATCTGACCAAGAAATGCATCATTTACTTAGAGCTGAGAAGAATCAGGCCGAGAGTAAATCTGGACTTGTTCACAGCAGATTAACCAGAAAATAACAGTGTAATCTATATTAATAAAAACATGATCATGTGATTATTTTTACAACTAACCATAATAGCCTGACTCTTCACAATGCAAGTGTCTAATGTGCTACCAAACAGAACTTGAAAGGTTAAAGTCTAAATTCTATGATGGAGTATGTATGTAGATAAGTATCTCAAGTTATGCTAATTTTTAACGAATCAGGAACATGTAGTTCTTCTTTTAAACACTTTTAAACCAACTATAAACATAATATAGTTGCATTCAAATTCCTATTTATTCTTTAAACAAAATTTAATGTGTTTCTATAATTCTACAGTTTCTTATTTATGTCATACTTATACAAATAATTAGGGCCCGATTAATTATAGGCCGATTAAATCGGTCAATAATAGCCCTTTTCAAAATGGCTAATATTGGCCGTTGTTTAGCCGATTATAAACCGATTTAGTCTTACTTTCTCATAAAACAGTAAATGCTGTTAAGTGTCGGAGTCATGTAGAATGATGTCCTTGCGGCGTTTGTCCACTAGATGGAGCTCTACTCCATTCCTTCCCACAGTGACCCTCCTGTCTTTTCAACACGGGTAGCTAGTTGCTAGCCAGGTTACATTAAGCAGTGGGCCGAGTAGAGCTTGTCGACAGGTAAGTTTATAATAATGTTGTAAAATTAATGACGGCGCAAGTCTTCAGTTTCAGTTTAACTGTTTGCCATGTGTAATGATGAGTGCTTCGTTGTGTCGGTCAGCTTTTAATTTACGCTGCGTTGCTAAAGTTGTGCTAAATTAGCTTAAGGCGCTAACCATTGTAAAGTTTTGCTAACTGCTGTAAGCGGATTTCTTTTTTAAATTGCGGAGCACCGAACAGGATGTGCATGTAAAATGTTAGAGCACTGCAAAGTTGACTTGTAGCCAATAGTGATGGGATGTTCGGCTCTTTTCAGAAAGCTGGCTCTTTTGGCTCGGCTCCCAACGAAGAGTCGGCTCTCTTGGCTCTGAACGGCTCTTAATTTAGCATCTTTTTTAACCCCATATTTTACCTTAACTTGGCAAAAATGAATGAATTGTGCTTTGAAAACCCGTTTGTGTTCAGCATTTTTACAAGAAGCCTTATACTTGCCTCCTTTTAGGCATTTTATCTAATACAAAACCTCTTACTTTTGTCTACTATTTCAACAAAAATCTTATATTGCACAAATGGACAAAAAACAGCAAACAAATCCACAAAACAGAACGAGAACCAAACTCAAGAAAGCAGCATTAATGTCCTCAGTGCAGGTTGGCATTTAGAAAAATAATTTGCCTCATCTTGGATGGACTGATCCAGTTTCTCCTCTGTGTGAGTAGGGTTTGATGACATGACGCACTCACTCACGTACTCTCCTCGTGGCTGTCTGCTGTCTCACACAATGTAGTGCCATCTACCCCTCACCACGACCTTTCTGTCTTCACATAATGGTATGATCTTATATCCTAACATGTGATTGGCCGCCTGCCCATGCGGGCCAATCTAAACAAAGCAGTGCAGGCAGAGCTGGGGCTGAGCACTGAAAGCTAAGCACACAGTAAAAGGAAAAAAAAACTGGGTCCCATCGAGTGAGAGCCGGCTCTTCTGATTCACTACCAAACATCGGCTCTCAGAGCCAGCTCTTTCGCGCATGGCACATCACTAGTAGCCAAGAACCGGCAGATGTCACACATATCGTGTGGTTAAGTTATTCCTAAAATCGGCCAGTCACCCATCTATGTTTGCAATAACATCGTTGTTTTTTAAATCCCAACCTAGCATGGCATTAGCCAAGTAGCCAGTAACTGCAGAAATAACATAAGTGTACAAAATATCAGAGTACAGAACGACCGTTCATCACTCCCGTCAGCTGTAGGTTGAGGCGTATTTTAGGAGGAGAGATGTGAATGCAGAGGGGAGGAGGTTTATTCACTGTATCATCGAAAACTTAATATTACAGTCCGTCTTCAGCCACCGTCATGTCATGTCTCCCTTAGTTTTACTAACGTGACAGGCTGTAATGGCGACTCACTGTGTTACAATTAGTGCCAGACCATTTGTCACTATTATGTATAAAATACAACTTTATTAAAGATGACATCTTTTTGACATTTGAGAAAAGCATATGTTTATTTGGGTTTTTATATGATATTTGCCATGATATATTTCATGGCAAAGAAAAAATTGGAGTAAAGAAAATATAATTTAACATTAAAGGGCATCAGAAGCTCCATAAAACATGTTTTGCTAACTTCACTCATGTTGGTTATATAAGGTGTACACCTTATGTATGTATTTCTACCTGTACTTTTACCTACTTCTAATTTGCATCAACAAGTACAAAACAAGATATATTGAATTAATTCATCATTCATTTATACAATTCATTTATAGACTGACTTTTTTTTATGCTATTTATTTTAATTTCACACTTATTTAATGCTTTGTTGCATGTTATTGGAAATTCTTCTGTTTTAAAGTGGTGATGTTAATGAACCAAAAATGAAGTTAATTTATTTATTATATTTTGTTTTTAAAGAAACATTAATGGGAAGAGAAAGCCACAGTGACAAACAGTGTGGATGTTTACAGCATTCTAAATGCTCAAAATCTGCATGTGTCTAGTTAATTTTTCAATGAAAAGCTATTTGTTTATTCAGAAAATTATATCGAATGTTTATCAGCTGCTCTTCGAAAAGCTTTTTGAAGAATTTTGAAACTAAAGCAAATGTTTTTTATTACTGATTTAAAAAAGTAATTAACAAAAATGCAGAATACACCCCTTTAATCCTTATTCTTTGATCAAAACATCATGTGCTTAATTTTATAAAACTAATGTCATCTTTAATGGGTTTCTGGGAGAAGAAGCCCTGAAGTCTGAGCATCATGGAGTGAAACCACTGACGGTTGACTTTGTGTGTGGGCTCGCGTAAAGTACCAGCTTGCATCATTAAATCCACCTCCGGATCAGCGGCAGCAGTCAGGAAACTGACAGGACACAAGGACGATCACAACTTCTGTTCCTGGGAGCTCTGAGAGCAACCGTTTCAGGTTTTACAAAGACTATAACATCAGTGGCTTTGTTTGATCCAAGATGCACTTTTGCTCTTCAATTACTTTTTCTTTTTTTTTTTGGTTTGTTTGTTTTTGTTTTTTTAAATGAGGCTTTTACAAAAGGCTAAGATCTGATCAACAAAAAACTCTGAATGTGGTCCAGCGGATCTGGAAACATTCAGCACAATTTTCAAACAAGAAATTAAAATCACTTCACGCCTGGTGTAAATGGACCGTCTACCTTTTTATATACACTACAGCTGTGTTAACAGGTAATGGGTTTACCTGTTAGTGAACACAAAAGCCATCAGCCATGTCCAGCATTAACAAGAACAAAAACACTTCTACTCAAACATTAAGTACATTCTCCAGTTTTTACCACATCACTGCACCTCCACTAGCACAATATAGTCTGAACAGATATGAAACTTCAGTTTACCCCAAACAAAAATTAATCTCATCTTACAAGTAACGCACTGCCAGTAATATTTTATCCTCAGTAACGTAAAGGCATTGAAAAAATGGAAAATGTAATTAGGTAGATTCCTCATTACTGAAAACACGTTACTCCCATCACTGGCCATGAGCAATGACCTTCTGCATCACTAAACCTGCAGCAGAGCAGGTGCATTATTGGAGATGTTGTACAGTGAGACCAAAAACTTTCAACAATTGAAGCTGTAGCACATGTTTAACATGGCAACATGTGTGTCTGGAGATAATTTGGTTTTAAAATGTCAGATGTGGACTAAACAACTACTTATTAAAAATTCTATTGAACTCAATTTGCTGAGCCAAGAGCATCTGATATTACGATCAGAATCCCGTAGATCAAGACACTTTTTGTACAATTCTCTTTCTTGGCACATATTACAACAGCATGACTACAGAGTCATGGCCAGATTCTGGCTAGCACAGGAAAAGGAAAAGTGTAGTCCATCTCATAATTTGATAGTAGAAAGATATCTAAATATAAACAACAGAACAGCCAAAACAAAAGACATTATCCCTTTAAAGAGTATACCTGTAGAAAAAAAGTGATTAAATTCCAGAAGACCTAGCTGTCCTGCAGCACTTAAACGCATCATGTATTGAACTGAAAGGAGTCTCAAAATCCCATCTGTAAGCCCATCTGTGAATAAATGTGATCTGTTTGCGTAACAAATGTTTGTGCAGTTTGCAATGTGTGCATCTGTAAATTCATGTTGTGCCCAAGTTGCTTGATATTGGTGTGAATTTGAACACACAACTGCAAGTACCCAAAGTTACGCACACTTTGGATGTCACCTTAGGTGCAAACACCTTAGCATGTTTGCACCTAACGTGGAACAGCAAAAGATTCGGCCTGGGTTTATAAAAAATTGATTTATCAATTTGAATCGATTAAAATTTAATAAATCCAATATCGATTCATAAAACTTGGAGATCAATTTTTTAATATGTCCTCTTTTCTGATGATGTGACCTTACTTTCACGTGACTTACCGAGACTCTGCGAGATCTTGGCACACACAATTGGTTTTCTGTGTAGCCTCCATCCAAAATAACTGCGCCTGCTCTATGTGTTCACGGCAGTGAGAACACACGCAGACATGTGCATGCATACACAGGTTTCTGTCAGAGGACAGAGTGCATGCATCGGAAAACGCATCAACCAGCTGAAAATCCATCACATTTTTTCCATTACAGCATTTCTGGTTGTGAATCTGGGAAAAAATGGTATTTCAGAAATGCATATATGTGTCAGATTAGATTATTTCAATTATCTGATCACTCCCACACAACTGATTTTGATTGTCAAGTAAATGCACTCAGTGTTTTATAATAAATCTTTATCTAAGAATGTTTTTAATATTTAAGAAAAATAGGTGGTGATACACAATTAGCTGTAAACAAATCCCTATCAAATCAAATTTAATCGAATCAAAATAGGCTTTGTAAAATGAATCAGGAAATTAGTGACGTGATATCCAGTCCTACTTGACATAGTTTACAAAGTATGCATTAAATATTTATAATAGTCCATTTCTCTCCATATGTAGCTAGCAGGCTAAATTAGCTTTCAATTCCTCTGCATGCATTTAATAAGCGGCATATTTCAATACCTGGCACCAATATCTTGCCCATGCCTGCCAAGCAGGTATTTCTGTGCACCACGGCTGCATGGATTTCGCAGGTTATTAATACCATTGAGTTGTAGTTCAAACTGTAGCTTGATCCATATTTTAAGTTCAGATGGAAACTATTAGCTGGCTGATCGTTGCATTGATGCATTGATAATCTAAAAAGGCAAAATTACACATTTTCAGCACGAGATGACATGTGAGAAAGAGGTGCTTCATCTTCTGTTCAGGTTGGTGAAGAATGTGGATATTAGATAGTTAGTACGATTTTTTTATGCTACAGCAAATGACTGAAAATGTACACAACTACATAAAGTACAAAATAGCACAGTCAACATATCAGTTAAGATAAAATAATTCAATTATCACAGCAGGCAAATATATAAAGATTACGTAGAAAGAAAAAGTCATCATAAACAAAACTTATGTGATCAGTTTAAATCTGTGTAAAATGAACTGATCCATAAATTGTTCTCGAGAACAAATTTTAAAAAAATGGGAGGTCTTATAATATGTTAGTCAGCATATGAATGCATCTATGAGACTATAGACAGAGCAGGAGGGTCACAGACAATCAGAGTTCAGTGTTAGCAAAGTACAGAAAATGTAATTATAATTTCTCACTGGCATTAATAATGTATATTTGACGGTTTCATTTCATTCAGTTCATTATTTCAGCCAATAAACTGATTATCTTTTTAATTAATTTGGTATTGAGAGCAGTGCAGATGCATAACCTGAAATATAAAGCTGTCAGAATTATTTTAATGGGAGGATTATTCTTGACAAAAGCTCTGAGCTGTGCATGTGTCAGTTGTAATAGATTTCATCTATCATAATATACAGAATGCAGACATTTAAACTACCAGGACACAATAACAATGGTATGGAGACAATCAAGTTTTGTATGTCTCTTAATGTCCATTTTCTTGCTGAAGTTACATAACTATTGTAATCGTGCCCTGATGTTTGAATGTGTTGCGAAGCAATTGTAATTTTTAAAATTTACCATTTTCTACAGTTGTTTGACCTTGAAGACTGTAAAAGTGTGTGTCTCAGTATTTTTAAGTTGTTCTTCTGGACAATGCTGTTATGTTAAAAAGGCACATAAGAGTATTGCAGAAGCTTAAATCTTGTTTATTGTGAGGTGATCCTTTTAAAGTTAAAATTTTATCAATTGGTTCATATACATGTTAGACCACCCACTGAATGTCACCACAAGCCATTGCAACTCTAAACCCAAACACCAGTTTACAAGTTTAGATCCTTCTGTGTTTGCAGCAAGATGTTATATATCTTCTATAAGTCTGTGGTGGAGAGGGCAGCCTGGTGTGCAGCATCAATGACTGAACTGAACAAACTGATAAATGCAAGCTCAGTAAGAAGTTTCTTCAACTGCACTGCAACAACAAAATGATGCAGGAGGTCATTCCTGTCCATAGCAGTAACTGGACATAATGACTTGCATATAACTATAAATGACAAACTGGTTTAATAATCCTAATTTTATGCTAAATAATTAATTAATCTCTTCAGTGTTGTTATATTCCAACAATACTTTAGTCTGTTTGCATCGTGCTTTTAGTCGGATCCAAATCTGGAATTTGTGGACAGACAACTTGGGATTCTGGTTATAGTCAGGTCAGTTACTTCAGATTATCTGATGGAAGTCATAATACGTTGAACTCCTCTCACACTGCAGGCTTGAAGTCTACTTAAAGTAGAGTATAACTGCATGCACTGATCAGCTGAACATGATCACAGTATTCCTGGTCCCCCATAGTGTGGAAATTGCTGACAGATGTTTACACCACGGCAGCCACCCCGATGGCATAATCTGACTTATCCCACTTTAGATAAACCAGCTCCTGCGGATGAACTGTTATCTGTTGTATTACACTGATTTCTCTATTATGCAGTGAGTCTGGGGAAACCAAACAGATTCGCCTACAGCTACCTCCCACTGGGGAGTGCACTGACATAATAAAATAACATTAAAATAGGAAATAAAATTAGAACTTTTTAGACTGCTAACGATTTCACTCAGTTTATGAATCAGCAGGGAGACGTAAAGCATTACCTCCAGAAGAGAATGAATTCTTGTGTAAGAGCTCAATTTTCAACCTCATCAAAACCAAATGGAATTAAATATTCTCAACTTAAGTTTGTGCCCAAATTAACTCCCACATCTAGAATCCTCAATCAATTAAACATACGACGAAGAATATCTCATCAGGTTATTGTGGCATGATAAGGCTACAAACTGCTGGTTAAGTGTCTAGGCAGAGCAACAGAGCAAAAGCATGCAGGTGTTTAAGGATAAGCGGCTTTCCAGTTAGTTTTATCTGCTAGATCCTGCAGGTCAGTCTGCCTCCCTGTGGAAATATATTCCTCTAAAGTTAAAGTGCCACCTCCTGAAAGACTTTTCATAAAAATTGTTTTAAAAATTAAAAAAAAATTTGAATGACTTCTTGTAAGCAGAACAATCAAGGACATTACTTCATTAAATCCTGCAATGACCAGCAGCCGATATTTTAAAAAGGAAAAAAGGGGAGTTTTCTTTATGACATCGGTGACGCGGAGCATAAAAAGAGCAACTCTTTCTTAGGTAACTGTCACTGTAGGATATGCTCAGACTGTCAACGAGAACAATCTGCTTACAATTTAGGCATATTCTAGTGAATGCAGTGCATAAACAATTACAAAACACCAAATTAAGAAATATCTTTTGAGAATATTAATACTAAAATATACTGAGGCAGAGTGGAAAGTGGAACACTCGAGATATAATATAATACTAAGGCATTGACTCGGTCAGTCATTTTCTGCAATGCCTGCTCTCGTTCTTTTGCTGCCGCTACTGTATTGCTTTTATTCCCAAAATATATGGTCATATTCTGCATTTGCATTCACTGATATTAGCTCCACAGAAGCAAAATGGGAAAATGGGAGGAGCGACTCTTTTTTTTTCACCTGTTGTCATGGTGAATCATGTTATCAGTGTGCCATTGATGAGGGCTTTTTAACTATGGCAAGCCAAAAGTGCCATAATTCGCAACTCTATCGGCGCGTTTGTAACAAAACGATGCAAAATACGCCGTTTTTTAAAGCTTTGAAAAACTGAGTCTGAAAGCTCAGAGTTGGTCAACTCAGAGTTGCGCTTTTACCTCCGAGTTTGTTGAACCCGCTTTCTAAAACGTGGGCCCAGGCTTTCCAACAGAATAACTGTAATTACCAAGAAGCATTCTTACAACTAAGAAACCCGACAACCTCATTTCCTTGCTTTATGTCTTTGCTTAAATGAAGATCACACTAAGCTTAAAATTAAACAGTTTTATTAAACAGTATTGTTGAATTAGTCAGTCAGTATCTGTACCGCTTGTTCCCATTAGGGGTCGCGGGGTGAGCTGGAGCCTATCCCAGCAGTGTTTCAG
>JBAMHW010000010.1:3337364-3366307 GCA_037177495.1 Rhadinocentrus ornatus
CGTTGTAGTCTACAGTTGGCATTTTTTTTTTTGTTATTAAACTTAATAAGCCTATTGTAGTAGAATAGAAGGGAGGGACGGTGGGACCTGGTTTAGGGACACCCCCCCCCCCCCCCCTCCCTTCTTTTAGATAAATCTATAAAGAGTTTTTGTATATTAAAAACAGTTTTAATCAAACAGAACAGGATTAGGAAAAACAGTAACAATAATTAAGAATAATTAAGAAAACACTGTATTCATGTTAGCTAATTTAAATATCTTCATTGGCAACATAGTGTAACTTAATGTTAAAAATGAATAAAAGCTGAAATGTAACCAGGTTCAGGGTCACCAGGGGGCTGCAGTCTATCCTGGGTTGCCTTCAGGCCAGAGATGGCGTACACCTGGGACAGGCAATCAGTCCATCACAGAGAATAACCAGACAAACTCATTTTGAAGGTCACCAACATGCATGCTTTCTTTCAGTGGGAGGAAACCAGAGTACCCAGAGAGCCCGCAGGAAAAACATGTCCGGCATAAAGAACATGTGAACTAAAACTGCAAGGATTACACAACTCTTCTGACTGAATTTGTGCAAATTTACAAAAACCAAATGATTGAATTTATAAGTTGATCAATAAATACTGAAGACCTTATGATTCATGTGTGAATAATATTAAATAAATGGACCGCAAGACTTTTTTTGACAGATGTGACAAAGTTTCATTATTCTGTCTGATGCAGCAATGATTGTTTCAGATGTTCATTGCATCACGTACAAAGCAAACAGGAAAGCAATTCAGAGCAGTCAGTGAGTTTCTTGTAAATGTCTGGATTAATTTTCTGTAATCCAGAACCTAAGAACGGTTTAAGTTGTCCAGTGACTAATTTGTTCTTAAAAACATTTTACAAGATAAACATGAATTAAAATGAACATACAGACAACACTTGGTGCAGTTAAGGGAGTTTGATACACTGCACATGCATATAGAGTAATAGATGATCCCACTCTGTGTGTGTGAGCAGCAATCTTACCGTCAATACCGTCAAAATCTTATCGTCAATAATCTTACCGAGAACTCTGCTTAGCCCATTTCCGGGGTGAAAATGGAGGAGGTTCAGGAAAGGACCCTTTTTAAGTACCCTGATAAATAGTCATAATCGAGATTTTGTTGGAGCAGTCAAAGTTCTGGACTTTAACCTTTTAAAACCTGAGGTTGATAACTTTCCTGAAACGTTTGTACTAAAACCTCCTGCTTGTCCTGCTTCACTTAATCAGAGTTTACCTTTGCAGAGATAATGTTCACACATTGTATTTGCAGAGATGTACTCATTTAAACCGGGACATGTAATAAAAAAATGCTCAGTGCTCAAAGAGTTAAGAATAAAGTTTTACCAACAGAAATACATCAGAAAATGAAGAAACTTGCTGTTATACTTTATATTTCACTCAATGTTTCAAAAGGTTACAGATAAGCTTAGAAAGAAACAATAACAAACAAAAAATCCCACCACAACACACGCACAGGGGTTTCTTAATGAATCTCGACCGTCTGGGTCATAGCTGCCGGTCACCATGGGCTATGAGAGAAATTAGTTGCCCTGGGGAGCAGAAAGATGAGAATTCAGATACGTAGCCATGACAGGAATCTGGCTGAAGTGCTGACGAGCCATTGAGTGTTTGTGTTTCACTCCAGAAATAAGCGTCCTCTCATATGTCTGCACACACAGGAGGGAGATGATATTAGAGGGACAACTGTCTCATGCAGACAACATCAAACAGGGAATTTTATGCTTTGACAAAACCACTCTGCTATCCATCCCACCACTTTAGTTCCTAACACTTTCTTCAGGCGTACTTTCAGACAGTACCTAAATGTTAAGACAAACCTTGTGGACGTCCTCCAACTCTAAGTGAGCTTTAGTCTCTTCTTTGGAAAGCAGGATGCAGTTCCAGGGGCTCCAGTCACTCTGACGCTCCCAGCGAACAAACACCAGGTTGTAGAGGTCCCTGCTGCCATTGAGAGCTGAGCGAGATTCCCATAATACTTCTATCAAATATTGTATGTCCTCCACCTGAAAGGATGTAGATGTCAAGGAAAATCCGTAAATAGATTAGTCGTTCTCAAATTATTTACATCAAGTACAACCTCAGAAAATATCAGGCTCTTCAATTACCACCTTTATGAAAGACAATAAATTAGAAGAGACCTCTCTTTTTAAATCAGGCACACATCCGACAGACGTAGGTTAACTCCAAATGAAAACCTCTATTGGTGAGGGGGTGCAGCGATGCAACTTAAAAGTAACCCCTCAGCAAAGTCCTGAAAACCATGAAGGTACTATTTTGGTAGTTTTAATACCTTTGATTTAGTCTTTACATACCACATAATTTTTTGTACCAAATTCATGTTTGGCATCTTTTTTTTCTTTTTCCCCAACATCTCATCTATGATCTGATCATTTTTTTTAACTTTTCAACCCATCTTATTTATATATTTAAATATTATATACAAAAATACACTTATCATCAAATCCAAATTGTAAAAAAGTATAATTTTTTATAATGAAACCCACAAACGCAACATTTTTCCATTTGTTAAAATTATAAAAAATGAATATGTAAAAAGAAATGCATTACCAGTCAATCCCAGTTTTAACTTCGATAATCGCTGTTACAAAAAAACTAGGTCACCTGGAGATGCTGTCAACTTCCCTGGTAAGTTCAGGTGTGAAACTCACTCCCAGTTTTTGTTTGATGGAAAACCAGATATGTAGGATGGTTTGACTTTGATAATAACATGATTCATAATTTACTGATTACTCAGAGCGTAATTTATTAATTGGTTGGTAACGGAAAATTCTTCGGCGTACCACTGGAGGATGTGTGAGTGCCATCAGTGGTGTGCATTCCACAGTTTTGCAAAGTTATAACTATGGATCAAGATAAAAGACTGGAATTTATCAAACTGACAAATATAGTGTGAAGGTAGTGTTTACCTGCAGCAGGAAGGGAAACTTTGCTTCGTTGTTTAGTGACTGCTCTTCATCTCTCAGTCTCCTCAGGATGTTTTTATACAAAGTAAAGTCATCTCGAGGTCTAGCTATGTTGTTGAGTCTGGTGCAGTGCTTGCACATACTGCTCAGACAGCCGCTGGCAGATGCAGTGAAGCTGGCGGAGCGAAGGTAACGATGACAGCCGCGGCAGAGGAACATGTCATTCTTCAGCTGGTTGGGATTCTCAGGAACCTGGGATAGTTTCAATGACATGGAGGCCTTACTCACATGTGCTTGGCTATCTTTTAACAGAACATCTATGAGCAAATAAAACTGTACAAGTTTAAAAATGTATGCTTAAAGTCTTTCAGTGTGAGAGTTGACATGTAGAAAAGCAAAGTAGGAAGATTCAGACATGAAGACACAAGCATGCACATGCACTGTCTAATGGAGTTTTATACGTCTCTAGAAAGTTACATCCCTGATTTATCACATGCCAATCAAAGATGAGCAACTAATGCTCTGCTTTCTCTTAATATATCTGATTGGTGATCTGACTCTATCTTCGATCCATGTGTGGCAATGATGTCTCATGCTCCTTGAACCACTCTTACCCCTCAGAGCCTCATGAATCCTGGAAATGTCATTATGGAATAGGGTGTGCCATAAGGGAAGATAAAATAACCTGGTCAGTTGTAATTTAAGTAGTCAGCTGACCTCATTCTTTGGGCACATAATGTTGCTGATCCTAGACCTGACCAACTGCAGCAACCACAGATCATAGCACTGCCCCCACAGGCTTGTACAGTAGGCAGTAGGCATGGTGGCTGCATCACTTTATCTGCCTCTCTTTTTACCATGATGCTCCCATTACTCTGGAACAGGGTAAATATGAACTCATCAGACCACATGACCTTCTTCCATTACTCCAGAGTGCAATCTATATGCTCCCTAGTAAATTCAAGCATTTTTTTGTTATTATCCTCAATAATCCTCAATTAGTGGTCCTCTTAAGGCTGCACAGGTGTTTAGTCCCAATCCCCTGAGCTCCCTTCACATTGTTATTTTGGAAATGCTCTTACTTTCACTATCAAACATCACTAGTCAACTGCATTTATTTGCACAACCCCTTTTTTAATTTTTTATTTATTGTCTGATTAACTTTATTTTTAGTTTCTACCAATGTGTGTTTATAATTTAACGTTTTTATTATTGGTGTGTTGTGTGTTTTTAAGTGAATTTAATTTTATGGTCTATATGCGGAGGAGTGGTAGAAAACGGATGGATGCGCTATAAATGTGTCTTTAAGACGAGTTACCGAAATAAATTTTGTTATGTGAATGCACAATGGAGAAACAATAAAGACTTCTTGATTCTTGAGCTGAGTTCTACTGGTGTTGTTTTTAACCATCGTTCAAAATGTTTTTCTGACTACATTTCTTTCTGGAAGATGACGATTCCCCACTATCCTTCGAGTTTTAATAATGCATTGGACAGTTCTTAATCAATTTCCTTTTTCCCCTCCGACAGCAGACACTTTTGGACTATTTTTGGAACTTATGGCTCAGTTATGGCACTAGCAAATGTCTTTAGGGCCACGTGATCTAGATTTCAGTTGCCAGTCTGGATGTGGTGTGTGGGCTAGAGGGAAGTCAAATATAACTGGTCAGCCTGGACATAAATTACAGTATCTAAAGTAGTTTCCATGTGAGCCACATGAAGTGATTATGTGGCTGAGGTTATGTAGTCACACTCACATGGCGTTAACACCGTAAGGCAAGGCCACACATGAGCTAAACAAAATAGCAGATGTCGGCCATATTTGAGCCAAACATTTTTTGCTTTCTTGGATTGCTTGATGCATGCCAATAATTTAGCTCTTCTGAAACAGATTAACATATTTTCCATGACCACAGGATGTGTCTTCCAACATGGTTAAGAAATGAGAAGCTACTCACTGCATCAGTTAGGGTTAAACAATATGTTGCCAGCTGAAACCTCATCATATATACATTAATTATCCAATGTGAGGCTCTTACCTCTTTTCTTGGTTAAATCCAGGTGGTGACTTTAAAGTTTGGACTGGGCAAGCTATATTTAAGAGTATTCAGAACACACAACGTCAGACCTGACTAGCTTACCTTGAGCAGCTTTGCCACATTAGGGTTGAATGCTGGTGTTTTGATGTACTGAAGGAACAGAGTACAGATCCTCTGCCTCAGCCCCTCCAGACTGCGTGCCTTTAGTCCTCGAGTCACCAGGTCCACCTCCCTGTCAATCAAATCCACGATATCCCGAGTCAGCTGACACTCACACTCCTGTCCAATAAGAACACATGATCAGGTCAACAACAATAAACATGTTTTCTGTGCAGCCATCATGTTCATATGTAAAATACAAGTCGTATGTCTGTTAGCATGTGGTACCACGACAGTGTTTTTAAGTGTCATGAGGAAATGGATTCTCTGCTCCTTGTTGACGGTGAACAGGCTGATGTTGTTGTAAAGATCTCGAAGCTCTCTGGCTCTGATGATGAACTGAGTGTCCATCTCAATCAAATGACCATCGGCCCCTCGCCACCGATAGGGTGCAGCAGACTGGAACAGACACATCAGACTGTTGATGGTACTGTTTTTTTTATTTTACCTTTATTCAACCGAGAAACGAAACTTGAGATGATTTCTTTCCAAAGAGTGTCCTTGCCAAGATAGGCAGCAGATCCGGTCACTAGTAATAAATACAACAAACAACGTAATCAAAACAATAAAGATATAAATACATCTTACCACCATGTATAGGATTTACAGGTATGTGATGAAGCTCTATGGTCCATTACAGTGGACCACTTAAGCTTTAATGCATGTGATGCATATAAGCTTTACAATGAAGCATAAAAATAAATGATATCTTAAAAGCTGCAGCAACCAGTCTCTTTTTCTACTTTTAAAAGAAAGACAAAACTTGATTCTAAAGAAAAAAAAAGTTTTAACTGCAGGTAATGTACCAGTTGCTACATGTGAGGCTTGATAGAAATTCCTTAATATTTGTATCAGTTTCATCATCATGAATGGTGACAACAGCTAGAAGATCCAAGTACTTCAATGTTGCAGTTGAGAACATCATGAGGATGAAAAGAAGTGTTCCCAAAGGTTCAGTCCTGGGACCAGTGTCCCCAGTCTGTATCAGAGGCTGGCAAGTTAATATCACCATTAAAAAAAAACATTGTGATTCTGCCATTACGAATTTCCTTGTTGTTCCATTTTTCAGATTTTTATTTAGGCTATTACTAGTTTAATTTAAGAATAGCTGCTTGTACAGTCAATATTTCTCAAATCTTTGTTTTTGAAAACCAATACTATTTGTACATTGATTTGACAAGTGGGTAATCAAAATGACTAATTACTTAAAAATAAATAAATAAATACAGAACACGTATTGGAAAGGAGATTTCCATGTCGCCATGGCGACCTGTTTAGAACATGCCCTGTCTTTTT
Organism: Rhadinocentrus ornatus; assembly: GCA_037177495.1. NCBI lineage: Eukaryota > Metazoa > Chordata > Actinopteri > Atheriniformes > Melanotaeniidae > Rhadinocentrus > Rhadinocentrus ornatus. The sequence goes on from JBAMHW010000010.1 coordinate 3,343,835, forward strand.
TTCACCTGATGCAGCCTGGATAGAATCCAGCCCTACTACAACCCTGTGATTGCTACAGCGGGTATAGAAAATGAAAGGATTGATTTCCTTTTCAAAACATTTTTAAAAATTACTGGTAGAGCATTATAAGCTCATTTATTTTTCATGTGACACAAACTATTTTATTAAAGTTGGCATTTGGTGTTAATAGAAAGGCACAAAGCAAGATTAAAATGTTTGAATTTTCCACTTCTGAGTTAATGAGACTGCAGTATCATCTGAAAATAAAGTCAGGCAGAGATAATGAGAAAACTGGGCTGGATAACTTTGTAAAAAGACAGAATTTTACCCCACAAATCATACTCATTTACTGCACAACACATTTTCAGATGTATGGGACCTAAAACTAAATGCTAATTGCCTTAATGTTTTTCAGCTGGTAGTTAGATTTTAGATATCTAAAATATGCTGTCTAGAAAAAAGAAATGTTATCATAATATATAACTGTAAAATATAATTAAATAAACAAAAGCTAGCTGCAAGTGCAGGAGAAGTGACCTTGTTTAGAAAGTTCTGGATAATTTTGTCATAGTTGTTGGTCTCCATGGTGACGCGATGGCGCCCAATGGCGGCGATGAGCTGCACCTCCTCCTCTAGCAGTGAGCAGAGAGCTTTCTTCCTCTCAGCTCCTCGTAAGGATGTGTTTATTTGCTGCTCCTGCTCACTCCTCCATTCTGTAACAAACACATACTCAAAACATTCTACTCTTTAACACCGTCTGAAGACCTACAGCAGTAAGCAACTTGTTGCCCCTCCCCTTCCCTCGGCCTCAAACTTACTCTCCAGTGCGTTGTACAGCAGGTTGAAGTCCTCTTTCTTCTGTGGGTTCATCCATCTTTGGCGGCGGTCCCTCAGCTGCTCCTCTTTCTCCTCCTGCCTCCTCTTCTCCTGTAGCTCAAGCCAGGCCAGTCGCCGAGTTCGCTCTTTCCTCAGCTGGTCCACCGCCTGCTGGGCCAGCCAGCGCCGTGTAAAGGACTGCAGGCAGATCACCTGAGCAGGCATCAATATATATTAACACGAGTACTGTATAACTTCTATTAATATTTAATATTTTTAATATTTAATATTTAACTCCTCCCTGAGCTGCCACCTTACCGTGGTGGAGGAGTTTGCATGTCATGACGATCCTAGTGGCTATGTTGTCGGGGGCTTTATGCCGCTGGTAGGGTCACCCATGGCAAACAGGTGTCTAGGGGAGGGACCAGACGAAGTACGGCTCAAAACACCCATATGATGACGACATACCATGGACCAAGGTTTCCCTTGTCCAGACGTGGGTCACCGGGGCCCCCCTCTGGAGCCAGGCCTAGAGGTGGGGCACGGAGGTAAGCGCTTGGTGGCCGGGCCTTTGCCCATGGGGCTAGGTCAGGTTCAGCCCAAAAGGGTGACATGGCCCCCCCCCCTCCCGTGACCTATGGAACCCCTCCTGGAAAAAAGACCCCTCCTGCATCACCTGCAGGAGGGGTCATAGGGGTCGGGTGCAGTGTGAGCTGGGCGGCGGCCAAAGGCGAGGACCCTGGCGGTCTGATCCTGGGCTGCAGAAGCTAGCTCTAGGGACGTGGAATGTCACCTCTCTGGCGGGTAAGGAGCCTGAGCTGGAGCACGAGGTTGAGCGGTTCCGACTAGATATAGTTGGACTCACTTCAACATACGGCTTCGGCTCTGGAACCACTGTCCTTGAGAGGGGCTGGACCCTCTTCCATTCTGGAGTTGCTCCCGGTGAGAGGCATCGAGCAGGTGCGCATACTCATTGCCCTCCGGCTTGGCGCTTGTGCATTGGGGTTTATCCCGGTGGACGTAAGGGTAGCCTCTCTCTGCCTTCAGGTGGGGGGACTGTTGTTTGTGCTTATGCACCACATGGCAGTTCAGAGAATCCACTCATTTTGGAGTTCTTGGAGGGGGTGTTGGCGAGCACTTCTTCCGGGGACACCCTCGTTCTGTTGGGGGACTTCAATGCCCACGTCAGCAATGACAGCGAGATCTGGAGGGGCGTGATTGGGAGGAATGGCCCCCCTGATCTAAATCCGAGCGGTGTTTTGTTATTGGACTTCTGTGCTTGTCATGGATTGTTCATAATGAACACCTTGTTCAGGCATAAGAGTGTCCACGTGTGTACGTGGCACCAGAACACTCTAGGCCGCAGTTCGATGATCGACTTTGTAGTTGTATTGTCGGACTTGCGGCCGCATGTCTTGGACACTCGGATGAAAAGAGGGGCAGAGCTGTTAACTGACCACCACCTGGTGGTTGGCTGGCTCAGATGGTGGGGGAGGATGCCAGTCAGGCCTGCCCGATCCAAGCGTGTTGTGAGGGTCTGCTGGGAACGTCTGGCGGAGTCCCCTGTCAGAAATAGTTTCAACTGCCATTTCCGGCAGACCGTCAATCATGGCCCGGGTGAGGCAGGGGAAATTAAGTCAGAGTGGGCTGTGTTCAGTGCCTCTATTGTCAAAGCAGCCAGCCAGAGCTGTGGCCACAAGGTTGTCGGTGCCTGTCGTGGCGGTAACCCCCGAACTCGTTGGCGGACACCAGCAGTAAGGGATGCCCTAAGCTGAAAAAGGAGTCCTATCGGACCTTTTTGGCCTGTGGGTCTCCAGAGGCAGCTGATGGGTATCGGCAGGCTAAGCAAAACATAGTTTTGGTGGTCACTAAGGCAAATACTCGGGCATGGGAGGAGTTTGGAGAGGCCATGGAGAATGACTTCCAGATGGCGTCGAAGAGATTCTGGTCCACCATCCGGCGGCTCAGGAGGGGAAAGCAGTGCTCCGTCAACACTGTGTACAATGGGAATAGGGGGCTGCTGACCTCGACTCGGGACGTTGTGAGGCGGTAGAGGGAATCCCACCAACACGTCTTCAGATGAGAAGCAGAGTCAAATACAGGGGTATCACACTTCTCAGCCTCCCTGGTTAAGTCTATTCAGGGGTGCTGGAGAGAAGGGTCTGTCAGATAGTCGAATCTCGGATTGAGGAGGAGCAGTGTGGTTTTCATCCTGGTCGTGGAACAGTGGACCAGCTCTACACTCTCTTCAGGGTCTTGGAGCAAGCGTGGGAGTTCGCTCAACCAGTCTATTTGAGCTTTGTGGACTTGGAGAAGGCGTTTGACCGTGTCCCCCGGGGATTCCTGGGGGGGGTACTCCGGGTGTATGGAGTGCCGGACCCCTTGCCGAAATGAGTTTTCTCCGCAGGGTGGCCGGGCTCTCCCTTAGGGATAGGGTGAGAAGCTTGCTGATCCGGGAGGGGCTCAGAGTAGAGTCGCTGCTCTGCTGCAATGAGAGGAACCAGATGAGTTGGCTTGGCATCTGGTCAGGATGTCTCCTGGATGCCTCCCTGGTGAGGTGTTCTGGGTATGTCCCACCTGAAAAAGGCCTCGGGGAAGACCCAGGACACGCTGGATCACATCCTACGGCTGGCCTGGGACCGTCTCGGGATCCCCCCGGATGAGCCGGTGAATGTGGCCGGGGAGAGGGAACTCTGGGTTTCCCTGCAGCTGCCCCCGCGGCCCGACTCCAGATAAGCGGCAGAAAATGAATGGATGGATGGAACATTTAAGGTAAGCTACAACCTAATATTTTTTAAATAAAGCATCTGTGTTCCGTGTCTCTACACCACAGCCTCTACGACCTTACCGCCACCACTGGTGCCTGTTGTGGCTGAGCTTAGTAATGAGTCCTACTGGGCCTTTTTGGCCTGTGGGAGTCCAGAGGCAGTTGATGGGTATTGGCGGGCTAAGTGGAATGCTGCTTCAGTGATCGCTGAAGCAAAAACTCTAGCATGAGTTTGGAGAGGCCATGGAAAAAGACTTCCGGACAGCTTTGAGGAGATTCTGGTCCACCATCTGATGGCTCAGGAGGGGGAAGCAGTTTTCCATCAACACTGTGTACATTTCGGATGGGGGGCTGCTGACCTCACTCAGGATGTCGTGTGTCGGTGAAAGGAATAATTCGAAGACCTCCACAATCCCTCCGACATGTCTTTCAATGAGGAAGCAGAGTCAGGGTATCCTGGCGTGGGCTCTTCTATCTCTGTGGCTGAGGTTGCTGAGGTTGTTAAAGAGCTCATTGAAGGTGGGACCCCAGAGGTGGATGAGGTCCGCCCGGAGTTCCTTAAGGTTCTAGATACTGTAAGGCTGTCTTGGTTGACATGCCTCTGCAGCATCGCATGGACAACGGGGACAGTACTTTTGGACTGGCAGACTTGGGTGGTAAGAATTGAACCCTTGTCACCGATTCTGTTTATAACTTTTATGGAAAGAAATTCTATGTGCAGATCAGGAGTTGAAGGGATCCTGTTTGGTGGCCTCAGGTTTGGGTCTCTGCTTTCTGGAGATGATTTGGTTCTGTTGGCTTTGCCAGGCCATGATCTCGGGCTCTTGCTGGATCGGTTCGCAGCCAAGTGTGACGCGGTCGGGATGAGAATCAGCATCTCCAAATCTGAAACCATGTCCTCAACTGGAAAAGGGTGCAGTGTTTTCTCCATGTTGGGAATGAGGTCCTGCCCCAAGTGGAGGAGTTAAAGTATCTCGGGTTCTGTCGTGGTGAAGAAAGAACTGAGCCAAAAGGCAAAGCTTTTGATTTACCGCTGATCTACGTTCCTACCATCACCTATGGTCACGAGCTGTAGGTTGTAAACAAAGAAGGAAATCGAAAATACAAGCGGCCGAAATGAGTTTTATCCGCAGGATGCCGGGGTCTCCCTTAGAGATAGGATGATGAGCTCAGTGATCCAGGAGAGGCTCAGAGTACAGTTGCTGGTCCTTCACATTGAGAGGAGCCAGATGAGGTGTGTCGGGCATCTGGTGAAGATGCCGCCCCGAAGCATTCTGGGCACATCCCACCGGCAGGAGACTCAAAGGGAAGACCCAGGACACACGTGGGTGACTACATCTCTCAGCTGACCTGGGAACGCCTTGAGATCCCCCTGGACAAGCTGGCAAATGTGGTCGGGGTGAGGGAAGTCTGGTCTTCCCTGCTTAGGCAGCTGCCACAATGACCCGACCCCAAATAAGCAGTAGAAAATGGATGGATGGAGCATCTGGTATTGTTTTGTAGGTTCCAAATAACATAAAAAAAGAAAAAAAAGTTTGCATAAATGCTCAGTGTCACTCACAGATTTCAGTCTCCTGTTATGGCACTCGTCAGCAGTAATGTATTTCCCAGGGCTAACCAGTTTGTCGTTCACACAGGAGACATAGCAGCCGATGCCAGTCATCTGGGTGGACACGTTGACAGGACACTGCTGAACCTGGGTTTTCAGCTCCAATGTCTGTATGAGAGACACAAAACTTTAAAATGAAGAGAAAAATTGGAACAAAATATGTTCTTTTCAATCTACACACTGATGATAAAAAAAATAAATAAATAAATACTTGTTTGGAATTGATTTTTTGTTTTTTCTTATTTAGCGTCTTAACATACAGAACTGTGGTCTGTGTGCCATATTTTGCCGGACAGATTTGCTCTTCCAAGGGAGACATGTTATATGAATGGCTGCCCTTGATGTTTAAAATTTTTTTACTTTAATCTTATTTTCTTCAGTCTTGATATGTCAGTGCAGGACAGCCTAAGCGGGAAGAACAGCGGCCCCGCTCGGCCCAGAGCAGAGGGGCCCCCAGAACGGAGCCCCCCTGCACGATGGGGCAGGGGCACCGAGCAGCCCAGGGCGACGGTGAGCAGGCATGGCGGGCACCGGGCGCTACGGCGCGAGCCGCACGGAGAGCAGGCGCCCCACAGATCCAAGGGCCACCCATCCCCCCCGGCAGAGCCCCGCACAGGGCCTCGACAGAGCCCGGCCGCCCCAGGCAAAACCACCGCGGGCCACACCAACCCAATACCAAGGCTAGGTACCCCAGCCCACGCCACCACCCCAGGGGACCAGAGAGCCCCCCCATCCGGCTGGGCCCAAGGCCCAGTTCCCTCAGCCATCCCCAAGCAGCCCCCGGAGGCAGGAGGAGAGAACGAAAGAGGGATGAGAGGAGAATCCTTCATGTTATATATAAGAGGTAATCCTCTTTCTATGTTCTCCCATCTCTACAAAAGAACTTTGGATCTAATTCAGAATGATGGCTGGTTTTTGGGGTCTCCTGTCTGGACCAAGACCCTTCAACTAAGGTTGTATAAATACATAAAATATGGAGGCTGAGTTGGATTTGGGAAGCTAATGACTTTTTTAATAACTATTATTCCCTCCTATGACCAATGAATGAGTTCCTTTGATTGGTTTTAAAAGCCTCTACTTTAAAACATGTAAAAAAAAAAGAAGAAAAAAAAAAGAGTTTTTTCACCACTCTGCCTTACTGATAGACTGTTTACTAATATGGATGAGCTGAATAGTGCAGCAGGTCAGGGTGTCTCTAGCTAAAACACATCATACACAGGCCTTGATATAAAGGTGAAAAACACCAAATTTGGCAATACCAGCCACCACGTGTCATCAAATTGCAAAACATGGAGGCAAAATCCAATGAAGGCAGCAGCAACACCTATGCCTCAATGATCACGACAGCATCTTTGTATGGTCACTTAAAATATTTTTTTGAAAAGGTCAGTGATGATCCAGGAAGAAGAAATCTTGCCTTTTTGTGTAAACTTTGCCCACCGGGTGTCAAGAAGCAACTCCGGATATCAACTACGTCAATAGCAAACCTGAAACAGCATATTGAAATAAAGCACCCAGCTAACCTTCCAAGGTATGTAAACTAAATGTCACTAAAAACAATCAAAAGACTTAGCAACGATGTGCTAAAGTAGATACCACCCAAAACTAAATAACGCATACAGCAGCAGCTCTGTTGTCTTCATCTCCAGCCGCAGCTGGAAAACCTTTCGCAATATATTGTCAGAGATCTGCAGACTATGAGGAATTAGGAACCCTCAGCTTTCAGAAACTTGATAAATGCAAGACATATGGTCTTTTTTTTGTGTGTGCTTTATTCATTCATTTGGGCTAAATATTAAACATTTGTGACTAAAGTTCTAAAAGATTTTCTTTAGACAAACAAGTCAGAAAAAAAATTATTTACAAAAAATGAAAAGTGGCTTAATAAAAAGATAATGTTTAAATGTTTTGCATTTTACATATTGCACTTTGAGGTACATCCTTTGTTTACTTCCTCAGCCCAGTTCCTACCTCAGATAATTTAATAATTCCTTATAAAAAAAGACCATTCAAGTGAGTTTCTCCTCATGTTTTTATACTGTAGGAGTGAAAGCTGCAGCTCGCTACGATGGGTGGCAATAGAAAAATGCCAGTATTCTCAGGGTAATAGTTCGCAGCAACATTTTGGGGAAAAAAGAACTATGAACTAGTTAATTTTTAGAATTGTGAACTTATGAACTACGAACTGAATTAGTTTATTTTAAAATGTGTGAACAGAACTTTGAACTTGTTCATGTAGAAATTGAACTTTCCAAACACTGGTCGAGGTTGTTAACTGAAGCCCACTTTAGACTAAATCAGCTGGTGGGTAACATTTTATAATTCCTAGGCTTACAACATAGATTGATGATGCTTAAGTTCAGTCTCAGTCAAAAATTTAATTAACCTTTTAAAACTGGGAAGCATCCCTGACCATCCATTTATCATGCAACTAATAACCACTGGAATGGCTCATGCCTCAGCTTTCTTTTGAGACCAAGATTATACGTATAGAACTTGTAGTTGTGAAGATACAGTATATTTAATTTATTTTGGGTATGCCATTTCAGACAGGAGGCAGAAAAGTACACCTTGTCAATAGGAGGAGCAATTCTTAGCATAGTTTATTGTATAGTGTGTGAATGTAGTAACAGAGGGTGAAAAAAGGTAAGACATAAGTCTGAAGATAAAACAATAATACATTCTTAACTATGCTCATTAGAATAACAAAGGTCAAATTAGTAAAAATAGGTCTTTGGTGAGAACGAGGGTTAACTAAACCATTCTAGTTAGCAAATGTATGTGGTCTTGGTTTAAGGATTATTGTTTCAAAGCTTTAAGTATTTCAATTTACATATTGTGCGCAACCATCTGAAACAGATGCAGCCACCATTCAAAAGACAGGCCAATTTAAAGAGAAACAAAAAAAATGATGCAAGAAGATGTAAAATAACCACATAATGAAGTACTTCTAAAAGTCTTGACATTGCTTTTTGCCTAATCCTTGTAGTAATTGCTATAACTTTTTTTGTAAATAATTCCTTTGAGTTGTTTCCGTTTCTTTCCTCCTGTTTTGCCACCTATCTGTATTCGATCTTTTCTGCCTCTAATAAAGGTTATTTTTGGACTTTTACCCTTTACTGTTTTACCTTTTACTATTCTGTCTGAGGTCTGAATTTGAGTCAATTCTTGATAACCAACTACAACAAAAAAACAAGGTTGTTGCTATTCATGCAGCCCTGTTTTTGAAAAACTGGAAAAGTTGACTTTAATTCTTTATGTAGGCTTGTGATCTTTGAGTCTCGCCAAACCATTTGACAAATATAAAGAGCAAAATTCTCCTGCATTCTTAAATTGATCAGCAGTAAAAAGCTGCAGTAAAAATGTTGATTAAATATTTTTGGAACATGATGATAGTTACAGACCTAAGATCATCTTAACAGTGATGCTTTGTAAACCCAACTTTAGTTAATTAAGGTTCATTTAATTATTTCATAAAATAGATAAATAACTTATCAATACCCCAGGAATTTCTAGACAAAGTGATGGATTTTAGAACAGCTTAAGCAACTCAATCCTTAGGATTTCTGTGCGTGTAGAGAAATACATCTTAAAAGTAAAAACTCTCATTGGAACTTAGTTAAAGGAATGCACAAATCTATCAGCTCCAAAACTTAAAATGTCCTTTAATAAATTTGTTATATGTGAGCAAGGTCTGAGAAAGAATTAGGCATGACACATCCACTTTATCAGGTCCGCCTGTTCAACTGCTGTTAACGCAAATATCTAATTAGCCAATCACAAGGCAGCAACCTAATACATTTAGTCATGTAGACATGATGACTTGCTGAAGTACAAACTGAGCATCAGAATGAGGAAAAAAGGAAATTTATGTGAACGTGGCATTGTTTTGGTGTGAGAATTTCAGAAACTGCTGAACTAATGGGATTCTCACACACAAACATCTCTAGGGTTTACACAGAATGGTCTGAAGCAGAGAATATACAGTGAGCAGCAGTTGACTGGACTAAAATGTATTTTTGATGTCAGAGGTCAGATGAGAATATGCAGACTGGTTGGAGATGATAGAAAGGCAACAAGAAGTCCAAAGGGCACTGGTTCCAACCAAGGTATGCAGAATACCATCTCTGAACAAACACATCTAACCTTGAAGCAGGCATGGTTTAAACACCACAGTCTAAGGAGTGTTGCAAGCCACGTCTATCCCTTTATGACCACAGTGTACCATGTTTTGATAATAACTTCTAGCAGGATAATGCACCATGTCACAAAGCTCAAATCATTTCCAACGGGTTTCTTGAACATGACAATGAGTTCACTGTATACCCAGTCACCAGATCTCAGACCAATAGAGCAGCTTTGGTATGTGGTAGAACAGGAAATTCTCATCAACTGCAGCAACTGTGTGATGATATCATGTCAATATGGAACAAAATCTCTGAGAAATGTTTCCAACATCTTTTTGAATCTATGACACCAAGCATTTAGGCAGTCCTGAATGAAAAAGCCAGCCAGAAGATGGCCTTATAAACTACAATCTACAGTGTAAAAAACACAATGACACTGAAGTGCAATCTAATTAAAATTCTTAATGACAAATACTCTGTGTACAGTGTCTGTATTGTGACTGGTTGTTACATGGCAGCATGGAGTAGAGAGTAACAAAGTAAGACAGGTAGGTCTCATCACTGCTGCCAAACCTGCCTTTATCTCTAATGAACCAGAGACCAGACAAACAGCATGTGAGTCATAATTACTTGGATTTAAATCTAGAGTCAAAGGCCAAAATCAAATGTGTAAAGCACAAAGACAGTTGCAAGAGGGGTAATTTATGCATTTTTTTACATTTATAATTATTTGTAGGTCTCATGAACATCACAACATTGTAGAGTTGTGTAAATGCTTGAATAACAAGACAGAAATTCTCATACAATGAAATATGGTGGAGTGGTACAGATAAAAATCATGGGTCATAAATTGTTATTATAAATAAAAATCACAAAGTGCTCGACAAAGAGATGCAAGAAACCAGAAAATATAAAACAAATTATCACCAAATCCACAGATCTCAGGTTCAGAGGTAGAGAGTTCCAGAGTAGGAGCCACTATTGTACATGCTCTATGACCTTTAGTCTTTAACTTTGTATGATGCATGACCAGCAGACCCTGATCACTTGACCTCAGGGACCTGCTGGGGACATAGGGCTGCAAAAATTTTCTAATATAATTCAGTGCCTGACCATGCTCTATAAGTTAAGGGATTAATATTTGTTATTTTTTAATCAAGAACATATATATATAAAATCATACCTTAGCATATAAGAAACCCTGTGTGAAAGACACATCAGACAGACCACAGGCCCTAAAGAGCTTCAACAAGAACCCCCTGCAGAGGAACAGTTGCAGAATTTGGAGAGGCCTTCAAGCCATCTCCACCCCAAAGGCAAAGTTTAGTTTATAAGGTTTATTTTTCAAAAATAATATAAGAAAAGTTCAGCAAAGATCAGCTGTGCAGACTAGTTTAACACCTCTTCAACTTGAACCTGAAGCTGGGGAAGGTACTCCAGCTGTTGCCCTTTGGAGCCAGCTGAGGTGATGGGAGAGAGGAGGAGGATGACTAAGCTGTCATCCATGTTGGAGAACAGCTCCTTTCCTTTCCAAAACACTTTTACTGCAATACAAAGCTTCTGCAGCAACACACTCCTTTACCTTAAGTCTGTGAAGTAATTTCCTCACTAGGAACAAATAAATGTTTCCTCTGTAAAAATGGGTCCATATGCTTTTCTTTTTATCTATATAGCCCACCTGTGTAAGCTCAAAATTTGACATTCTAGTGCGTCTTTCTGAAAGCATCCTGCCTTATGTCTACATTCCAAGCTGATCATAGAAGGGAGCCCCATCTCCCTTTACTTTCCTCAATACTGGTATATTAATGTCTGATCATCACAGCCTGTATGATAAATACTGTGCATTGTCTCTCATGATTTACCATCTACTAATCTACTATACAAATCTGACAATGTATTGTGTGCATTTAAAAGAAAATTACTGAATATTTTAACTTTAGACAACTTTGATTTAATTGCAAACCAACATGCAACTGAGAGGTTCAGATTGTTGTTGTGTCTGAAAATATTACCAGTATTACCAATCATATCACTTCCAGAATATTTATACTAAATATTCTGGAAGTGAACTGTTGCAGCAAGGTTAATTAACTAGTTTGTTTTCTTTACCTCTTGAAAAGAAAAACATTGATTTATAGTTCAAATGTGTGAAAACAAAATGTCAATGTATTCTTCACAAAGCTTTTTAGAGACTACAATTGAGGGACTCAGTTTGACCACTGTAATTTGCTACACTCAGGTATCAATTTGTCATCTTCAATTGATTCAAAACACTGCAGGCATAAAGGCATAATTACATCAACCCTGTGTTTACTTCCCTGCAATGGCTTCATATTGATTTTAAAATCTCACTGCTCTCCTTCAAATGACCTTGCTCTAAAATACATCTAAAACTTACAGGTCTGGTATTTGCCTAAGACTTGCAGATTATACCTTGGAAATCTCAGGTAACAGATTGTAACAAAGTAAGATAAGGCCTCCTTCAGTGGAACTACCTTCCAACCCCTCGGTAAAACTGGTCTCTTTGGTGTCTTTCTGAGTGATAACAAATGCCTTCCTTGCCAATATGGCACAGGGTTGTAGTGGTGCCATATTCATATTCATTTCTAATGATGGATTTAATGGTTCTTTGTGGGATTTTCAAACTTCCAGATATTGGCTTTAACCCCACCCCTACTTGTGCTTCTCCACAGTTTGGTCTTGACATGTTTAAAGAGCTCCTTCTTCAGGGTGCCGATTGATTAGTGGTGTTTCAGACTCATGGGACTTTTCAGCACAGGTGTGTGTATATTTTGAGACCGTGTGACATTCAGACTGCACACAAATACAACTTATTTTCCCACTTCTGAAGGCAAATGTTAGCACCATAACTTAGTTAGGGGCTTCATACAGTATTAAGTCAATACATATCCACACACCACATTTTTCATCTATTTTTATCCATTTCGTTTACACCCCCCCCCTAAAATAACAAAAATAATAATAAAAACAGAAAAGAGGTAATACCGTTTAATGAGATTTTATTAAATAACGTAAGATAATTAAAGACAATACTGTAAACATGGTTTAAATAACATGCTAAATAAATTTTACATTTGTTTTCTTTAAGCATTTGTTTAAATTGTTGTTGTTGTTGATTTTTGGAAAGTCACTTCTGAAAGTTTTAAAACAAATTCTTGTAGACTTTGGGGGGTTTTGGTTCTTTTTGCATCATTTTATTTGTTTTCCGGCAGCAACAAAAAATCCAAACATTTACTCTAACTAACAAAAAATTAGCAAATAAAAGAGGTAAACTGTAAATAGGATTGAATTCTAGGAAGAGAAGAATTAAATCTAAGAATAAATAATAAAAAATTATTCCTCTAGTGTGTTTTTAGGTGATTTTGGAAAAAAATGTAAATATATCTTATAAGAGATGCGTTTCTGTGGCAATTTATCTTCTGTATCTGGGAACAGGATGTTCCTCGACCCTTGTTCTTTGTTTTTGTAATGAGATTGTTTAATTAGCAGATGTGTTTGTGTTTTTTTTATGCCTGAATGAGAATGTCATGCTGCAGTAATGAGTGACCTTTAAAGGAACACATGCCACACACATCTAAATTTCTGCTACAGCTATGGTGTTATCAGACATTCTGTTAGCTTGTTAGTAGGGGTGTAACGGTGCAGACCGAGTTACCACACTGAAGACAAACTGCCTTACTCTGTGCTAGCGGAAGCTTGAAGACCCTCTTCCATCATTAAAATCTCCTGTCTGGGAGCACTTTGGCTTCCCTGGGAAGTATGCAAGTGGACAAAGATAAGCGGTTTTGTGTCCCACTGTGCTCAATATCTGTTCCTCCTGTAGCCCCGCCCCCTCCACATGTGGATGGAAGCGCGCTGAAAAACATTGAACCACGAATCATTACGGAAAGCATGAAGGCCCTTTTTCCTCTACGGCATTTAAACAGTTTCTATTTTAAAGCGCCGTAAAAAAGGACTTTCTCATATTTATATTTTCTGACAACTTTTATCTTGGATAATAACAAATAATGTAAAGTAAATAAAACGTAAAATGGTTGAAAGGCTTTTACTTTGAATGCAGACTATTTGAAAATGTGTGCTCATTCAAACTCATTTCGGGGGGTGAATTTCTTTATTTATGCCATATTTTTATTTATTTATTCAAGAATCTTTTTTTGAATAATTTAGTACAAGCAGTTTTCTTTGTTGTTTTGGTTTCATTTTAAATGTCTTTAAAATGTTCCTGTTAACATCAAAGTTAAACAGTTTCATGTTTTGCATTTGTTCCCTTATGCTACCCTTACATCAGAAGACTTTGAAAAGATTTGTAAAAGAATCTTGGAAAAGAAAAAAGTGTTTAGAGTCTCAGACTGAGATTTTACAATGTAAATCTCATAGGGTCACTATTTACAAAACTAAAACTGGATTCTTTTAGCATTTTTTTTGTTATATGTTGGACAGTTAATATCGAACAGGCAGGGCTGATCTGCCACAAGCTCCACCATCCGCTTGTTTTTGTTGTTTTTCTGACTGTCAGGTACCTGTTTCTGCTTTTGTCAGAGCTCATCTATTGGTTTTTGATTTTTGATTGGGTCACATCACTGCGACTTGCAATAATATCAAACAGGCTTATACTGCCGCAAGCCCAAGACTAGGAAAAGATTGAAATGAAACAGTAAAGATTATCAAACCGTGACCTTAAAACTAAGGTACATACCAAACTGTCATTTTTTCTTTTAAAATCTTTTTCAACCTCAAGGAGAGGTGACAGTAATATTTCTGAGTCGCGGTTGCTGGAGTGCTGTACCTGAGAATCACGACTGAAGACAGCCACACTTCTTTCAGGTCTCTTCTTTGGGAGGGTCTGGACAGCAGCATGATGGTACTCTGCACCTGTCAGTCGGTGCCTGTAGCCACCCAGGAAGGTCTTTTGCCGGCTGGAGCGCTCAATCTCCACCACCACCTCCTTGAACACCCCTTCATCTGAGAGTCAGAGGGACAGCCACTGAGTAAGTGTGCAAACTAACCATTTATTGATTATTTTCTAATGAACTCTCTGTGACATAATAAACCTTTAAAAGTAGATTTTTAATTATGTTTTTAATAATTTTTTTATTTCAGCTATTAGTTTCTGAAAATATTACATAATAAACTACTAAATATTTTTTTTCTAAAAAAATTCTAAAATAAAATTGAACAATGTCACATTATTGATAGGAGGGGAAATGCATGTTTCAGGAACAATTAAACTTAGACTAGAGTTGTTCTTCGCACACTTTATTTTTCCTGTTTAAAAAACTAACTCTAACTTTGCTCTAAGATGATGTGCTATAATTTATAATTCTACAAAAACAGTTGTGTGAGAGTAAATTTTGTGGTAAGCAAAATTAGATTTACTCATGTTGTGGAGATGGAAATGTAGGCCTTTATTTTTTACTAAATTTTGTTCGGGAAGAAAACATACTTTATCTAAACTTTATTTAACATGTTGTTTTAGGAATAAATGTTATAGATGTGATTTTTCGCAACAAAAAAAAGAAGACTTTTAGCCACTAATTTGCCTTACCCTCTGTATTTTATTTTCTGGAATGAATGGGTGGATGAATGGATGGACATTGGCATTGCATTTACACTGGTATGTTTCAAAGTTACCTGCTCCTAACACATTGTGTGAAAGTATTAAATACTAATAAATATTGATGAACAGAAAAACTGACAGACCACACACACGCGCGCGCATACACACAAACATAGTGTTCAGAGTAGATTGCAAAGGGTAAAGTACCTTTTTGGACCCTGACAGTGATAACATCCGGCATACTGTTGTGTTGTGGGGGACGAAGAGGGCGGAGGGGGTGGGAGTCAGGGTCGGTGGAGCTCATCTCCATGCGGGTGGAGCTGTGAGGCCGGATGCCGAGCTGCATCAGGCTCTGGTGCTCTTCCACCACTCTGTCTAAAAAAAAACCCAACTACTGTCAGGCTGATCCTGGCCATGCATGGGCATTGAACAGAAATTCATGATTAAACTCTATTTTCCATTGAGTTTAGATTTTCGTGAAGACCACATGAAGCAGAAAACTGGAGAATTATATAAGTTTTTTCAGATCTTCTAATTTATGTACTGTAAAGTACTTATTCAACACCAGAAATGGCTATTGGTCTAAAGATTGTAAATAAGGAGACTGTGGTCTTTTGGAGTGAAGGGGGCATTCCTGAGGACATTCTATGATTCTGTGGTGGCATCAGCTATGCTGTGTGTAAAATTATTTTCTATTATTTGTGTGTGTGTGTGTTTGATCTACTTATAAAGTATATCATGGTGAAATATTATGCTTTTTTTCTTTTGCTTAATTGTATGAGTTTAATCCAGGGACACATCGGTAGCAGACAGATGAGCAGTGATGCCCTGTGTAAAAGTCTGGTTTTAGCAAGATAATTGTAATATAATTGATGTAGGGGACAAAGATAAGGTTGAGATAAATACTTCCCCTTTTTCTCTTAGAAATTTCTATAACCTGGAAGTTTGTGAAGGAAACTCACCATCCAGAGAGAGCTGTAGCACTTCCACAGGGACTCTTAACTCTGAAGCAAGGTGGCGCTTCAGCTCCTGAATGCTGAGCCCAATGGCAAAAGCCACAGTCATTACATGACCGTCTGGTACCAGTACCACTTTCACTGTAACAGCACACAGAGAATCAGTGAAGCAAATAGAATCTTTTTTTTTTTTATTCTAAAAACTAAAAGTTAGTATTTTGTTGGTTAAAATCACATTGCTTAGTTGCACCATCAACACCCCTTCCATCCTTCTTATGAAGATGTTGTTGCTTATAAAACAACAGATTTGACAATAATATCTACTTTGATGAGGAAACATTAATATGAAGTCTGTTTCCTTCATGCCACATGGAGGGGTGGTACTTTACAGGATGTCATAATAGTTCTAAGGGAAGAACCAAATTAAACATATTAGTGTTTCAAATGGAGGACCCATTTTTTTCCCTAGAGCCCCTTTCTGCTGAAATTAGATCTGAAAATCTTTAGGGTGGGGTAGGGTAGCATTTTTTTGTTTTGTTTTTTTTGCATTCTTTGATATCTGACACCGACCGGCATTCAAATCTGTGATGTACAGCTTTGTTCCAGTTTTTCATCAGTTTTTATCTTTGATTAAGGCAGTGGTTCCCAAACTGGGGTCGTGCCCCTTAGGGGGGACCCATGGACAAATTTGTTTAAGTACCAATTGGCAAATGATGATGAATTAACAACAGAAACTTCAAATACCAAAAGAAAATAAAAAAGGCAAGAAAATATGGTGGGGTATTTATTGCCACAGGGTTGACCAGGTTGGGGTCAAGTAATGGTAATGGTCAATGGTGGGCAATGAAGACAGACCACCACAGTGTGTTGTATGTCTCAAAATATCAGCATCTGACAGTATGAAGCCAAACAAGTTACACCACCACTTGGGGACTTTTCATCTCATAATTTTTGTTGATGAAAAGGGGGCACTCAAGAAAAAGTTTGGGAACCACTGAATTAAGGTTTACCTTTGGCCTCTGTGGGGATTTTTCTGCCAAAGTAACCCCAGCTGTGGTCCAGAGTCAATACCTAACTTAGAACCAGTTCTTTCTGTTTCAACTGCTAAATAGCTGGTTCCAGTCCTGGAAAAACGTACTAGGTCAGAGAGCAAGGAGAAACTTACATGAGGGCCTGGGTCTCGGGTTATGGTAACCTTCCTGATCAAAATCTTGTGATGGTCACAAATCTAAAGCTAATGTAGCGTGTAGTTTACTAATTTAAGAAAAAGCGACAAAAAACTATTAAATGTTTTTATTTCTTCAAGCTTTTCTGTTTTTATTTTGCTGTTTGTGTTTGTGAATGCTTTGCAGTGCAACACATAGAAGAGTATTCACAATTGCTGTTTTCTTGATTTCATTCTTGATTATTGACCCCCTTTCTTGATATGGATGGAGTCATATGTCTTGTAAAGCAGTTGGAACTTTCATTATAATGGGATTTATAATCCATCCATCTTTTTCCTTTTCATATGCAGGCAGTTAAATTTTCACAACATGAGCAACTTATCTAAAAACCTCTAGTTCCTATCAGCTGCTTCAGGGCTGGAAAGTCTACTTTTGAAACTGCTGTCTTAGTAGCAAATAAAAGAACTGTGGCAGATACGGATCCTCCTGTCTGGTTACCTGGAAACAGCACAACTACATTTAATTCACAAATCTTTTGACAATCCCCAGAAGCATGCTTGTATCAGGCCTCTGTATTTCATCATGCAAATTCAAATATACAAAATTAGAAAGACAATTGTGTGTCACAAAAGAGAATGTGTGTCACACAATGAACAAATCAGTCTGAGTTAGCTAAAGTAGGATGTTAGATTTATGTGGAGGAGACATCATCACAGACAAACAGATGATATAAATAACATTAGAATGATTAAAAAAGGCACAGGAGAATTATTTTAGGAATATCTAGTTTTCTATTTCTTATGCATGGAGCTATGTTTTCTTACTTCCATGGCCAAACAATTTATTGATAAAGTTTTCATACTAAAATTTAACTGGCAAGAGATATATAAAATGTACCAGACTCCATTAACTTTGAATCAATCTGTCCACCAAACTGACTAAAGCACTTGGCATAAAAAATGTATTTGGGTTAATAAAGTTTGTTGCTGATTAGAAACAGCACTAACAACCCTGACAGGTGTGAATAATATTGATAATCTCGTTACACTGAAGTGTTCTGCTGGGAAATCTGGGGTCTTGGCATTGATGTGGATGTTCTTATCACCCTCCTACATTTTGTAGCAGACCGAGAATACAAAAACAGCTTGAGGCAAACAACCCAAGGTTTCAACAAGAGCAAGGCCTCCAAGCTCACTAGAATCCAATACCCAATCCACAAAGGCCCAAACCAACAACCTACCTGACTTAAATGTTCACTTCTAGACATTGCAGTCTGCCTTCAGAGGCAGGTGTCTCCAATAGTGCATCTTGTTTAAGACTCACCTGTAGCTGTTGAATTTCCAACATTTTCTGTTTTCGTTTTAAGCTGCTCAGTCTCCTCAACCGAGTCATCCTGATCTTCTTCAACAGCATCCACTACAGCTGTACAGGCCAGAAAATAAAGTCTACCACATAAATAATGACCATAAAAAAGACAGTTTTACATTAATATGTGTTATATCAACATGCTGAACTGAACGGCATTGTTCATATAAAATGCGAAAGTAGGAGAATACAGCCTAAAAGATCTACTATCCTTTAGGCTTTCATGTGTTATAAAGCCACATTATTCATATTTATTAGTATTTTAAATGTTTGGTTTAACTATTAGGTTCAGACTTTTAAAGTTTTTTTGTACTGAATTAAGTCTCACCAGTTTCTGCACTTTCTGTTTCTTGAGGCTCTTCAAGCGTTTTCATGTTATCAGGTGAATCAGCCTCTTCACTGTCCACCACCACAACTGTACAGGAGGAAAAAGAGAGGCATATTCTAGTATTAAAAAACAAGTGAGAATAAAACCTTAGACATGCATGCAATAGTTTTGTCACAATCCGAGTCTGATTTAGCTTTTGTACTTAAGCTGAAACATGTTTTTTCCAACTCTTAACATGTTGCACACTAACTTACTGAAAAGGCGAGTGGAACCGAACAATTTATTCATCAGCTTCGTGTGGCTGAGAAATGTCTGCTATAAAAATGACCAAGAGCATTTAGCCAAAACAATTAATCTTCATCTTAAATCTTATAGCTTTTCCACTGACCCGAAGGCGACCTGTCTGCTGGCAACTCCTCTTCATCACCTCCCTGCGGCTGCCCTGCAGCACTGACAACCTTTTGTAGGTTTTCCTCGCCGTTTTCGTCCTCCCCTCTTTCCACAATCTCTTCTATTATTGCTCTTTGCATCGACATTGCAGCTTTAGCTTTATCGATAACGTTAATTTCCTAAACTAAGGCCGCCGAGTCCACAAATGAGTCGTAAAAACATAAAACCGCAAAGATAACAACCCGTCGGTTAATTTATATTAACTTCTAATTTGCTTTTAAATCTGTATTTCTTTTATTTTACTTTTTCTAATGCATCGCTTTATTTTTGTTTACCTAACAAAGTGCAGCGATCCTCTTTCTCGCGTTAGCTTACAAAGCGACAAACGGCAAAGTTTACACGTTGTCATGGTAACGAAGTCTTTGCATTAGCGTGACACCAGAGACGATCATCTTAAGATGTAAGAGGGTGTATTATACACTTTGGGCATTTTTGGCATTGCATATTTTTATTTTATTTTATACCCAGAATAAAAAAAAACAACAACAACAAAAAAAGGCTATGCAATGCCAAAAGTAAAATATTCAATGGACATTTAACAAAAATCCAGATATAAACAGAAAAGAAAATGCTTTCACAATATAC
Source organism: Rhadinocentrus ornatus (assembly GCA_037177495.1). Classification (NCBI taxonomy): domain Eukaryota; kingdom Metazoa; phylum Chordata; class Actinopteri; order Atheriniformes; family Melanotaeniidae; genus Rhadinocentrus; species Rhadinocentrus ornatus. The sequence goes on from JBAMHW010000010.1 coordinate 3,363,582, forward strand.
ATTTTAAAAATGGTGTCCAGGTAAATAAGTGAACATGAAATTTATACATAAGACAACGTTAGTGTGTGATTAAAAAAAAGAGGCTGAGTTACACAGCAGAGTCCAGCCCTTCAGCCTCATAGAAAATAACTTGTAAGTAATCAGTAAAAGTTGGGACAGCTGTGGAAATTGGCTATATATATATAGTTTATGTTTTACCATGTACATTTGTTATTTGTTGTTACATTATTTATTGGAATTGATTTAAATATACAAATATAATTGCCTATCATGTTCATCAGCTTTTTCAGATTTTTCTCTGTACAGTGAGCTCCAGGAACTCCAGACTTGTCCTCAGCTGCAATCACAGTAAACTTTTAGCATATGCAACATCATAATGCAAACATTGAATTATCTTAGCTTTTTAGCTTCCTTATAAAAATGCTTTAAAAAGAACATTTTGTCATGAGAAAGGGCTTCCACAAAGCCCTTTAATTGGAATAAATATGGATTACTTCTTGTCATGTCATGTCTTAATTGGTTGAAGTGTCTCATGGGATAAGTCAAAATGATAATACAATAAACTCAAGTAGAGGTGTCAGTAAAGCATGTAGTAGAAATAGAAACACTAGCATTTTTTGTACAAAATTGAATGTACAAAATTTTTTTAGTGTTCCCTCCCACTAACACTATGCAATTTAGTTTTTTTGGGGGGGTCGCCAGATGTCTGATTTTAGTTGTTTTACAAGCTCCCTCTCTTTACTGTAACAGTGGACCTTAATAATGAGCTTTAGCTATTTTAGGAAAGCTCGGAAGGCGACAAAGTGGCACCTAACAAGCTCCACTAATCTGCAGCTGGATATCTGCTTGCTCCAGTACAATGACTGGGGCCCCAGTGTAAACCTGTCACATAAAGGTAATGTCTATCCAGGATAAGATGTTAACCATCTTAGAAGTTTTTAAAATCGCATTTTGACACTTGGACACAAGATGAAATCTGACCTGCTTTTATTTAATTTGTACCAAGGGATCTGGTCCTAGTTTAACATACAGTAATCCTTGTTTGATTGGTTTTATATTGACTTAGTATGGCAGACTTTGTGATGACAGGTTATTTTCTTTATCCTCTTTAATTTAATGAAATAAAACTGATTGGATATTAATGTAAAATATACAGCCTTGCTTAGATGCTACATGCCCCACTATAAGTTGTTTTCAGTTTTCATGCTATTTCCTATTTTGTTGCAGGACCACAGCACTGCTTTTACTTCTTTAATAATGGGTAACTAGGTCAATGATGACCACGCCACACACCGCAAAAATTTTCCATGTCACACACCAGTTAAATGTTAGCATCAGATTTGAGCAGGTAAATTAATCCTGCTCTACTCGATCTCTTTTGTAAAAGAAAAAATCAGAAGATCTAAAGACTAGTTGCATAAATCACTGCTAAAACTGTGTTACTAATAACAGTCTTAGTAAAACTAATATTGTGCTGAACACATTAGCTGTGTTCTTGGTATATTGGGCCAGCTTTAAAATTTCTTTTTATTAAAATGTGTTATCAAAAATAGTATGACAGTATTCACTTATTCAACTTATTCAACTTATTCACTTATTTATTATTCACTTACTAATCTGAGACACATAATTCTTTTGAAATTTTTTAATTAAATTTTTCTGTGTTTTATAAAACTTGATTTTGACAGTTAAAAAGAACTGCTCGTTGAAAATTAATGGTTGAGATCATTGGTGACCGACCTGCGGTCAGGGACCACCCAAGGTGGTCTCCCAAAGAACACAGGGGGCCCCTGAGGCTATAAACATATAGCGCCATTGTGATTAATGTCCACACATTGTCCCTATTTTATGATTTTTTTTTTTTTTTAAAGTAAGGCTATATGTTAATTTATTTAAATAATTTAACTTTGACTTCATGGAAGGACAGGACCCAGCCAGAATACCTTATTTATGGTGAGAATCTCTCTTTTAAAAAACTTAAAAACAGGCATGGTTTCAGCACAAGGGGAAGCAGGGGATGCATGCCTTTTTAGTATATGCATGAAGAGGGTCCCTGAGGAAATAGTTTGGGAACCACTGTTTTAGACAACATTTAGTCTATAAATGCTTTCCCCCCCTTATTCTCTCTGTCCTGCTCTTGAAAGATGCAGGTGTTTGTAAACACACCACATAGGAATTAGACTATTGGCAACAGCGAAAAGGAAAAAATCATGATGCAATGATGTAATTTTTGTTTTATTGCTGACAGTTACTGTGTGGCAATTTGATGGCCAAGCGATGTACTGAACATTAAGCTCTGGATTATATCTGATGAGGACGGGAGAATGATGCCATGACAAGACCCATGTTAATACCTGGTCTTAGCATCTTTCTCTTGTAAGAAAGAGATGCTTTTGGAACTTACAGGTGAGCTTGATTCTTAAGGCAGTCTCTGCACTGTGCATGCTCCTTGGCACCAAAAGGTTTGTTTTTTTTGGGGGGGGGGGCTGCTCATCGTTGCCTGGGCCTGCTTGGGGCCTCTGCCCTGTCGTGCCGGGGGGCACGGGTCTGGGAGCCCCTCTGCTTTGGGCCGAATGGGACCGCTGCTCTTCCCGCTTTGGCTGTCCTGGGCTCTCTGCTCTGTGGAGCTGCTGGGCCTTTGGTACCTCAGGCTCCCCCCGTCTCCCCATGGCGCTTTGGGGTGCGGCGTGATCACGGCCCCCCTACAAGCACACATTTCATCCTTG
>JBAMHW010000010.1:3385099-3426249 GCA_037177495.1 Rhadinocentrus ornatus
TTCAGAATTACCCTCTCACAGACACGTGAAATTCATGTCATTCACACACTATACTAAAACCTCTCATATATCATACTAAAATCATTCATAATGTAGTTATATCCAAATCTGAAGCTAGCAGCGATGCTAATGCTAACCTCTAATACTGATTTCATAATACACTGAGCATAGTGGTAGGAACTGATGATATAATAGCTAAATGCCATGGCCAGTTCGTAAATTGTATGCACACAGTATCTTGTAGCCAGATTCCCTTCCAAGAAGTAAAATACCTATGTAGCACACTTTGGCACAGTTTGGGTTTAAAAGTGTCCAAAAACAGGAACCGCCTGGTAAAATTCACGCTAAGCCCTTCATAAAATCAATTATCTTTCTGCTTTTCTCATCTAACTTGGTACAGTTGTAGTCAAGGTGTTGCTGAATGCATGCATATACATCTTTATGCATAGAATAATTTCTATGATGATGTTTTCCACTGTGAAAATTAAAAAAACAATTAGGCAAGGATAAAAATTTAGTTTTTTCCTTTGGTTTATCACAATTTGCTCAGTCATATATACATTCACAAAATTTTTTTTACACTGGGATTGTATTCTGTGGGGTCTTAGCTATACAATGAGACCAAGATTATGCATACTGACATTATAATTAGACCTACATCCAGGAGCAGAGTCCCAGCTCATATACAATTATGAACACCACAAGTCATTTAAGCTCCCTTAAATGTGAATATCAACCATGCAACTCTTTAAAACCACTAGAACCATGCAGCGGGTTACCAGGAATCGGTGAGAAAAGAAGGATAACATAATGATTCAGTCAGGCCTAGAAATGATTGGATTCTTTGATAAAATACAAACATCTGCATCAGTATAACATACTGACAAAAATGTAAATAAATAATCTTAAAATGTGTTTTATTTCTATATATTGTTCATTAACACCTACACAAAAGCTGTCACTAAAACATTGGGTCTCAAAAGTATCCAACTATCAGCAGTTAATGGTTAGCACTGCTACCTCACAGCAGGAAGGTCACTGGTTTGAGCCACGGCTGGAGGGGGGGTATGAACAGTGCATGTTCTCCCTGTGTGTGCATGAGTTCACTCCAGGTACTCCAGCTCCCTCCCACAGTCCAAAAACATACATGTTAGGTTAATTGGTCCAAAATCTCCCTTGGAGTGAGTGTGAGTGGTTGTTTGTCCAACTTTCCTCTCACCTGCTAATTCCTGGGATAGGCTCCAGCTTCCCTGCAACCCTAAATTGGAATAATTGGAATAGAAAATAAATTTTTATCTTGTGTGGATAACTGTCATTGTTGGGTGAGGGGAGGGTAGGGGTTGTTATTGTGTACTCTGTTATTTTTCTTGTTTAAACTTATAACAACTTATCTAAAAGAAAAAAACTACTTGCAATGCATGATTGATCCTCAAGACTTTCTATGTATATTTAATTTAGTTTCCCTGAACTGCAACAGTTTTCCTACTCCTGAAAAACATAATTTCTTCTTGTTCATTAAGCTGCATCAGAGATATACTGCATGGAGGGTTTCTTCTACATCCACATGCTGAGAAGTAGTTATATCCAATTTTTTTAAACTTTGTCTCTGGTGTATTTATTTATTTAAATTTATCATTTTTCTCTGTCAGAGCTTTGAGGATTTTGATCCCGATCACCACTCGACGAGCCCTGCGGCTGTCCGGTCAAAGTCCCATTCACTCAGCTGCAGATGGAGGCCATGCCCACTGCCTCGAACTTCTGCTAGAAAAAGGGTTTGATGTCAATGCACTTTTAGCCCCTCACATGTCTGAAAACTATGGAGACATGAGAAGAAGCTCTCTCTACTTTGCTGTCGGCAATGGAGATGCAACATGTACTGAGATACTGCTGAAGATGGGGGCAAAACCAGATCTGGACCCTTTGAACTGTCTCCTAGTGGCAGTCAGGTCCAGCCGTTATGAGATTGTAAAACTGCTGCTGGCAGCGGAAGCCAATGTGAACTGCTACTTCACGGTGGTGAATGACACAGTGTTTCCAACAGCGCTGCAGTACTGCCTGAAGGACGAGGTGATGCTGAGGCTGCTGCTCAACAACGGCTACGATGCAGAGAAGTGTTTCTGTTGTGATCATGGTGACATCTGGGATGACCTGTTTGAGTCTGGATACTCACAAGATCAAGAGACAAAAGTTACTGTGAGTTGTTTTTTTTTAAAATTATAATTATCATAGAACTACTCAGGAAAAAAAAGGTTCATAGGAAGTCCAGGTATAGGCCAGATGCTATTATTTATTTTATTTATTTTTTTACTAAACAAGAATTCTTATAATACTAAATACTCTGATAAAGCTCATAAAATGTGAGACTTTATGCAAAAATAGCACTGAAATCACAATATTTTGTCTACAGTACATCAACAATGACAGATTAAATTCTATTCAACTTTATTTGCATAGCAACAATTAATGTCAAAATAATCTCAACCACTTTCACAGACACAGTCCAATTCAGTCATTTACATTGTAGTCCAATTATAATCACATTAAACCAATCCATTTGTGATCTACATTTGTCCAATATATAATAATTATATTCCTATAACCAGTTAATAAAAAAAAAAATTACCTAGCTAAGGAAACCAGCGGATTTCAATGAATCTTCTGTTTGATTCAATCCTCCATCCAGAGCTGCACTAGGCAATAGTTGAGGGGAAAAACTCACTTTTACCATGAAGGAAAACCTCCTTAAGCAGAGCCAGGAACAGGAAGAACAGCTTTCTGCCTGAATTACTACTCAGCACTAGTGATGGGATGTTCGGCTCTTTTTAGAGAGCCGGCTGGCTCTTTTGGCTCCCAAACGGTTCTTAATTTAGCATCTTTGTTAGCCCCAAAAATTAATGAATTGTGTTTTGAAAACCCGTTTGTGTTCAGCATTTTTATGAGAAGCCTTATATTTGCCTTCTTTTAAGCATTTATTCTAATACAAAACCACTTACTTTCTTATATTGCACAAATGGACAAAAAACAACAAACAAATCCACAAAACAGAACGAGAACCAGACTCAAGAAAGCAGCATTAATGTCCTCAGTGCAGGTTGGCTTTCAAAAAAATAAGGTGCCTCATCTTGGATGGGCTGATCCGGTTTCTCCTCTGTGTGACAAGGGTTCAATGACATGACGCACTCACTCACTTACTCTCCTCACAGCTGTCTGCTGTCTGTGCCCCTGAGAGCACTGAGAGCTAAGCACGCAGTAAAAGGAAAAAAACAAACAAACAAACTGGGAGCCGGCTCTCACTCAGTGGGATTCTTCTTCTGATTCACTACCAAGCATCGGCTCTCAGAGCCTCTTTCGCGCATGGCACATCACTACTTAGCATTACAGGTAATCTCTGCATGAGGTCTGGAACACATATTGCAGATACAGTACCAGTCTAAAGTTTGGACACACTTTACCATTGAATCTAATGGGAAAATATGTCCCATCTTTTGACTGGTAGTGTATCTGCATTCTTTTGTAACTCCACAAGAACAAGTGGGCTGCAGTGATTTTAATTCCGTTTAATATTTAAATTTTTTTAAAACTATATTAAAGTAGACATGGAGGTCATGTAGTGCAATGCTCAAAAAACAGATTTTCTTTTTCTCTCGTATCTGGTTGTGCCACCGTGCAGGTGGATTCGCTTATTGTCTCCTTCAGCAGAACCAGATATCCCCAGATACCACTGCCCAGCAGGTTTTAGTTTTCCTACTCCAACACACCTGATTAATGAAGATTAATGAACCTCCTCTTCAAGTTCTTTGCAGGCCTGTTAATGAGCTATTCTTTTCAGCCAGGTGTGGAAACATGCAGGGCAGTGGTACTGGAGGACCAAAATTGAGAAACACTTGTTTAATGGCACAAAGAAAATGATAGAAAGTTGCATGCTAATAAGGTTGGCTAAAAGGCTGCTAGCTTTCACCGAGTATGGGACTCATGAAACTTCTCAAACTCCAATGTCACACCTATTTTTTATGCAGCAAAATACAAATTTATATTTGAAAACATAGTGCAAAGGGTGCATGCTGGTTAGAAGAAAAGCAAAATCGAATTTTAAAAATCTGAATAGATTTCCCCTTTTTACTACCAGAGTAATCTGGATAGATGTTCATCTGCAGCATCTCTCATTCTTCTCTGAGCAGTGAGCCAAAGAATTACTGTGGTAACCCAACCCTGGTAACCTTATAATAGTAACGGTTCAACTTTGAACAGAAACTGGTGAGCAACGCTCATGTTTAACAATTAATCTGGATTATATACATATCTGTGCTTGATACACTGAGGTTGTTTCATTCATTGACCAAATTTTGTAAATAAATAAATCACTGAAATGAATTTGATCCAACTAGTCAGTCACACAACCATTTAGTTAGTGTCATACTATGGCTTTTAATGTGGCTTAAAATACAGGAAGGTACATTATTTGTTGTTTTTTGATCCAGCTGAGAGAAAATATGTTTTACATGATGGACTTCTCGGAGACAAGGGATGATGAAGGATTTATTAAACAAACAAATATTGTGCAAGGTCTTACGACTGGAGGGAAATGGTGGAGTTGACGGGACATCTGGAAACACAGAGTCAGGCTGAACTTCCTTGTTCTTTGGTACAAGGGTCTCCCTTTCAACTGGACACATGTTCTTCAGCCGTCCTTCCTGGTGAGACATTTTTCACTTACTGTCTAGAGTCTCTCTGACTGATGTTCCTCCTGATGCTCTCACTGCTCTGTTTGGAGTAGCCCACATTTACAACCTTGCTGGTCAGGAGATTAATACTGTTATCTAGTGATGGTTTAATGAAGCCCCATGAATGTGTTGAGTCTTTCTGGCCAATTGCAATGCCAAAAGTGTCATTACTCGAGGCCCCATTTACCAGCTCATTTGGTAGTACTGACATCTGCTGGTCATTTGATGTCCAGCAGTCCACCTGTCAATGTGTCAACTACATATTGGTGGAAATGTAAACACAATGAAGCAACCTGTATTGTAAATCTATAAATATATTAAAATATATGAATAAACTAATATATTTCTATCTATATCTATCTGTCTATCTTTTATTTCAGCATATTTAAGTTATCTAATCTTATTGTAGTGTGTCATATAAAAAAATCTCCTAAACTACTGATGTATTTTGCTTTTGTCAGTGCTGCATGGGTTGTATCACCTCACTGTCACGTGGAATTATGCAGAGCAATTCTTGCATCTTCCACGGCTTAATCTGCAGCCCGAATTACGCGAGGCACTTGCGTGAATCAGGGAAAACGGGGCCTTGTTTGTCTTTGATCACGCTATGTTGAGGCAAATAATATGGACTTCGCTTCAGGCTTCATTTGGACACGCCCCCTTTACTCGATGCAGGCTTTGGGGCTTTTGTGTCAGATGTAACCTGAACTGCCCCCAACTTCCACCAGCTGAATCATTTAGTTCTTCTATTTTCTGAAATTGAAAGGAACTGATTTTTTTTCTTAAAGAAAATTTCTATATTTAAAAATATTTCTAATTTATTTCTGCCCTTGTTAAGGTACCTGTGAAGTCTCATTGGTCTGAATTTTTTTTCCCCCTTCTTTTTTTTTCTTCTTAGAATTTATTTATTTACTTATATTTCATTTAAAATAGTCTCTTAGATATTAAGCATACAGAGGTGTTATATTCTTAATACATATGTAATTTACACAGCTAGGCATGTTACATACTAAAAGAGACTGTTTACTACACAACTCTGAACTGTTTGCAATTATTAGGGAAGATGTGGGGAAGGTGGGGGCCGATATTTGTCATGGTTCTTTTTCTTCCTTTGTAACCACAGGTTTATTCTGTGCTTTTGATTAACGTCTTTATTACCTCTATGGAAAAACTTCAATAAACATTGTTTCTTTTTTTTTCAAAAGAAGAAGAAGGAAAAAAAAAACAATGTTATTCTATCAAAGACTAGATAAGAATAGAATTATTATTTTAAAATGGCCAAGTCAAAATCCCATTCTTAATCCAAGAGAAATATTTTAGGAATTCTCTTATGTTTGTATTTTTTAATTATTATCATTATTGTTTTTAATTAGCCAAATTCATGTGATACAAATTCTAAAAGTCATGTTAAGTGTTGCTTTTTCCAGATGTTTGACTAGTTGTATCATTTGAATTTTTTCTGCCCTCAAGTTTTGCGACTTCATAAGTGTCTCCTGGCTGGTGGACCTGGTGGGCAGAATTGTGTCAATACTCCTTGAATATGTTGGCCAGGTTTCTCTCTGCGGCAGATTGGCAAAGATGCTGAAGAAACACAGAGAGTGGAATGACATCCGCAGAACCACCTGTGAGTTACCTGCAAGGAACACACCTGCTCTTCCTTCTTTGTTTGAAAAAACAAGTTTCTAAAATCTGCTGTTCTCTGTGATCCAGGTAACCCGCGCTCTCTGTCTCACCTGAGCAGAGTTGTGATCAGGAAGCATCTGCACTGCAGCAACCTGAAGTCCATCCAGTTGCCCAACAGACTGAAGGACTACCTGCTGTTCAAGGAGAATGACCTCTACAGCAAAATAATCTGTAGAGAGGAATGAGGAGGAAAGTCTTGATCCTAAAAAATCCTAAATATCTAAGATTAGCTTAGTTTTCTTTTTTTTCCCCCCACTGTGTTATTATTACATCAGATCTTGTATTTTAAAACTGACTAACATGTGATCTAATTTACCAAATTAGCAGTAAGACTTTAACTTAGTGAATATAAATTGTAATTCATTCATAAAGTTTCTTACTTAGGAATATCTTTTTAAAAAAAATGCTTAAATGATCACTGATTAAACACGTGTATAGTTAAAAAACATTGCAAAATTTTACCTTCTATGAATAAAGTTTCTGGTCATCATTACATGTGTGTTAACTGCTGGTAACAAATCAGGTAAAGTAAGTGTGGGTTAATTCCTTTGGTTTGACCAATGCTCGCATACTAACTATCAAAACAACACAGAGCTTATTCCGTTTTATTTACAGCTTGTGGCTCAGGATCTGAAAAGCCGTCCTTGGTTAGCTAAACAGCAAATCAACAGCTAAAGCCTGGTCTTGAATCCCTTGTTGTACTGGCCTTTATTAATCCAGCAATTTCGGTGAAATGCCGGTTTACAAATACAAACATTGCAGCTCTGTGGCTGGCTCCCACAAACAAACTCCATCCATTGCTAACTAACGGTTGTTTCCTTCAGGAATTTGAACAAATGTAGCTTTCCCTCACAGCTGAAGAAGTATTTCCTGTGTGACATGTTGACACTGAAAACGTTGCAGTGTCCACTGCCGTGTCTTCCTCCTTACACTAAGCAGTGAAGGTGGGTGTGCATTTCTTTTCATGAATGTGCACAACCTGGAGAAGACGACCAATAACTGAGTTCATGAGATGCATAAACTTGCATAGCAGATTCCCCATTCCTATTTGTGACAATGAAAACAGATCAAATTTAAATGAATGCCGACTGAATGTTGATATATTGAAAGTTCCCTGACCTATCAAACTGAAAGCTGCCACATCTTACATGTAAGGTAAAACACTTTACATTTAATTGAGTTTTAGCATAATTTATGCTACATTTGTTGGACTGGAGGTTTTACATCATTCAAATGACTACTTTGTCTTTATATTCTTGATGTCTTTAATGCAGTCTATAAAACTGGGTCCTTTTTTTTCATTTGTTTTCTAGACAGCCTTTAACTGGGTTGGAGTCCTGCTCTTCTACATTTAGATTATATCATACATAATTTTGTTGCTGAGACAATTCTTATTACATATTTGTAAACAGCAAAACTTTCTCTTATTGCTTCTCAGTGTGAGCCAAACCTGCATTGTGCATATTCCCACAATCCTCAAGGGAAAACAAATGGTTCTACAAAACCACCCCAACCAGCCTGTCTGTTCTGACAATTTACATAACTCTGCACAGCATCATCTCTGATGTTGATCAACAACATTATGTTCCTTCCATTCATTTAAACCACAAGTCCCTCATTAGCTGCCAGCACAGGGCACTAAGAGGCCTCACATTCCTGAAGTAAGCTTATCTCATTGATCCCTTGACCCAAACATCCTAAATAAAGACAGGCCCATCAGAGGCATGGCAGCCCTCCCCTTTCTCCTGCCAGAGTTCTTTGGAAGCTGGGTCCAGTAGATAAATGTGGACCAGGCTTTTGCGTGCAGCATCCTTTATGTTAAGCAATCTAATAGAAAATAAGTTACAGAACATATTAAATACAGCAAAAAAATAACGCAGGGAAGATTTAATTACCTGGAGCTTGTAAATACAAGAAAAGAAGAATTTAGGTCTTACAAGTCTAAAGTCTTTCAATCCAGGTTAGACCATGAGTACTTTTGGCTACCGCAGAAAGCTAGATAAGTACGAGGAGGTGGATGAGGATAACCTCCTGGCCACACTGTCCTTTGAGGAACTCCAGGAGCTGGAGAGGGAGCTGGCTGATCTGGACCCTGATGACAACATCCCTATTGGCCTGAGGCAGAAAGACCAGACCACCAAAGATCCAACGCTGACGTTTGATAGAAATGCTTTACTGAAATATTGGGAGGACACAAATAATGAGCTGGAAGAGAAGGTGGAGTCCAGGGCTGTTCAGGTGAGCAGGGACATGAACAATAATCTTTCTATAATACCAAGAGTGTAAATGTCATTGTTCTACGAATGTGTGGAGAAACTGATTTATGACACTGCAAATATTGTTGTTTTTTTTGTGATCCTGAGGCTCTGTATGCCTTTTCAAGCTTCTTGTGTGGTTTATTGGTAATTTACTGTCTGGGTTAGACTCACTGCAGTTCTGTTTTTTTGGACTATATAAACTTAAATTTAAATGTTGACAGAGTGATTGTCAGCAATATGGAGAAAGTGACTTTGATCAGGCTTTTTGAAGTCAGACCAAAGTGAGAGTCCTTAGCACATCACATGTATCCACTTTACTTGACTGTGTTGCTGGACAACGGTCTAAAAATATAGACTGTCTGAGAAATGCCAGCATTAATGACTGTCTGCTGGTGTTGGAGGGGGTCCTTAATTAAAGAGCAGGGGCTGGAGAATGTCAGGGTCAACCTAATTTTCTGTTCTGTCATCTACAGGAGGGAGAACCAGATAATAGCATGACTCTAGTGAATACCACTGATGTCTGTGAGGCTGTGGACAAAGACAGCAAAACAATTTTGCACAAGGGAAGGAGATTTGAAAAATGTGTGTTTGACAGAAGAGGTGCAAAGGAAGATGAAATGGAAAGGGGAGATGACTGTACAAAGTCCCTGAGGAATGGGCTTTCAAAAGGCTTGAGGAGGACTGAGACCACAAGCCAAAAGCTAAGTGTGACCCCTGAAAGCCCGACTGTGAACCCCACTGTCATCAGCAAGGCTCTGGAGCAAATTCTAAGCAATGATCCCAACATGACTGAAGTTAATCTCAACAACATTGACAACATCCCTGAGGATATCTTGCTTAGTTTTGCAGAGGCCCTATCTACAAACAATCATGTCTATGTTTTCAGCCTTGCTAATACCCACGCTGATGACAGGGTTGCCTTTGCCATCGCCAAGATGCTCCGTGAAAACAACTCTATCAAAAACCTCAACATTGAGTCAAATTTTGTGTCAGGTCAGGGTGTCCTGGCTCTTATTGCAGCGCTTCAACACAACAGGACACTTGTGGAACTTCGCTTTCACAACCAGCGACACATCTGCGGAGGGAAGGTGGAGATGGAGATGGTCCAGTTACTAAGCCAAAACACAACTCTGCTTAAGCTTGGTTACCAGTTTGATCTGCCGGGCCCAAGAATGACAGCAACCACCATTCTGATGCGTAACCAGGACCGGCAGCGACAGAGGAGACTCCAGCAAAGGAATACTGTGCCGTCTCCGACAGAGACTTCACCAGAAAACAAACCACCAGATAATTCCTCACATCAGAGGAGAAATCCCTCTCTTATATCTCTGGAACCACCAACAAGGAAGATCGCTGAAATGGTCAAACAGCATGAAGGCTCAAGCAGCATAAAAGCTCAACTGTACCAGAGAAAACCCAAGATGAAGAAGCTAAAGAACAGTTCTAATGAAAAAGAGAGTGCGGTTATTATTAAAGAGCTAAAAAATGCTTTGAAGCCGTCACTGGAGAATAGACATGATGAACACCCCGACCTGCAGCCACCACTGAGGTCAACCCATGACGACCTGATGGCAACAATTCGAGGGAGCAGTGTCACCTCCTTAAAAAGGGTAAGACTTCACACCAGTCTGCCACTGACTAATCTATGATTGTGGTTTGGGGCAATTTTGCTTTGCTGCATCACAGACGTGATTTATACTTTAAAAAGTCATTAGACCCCCACTGTGTGACAGCCTGCTGTCATCACCCAGCAGACTGTGTCACAGATTATAAATAGTTTAACTCCACTGCTGTTTGATAAGAGTGATAGGTTGGAAAGTCTTTAGGAAAACAGCAGATAAGCTGCATTAAAAAAAATAGTTTTGGTTGCCATCTTGGTTAAAGGACAGCAGTTTCAAACTGAAGCTGTAAACTTTTTCAACACAGGTTTTGTCTTTTATTTGTATGGCAACAATGTGTTCACATCATCATCATCAATGTATGTTGGTTTCCAGGGTTAAGCAACCTGTTTGTTGCTAGGCTGCAGTGTTTCTGCAACCTCCAATGCAGAGACAGTCCAAGAGGTCAAACTCAAAAAATCAGGCTATAGTAGGCGAGCAGTTCCTAACAGCAGCTGGAGAAAAATACAAAAACCGAGGAAGATTAGCCAATCATGAGTCAATTTACAGAGCAGATTAAGTAGGTGGCAACAGCAGTGGTATGTAAACTGAAAACTCAAGAGAATGAGCTGAAACAAGAAAGCAGGTGTGTGTCTCAAACCAGTAAAACCATATATGACTTAGTCAACTGTGTTAAAAGGATTATGTTGGAGGATGTTCTGTGTGACTCAAGTTTAAAAAACTTGAGTTTTTTTTCCTTCAAAAGCTAGTTTTTCTTTACTCATTGCAGAAAGATGTACACTAACTCCTGATAAACTAAATTTATGAACTGAGTAAAACAAAATAAAAAAAAAGGACTCTGGACCCATCAGGGCATAACAGTATTTTGTTTTCTTGAATGGATCATGAGAGAAGAACAGTCCAACATCACACCTGTTTAAAATCTTTACACCTGCCTCCAGTCACTCACAGAAAACCTTTTTAAAACCCTAATGCTAGTTTACAAATCCCAGAGCAGTTTAGGTCCAGAATACGTCTGTGATATGTTCAGAGAATGACATTCTAGCAGAGCTCTTAGATCCAAAGACTCTGGTCAACTAGTCCAGACCAGAGTCCAGACTAAACATGGAGACGCAGCATTTAGTTGTTGCAAACAAGTGGAACAAACTGCCAGTGGAGATTAAACTTTTACCAGATGCGGACACTTTTAATTTCAGGTTAAAAACATTTCTTTTATCATGCGCCTATGCATGAAATCTGCACAGGAATTTTACTTTTATCTAGACTGCTGTTTGCTTTAAAAAAAAAAAATCTTATTGCCTTTTATCAAATCACCTGTTAATTCCTCACACTGTTACTGTAACATTTATTCTATTTTAGATTCTTTTTTTGGCATCCATTTCTGGTGTGAACTATCTGGTATAGCTACTTCTACTGGGGAACGATAGAGAAGACGAGGTGATGCATGAAGTTGGGTTTAGCATTTTCTATTTTAATAATGTATAATGAAATGATAGTTTAACATAACAGGCTTCCATTTATTTTTATACATTTCGTGCTGACTTAGTTGATATCAGAAAATCATTTAAATAAAATGTCATTCTTTCGTCTTCGTAAGGTCTGCTACTCATGAACTTTGTCGTTTGCCATTTCAGGTGGATCTACCTCAGACCTGAACTGCTGGACCGACACACACCTGAGCTGATCTTTGACTTGAGATTTCATATCACCATCATTACTTTTAATCTTCATTTTGGAAACACGGTGGAGTAGCATGTCTGTAGGCACAAAATAACACGTTATTTTATTAATGTGTGTGAACTCTACTGTAAATACATATATATATAGAGAAATAAACTCAGCATTTTAAAAGAGATATGTTTTATTTGGTCTCTGATAAAAAAGTTGCTTCAGAATTTCCTGAAGTGTCTGCTTATAAGCAGTGTGGTAAAAAAGTATACATTTTTCAAATTGTTCAATTTGTTTTGATTTACATGCTCTGGAAGTAAAAGGGTGTAGGCTTCTTGGTTTAAAAAGCACACATATTAAAGAGAGGGCACACATATTGATGCCTCTGACACACATGTACACACTGTTTTAGCAAAGATCAATATCATGTTAGTATGTTAAGTGGTGACAGTGGATGACACGGTAGTATAGAACTGCGAGCTCAGCTAAATTCCTGCTTTAAGCAGGTTTATCATCACAGAGATGTAATCTGACTGGTAAATAGCAGCAGTTTCTTCCAGTATATCTTAGGACAGTGGTTCCCAACCTTTTTTCCTTGGGGACACCCTTAATGCATATAGTAAAATGCCATGGACCCACTGCTCCACCCTGTGCTAAAACCACACTTTGTTTTAGGCTATAAAAAGTGAGATTCTCACCATAAATAATGTATTCTGGGTGAGTCCTGTCCTTTGATAAAGCTAAAGTTAAATGAACTACATATACCCTTACTTTTTTCCCTTAAAATATGGACAATTTGTGGACATTAATCACAATGGCTCTAATGTTCAAAGCCTTAGGGACCCCTGTGCTCTTTTGGGACCCCTTTGGGGGGTTCCCCAGGTTGGGAACCACTGTCCTAGGAAAAAGCTTCTTTTCATGTGATGCATTCAAGTGTGAAAAGTGTGAAACAGCGGTTTTTGCTTTGATTCAGGTTTTATTGGCAATGCTGCAGAGTGCATCAACAGTGTTAGGAGAGTAGTCAGGCATTGCAGATATCAAAATATGACTCAGGCAATCATACTATGAGGCTAACATTATGTAAGGTATTGTACCTATTAAGTTTTGAAATCTATACAACTACTGATTGCTACAGTTTATACAACATCTTCACTGAGAGCAGCGTCAGGTTCTTTACTAAAGACCAGTTACACAGGGACTTATAAACACAAGCTGAGAGCAGCATCAGCAGCTGACTGTCCATCAACACACAGATGAATGAAGGGGAAGACAGCTCTACACTGTGGACGCAACTTAAAGTGTTCCTTCACCTTTAAAACTACTTGCTTTGTAAACAGTTTCTAGTGACTTTTACTTAACTGTTTATTCAGTAAATTCTGCTCTGAGTTTTTTTTTTTTTTTTTTGTTTTTTTTTTTTATATATAATTTTGACTTCTTCCTTTATCAATGTAGACAGCAGAATCCTGTCATCGTGACTTGACCAGTGCTTGGATATTAATGGCATTGCGGTACTGAGGTTGAAATCAATTCTCACTAGGAGTTTCTCAGTCCAGACAAATATTTCCTCCACATCTAAATGCAGGTAGACAAAAGTTGTTTCAAAGTTGAAGCACTACTGTCCTCATGTGGCAGTGGAAAGCTAAAACAGATGCCCTCGAATCAATATTTCTTTCACTGTAGTGGAAAAACACTGCCCATCCCTAGTTTTTAACACCCCAAAGACACGTTGATTGACGTCTTTTTCCTTTAATCTCACACTGTAAGTGTGAACATGGACCAAAGATTGGCTGAAGCTGCTGCATTAACTGTCTTTGCCTTTTTGGAATCCAAATCATGTTTGAATCATCATGTAAACGGAACTAATGGGACTACAGCTGAGTTTAATGTGAGTGTCTACAAAGTACAACAGTCAGGGAGACATTTTTTCATCAGTCTCATGGACAGTGTTGTTATTATTCCACTTCATTTCTTATAAAACTAATACCTGGAGAAACAATTTATATGGTACAAGATGATGTTAGAAAGGACAAGCTGTCACACTATATTTACCTTCATTGGCACAAACAGCAGATTCCTCAAGTTTATGTGAGATGTCTGGAAGGGAAAAGAGGGTTTGAGTAGGTTGTAAAAAATAAATAAATAAATAAATAAATAAAATAAAAACAAGAACTTGCAAATATGCTTGAAGTTACTTTTTTTCCCCCTTTAAAACTGATTTCATATCTTGAAACTGAGTGTAAAAGAGGTCTTGTGAAAGGAGACTGGAAAGTAATTTTTAGCTTGTCTCAGAGTCATCATAACACGAGACTCGGAATAACCGAAATTTAACGGTTGGCTGCGTCTGTGCAGTGAACAGTCTATAATCCTCCTGCTTCACTTCAGCACTAAAACTATTGATTAATTTCTCAGACGAACTAAGAGCTGTAGCTGTAGAAGAGCTGTAACACAACATTGCAGAATTTACAATGCATTTGTTTTTGAGACGAATAAAATACAAATACCTTTCAGCTGGACGGTCTTGTTCAGGTAGTCAAAGAACCTGTTTACACAACCATCAAAGTACGAAATCTGTGATTAATCCAGTTGTTCCCAAACTTTTTCACTGACAACAATAATGTCAAGCACCCCCCGATCCCAGTACCACATGCACCCCAAAGCTTAAAAAGAAACGTACAAACAAATGTGCCACAAAATAGTCTTTAGTTTATTGGCTGCTTCCTCGTTAACTACAGTGAAAACCATGTCAGTGGCAGAAGGAATGATCAGATAATCTGCTATAGTGTGAGATTTTTATAAATCAGGAAACTCTGCAAACTACTTCATGTGAGTTGAGCTTTCAATAAGACAGTTGCTGCTTTAGTAAAACAACTTTGCTATATATGATAGGTGAGTAGTAATCAACAGTCTTTTCTTTGTGTTCAGGATGACACGTCCCCGAGTAGCGTTACTACTTGCTTGTCTTCATACCGTCAGATGCTGATATTTTAAAACATGCATCACAATGTGGTCTGTCTTCATTACCCACCACTGACCATTATCAGATTCATTTTGGATTATGTACGTGTAATAATCATATAACATAACTTTCCTGTTATTTTCAATATGTACAATCTTTTTAGAACATGGTGATGCCTGTGGTCTTAGCATTATCTGCTAACGTAAGAGCTAATAAGCTGCTAAATAGTCGAGAAGGGAACATTTTACTTCATTTATACTCTGACTTACTGCTGCATGCATCATGTTTTTCTTTTGTTTTGTTTATGTTGCAACTACATTACTAAATAAATTAGATATACGCGTCTGCATGCACAAAGATGAAGTATTGGGGAGAAATCTACTTGTTGTAAACCGATCTTTCATAGTCACATAATGGTAGTTAATTAGTTACTAATAAAGGGTATGAAACTCTGCTGTCTGCTTGACCACCTGAATTATCTGATGACTCCAGAAATCAGGCTTAGAATTAATAGAGTTCAAAAACCTTTTCCAGTGGAATTCCACTACACCTATAAAAGGCATTTACCACCAGTAGTACTCCCAGCTATAATTTTATAAAAGTCACTGAAAATCTGACATTATTATAATCACAACAATAACTACTTTTAATTTGCAACATGTTTCACAATGGAATTAAGGTGTAAAGTGGTTTGTTGCTGATTTCACTAACCACACAGTAAAACATAAAACGGCTGGTGGGTTTATTTCCGCTTGCTAGCATGTGACACGGTGCACAAAGCAAAAATCAACTGCAACGTCACACAGCATCCTGGAAGCAAAATATCTCAGCCTCGGGACGCTACTGGACAGCGACGGCTTCAGAAATACACATGAAAAACAAGTCAGGAACACAGAGTTTTAAGTGTGTAGATACATAGTGCATTATTAAGAAGGCAAAAAATATCACCAACTGTGACAATCATTTGTCTAAAATACCTTTTATTTCCAGTATTGAATGTTTGCATTTATCTTGTAACAAGTAAATAATTAAGAAATTTAAGTTTAATTTATTACATAGCTGAAGCATTTGTGCTTTTATTTTGACACACCCCAGGTTACATCCGGTTAGTCTGCTCTCGTGAAAGTAACAGATAGGCAACAGACACGCACCTGTAACGGTATGAGAGATGAGCTGCAGGATGTAAAGGATTCTGATATTTCCTGAAGACTGAAAATTCCCTTGCAAGGAGCATACAGCCAACGAGGTATTGTTTGTTTTGTCTGTATTTTACTTTAGTAAAAGGTTATTTTATAAGCTGTAGATATTATTTTTTACGTCAAACTGACACTGTATCTTCTTTTTTTTCTTTTAATATTTTGTTCAGTTTTCATGGTGAATTTTGAGGAGAAGTCTTCAAATAAACCAGTACAAGAAATCTACCTTTGTCTGCTTGTGCCTCGAGGGAATTACACCAACAATGAAAATAAGTAAAAGCTACTCTCATTTTATCGGTATAACATATGGGAAAATGTAATTATCATTGAGAATTTGATTAAATTGGAAGGAAAATGCTAAAATTCTGATTTCAAAACGGGTAAATTAAGTTTCAGACTGCATGCTGTTAAGAGTGGAAATATTCTTTAAGTACAAGAGAGTGATGCCCTTTATTTCCTCCTTTAACTCAGATCTTATCATTCAGGTTTTACAGCAATCTAATTCAGTCACTCGTCTATGTCTTCAACATACTGTGTTTAATGCTAAATGGTTCTGCTTTTAGAAATAGATGCAATCATCATTTTCCATTGTGATCCTAAAAATAAATGTAAGGTAGACCTCTGATTAGGATGGTCCATGAGCCATGTTGAAGTATTATGTTCATTCAGATCATTAAAGTGTTACAAACCTATTCTGTGTATGCCGGCATCTGTCTCCTGTTTCAGTAAAAACTGCTTGTCTTCCTGACTCGTACAGGGCTCACCCTGTTCCTCTTTAATCTGTGGAGCTTCTGATTCTTCTTGGTCCAAACCTAAGTTCCTCTCTTGCTGACAGAACTGCTGGTCAGCAAGAATCTCCTCCTCTTTACAGGCATGATGTTGTGGGAGCTCTAGAGGGTCAAAAGAAACAAAAAGGTTTACTTAAGTGATGATTAAACGTTAAACAGGCCTCCTTGTTGTCTGTTTTTTAATCTCTACCTAAAAACCACTTATTTATATGTGTTTCAATGTTTTATATTGTTTGTGGTAATTTTTCATAATTTCTTAACTGAAGATTTACACATGTTTTTGCCTGTGTTTAAGGATTTTTAAAATATCTGGTCCTTTGTGCAAGGAGGAACAGGAGGAGCACTACCAGAGCCCTAGAAAATGACCTCCAGGAGGTCACCAATGTAAATGTTTATGCATAAACTGTCAGAAACAGACTCCATGAGTGTGGTACGAGGAGGGCCTGTGCTTACAGCCCAACACTGTGCAGCTTGAATGGCATTTGCCAGAGAACAGCAGGATTGGCAGATTTGCCGCCCTGTTCTTTTTTTAACAAAAGAGAGCAGGTTCACACTGAGGACGTGAGAGACCGAAGACGCTGCTGAGAACGTTATGCCGCCTGCAACATCCTCCAGCATGTCCGGTTTGGCAGTGGGTCAGTGAGGGTCTGGGGAGACATATCCTTGGGGGGCTGCACAGACCTCTGTGTGCTAGCTAGAGGTACCTGACTGCCTTTAGGCACTGGGATGACATCCTCAGAACCCATTGTCAGACCATATACTCCTGCAGGGAGACCTGGGTTCCATCTGACGCAGGACAATGCTCGACCTCATGTGCCTGGAGCGTGTCAGCAGTTCTTGCATGATGAAGGCAACAATGCTATGGACTAACCTGCCCATTCACTAGACCTGGATCCAATTGAGTACCTCAGGAACCTCACTTCTCATTCCATCCACCACCACCAGGTCACACCACAGGGGCTGACTGATGTCCGGATCCAGGTCTGGAAGAAGATCCCTCATGAGAACATCCATTGTCTCATCAGGAGTATGCCCAGATGATGTAGGGACTCTGAATCCCGACCTCCACGGGTTAATGATTTTATTTCCATAGATCACTCTTATGTTATTTTTCTCAACACATTCCACCGTGTAATGAATAAAGTTTTCAAACTGGAATATTCCATTCATCAACATAGTCTGTAATTGGATTGGATGATAGAAAACTACACTTCTAAAGTTGTGCATTAAGTGTAGTATCTTTCTATAGGGAATACCATGTGTCTTACTGCTCTGAAACTTAATATAATTATGCAAGAAGGTCCAAAAAAGTTATGCGGTCGACAACAGTTTTCTCAATGACTATCTGGCTTTAACAAATCAGTGGAACGGCCTGGATCCACCTGTGTCTTTGGTTGGTTGTTTAGACATAAGTCTGCTGAAGATTCTTATTTTGATCTACTGAATTAATCAATGTTTGCATGGTTGCTTGTTTCTCTGGTGGCCCTGTGATGGACTGGGAACTGTCCAAGGTGGACGAATGGGGGCGTGAACACCTACGTATGTTATCTTTGGGCTCGTGGCTAAAAACGTTTGCGAACAACTGATGTGGAAAAATCATACCAAACGTAGATAATGTCCACTAAAACAAAGAGGGTTGGCTTGACTGCAGGGAAATGTTCTTGTGTGAGAATAAGAATGTAGCATTGAGCTCTGACTAGATTTCTTTCAGTCATCCTCGTGCTCATTGAAACTATTACATACCTATTCTATGTAACATGATTTTGGGGTTCCAGGAGAAATCCAGCAGTCTGCGCTGACCACCAATCTCTTCCTCGCTGATAAACTCTCTCAGGCACTGAAATGAAGACGTTGTTGCTGCAAAAACCGAAACATGGATGAGCTAAATTAGGTCCACACACGGAGAAAGTTCTTCTTCTTTGGCAAACAACGATTTGGTGCATTTCTGCCACCAATTGGTCAGGAGTGTGGACCGAAATGTCACTCTTCTTAACACACTTTTAGTCATTTTTTTTTAAATCTCCTTAGGCCCTGTTTACACAACAATGTTTCCATGAAAATATTGTAATAAGAAAACGCAGAGGACCAGAAACCATGTAGTGCCTATGTCTTTAGCAGTGAATAAGTAAACTGTAATGGGTTCTAAAAGGTATCCACGTGCGTTATTTGGTCATACTCCTTATTGCCTTCTCTACCCCCTGCTCAAAGCATTCCTAATTAACCTAACCTACTTCATCTGTTGCTCTCTCCTTATAAGCAGGCGTTTCTCTCCAGTTTTTTTGTATCAGATTGGTATTGCTGATATTGGCTTGAATTTTACTTTGTATCGGATCTTAAAGAAAATTAGTGATATCACACATCACTGCCCTTCAGCCATCTGCACTCTGCACCAGTCTGTTGATCTCATTTGACCTGTTTTGGACCTGAACCTTACCCCTGCCTTTGGCCCCTCTGGATACCGAAAGTTTTGATATCTGACCCCTGAACGTTTTCTGACTAGGATTTTGGATTTGTAGATTTGTACTGCCAAACTGGCTTCTGGACCTGGCTTACATTCTGAATTTAGGATTTGGATATTGCCTAAGACATTTGCCGCTTTTCTCACTATGTGGATCTCGTTTATCGTGGTCTTCACCCATTTACCCTCACAGCAGTTACTAACTGGCTTTTTCTCCATAGCTGGCATCCTTTAGCCCTTCCAGTCATTTGCCTGAACTTAACCTGCTCACCTCCAGATCCTGGCTTTGATACTTCCTGCTCGGGTCACCACTGTCACCATCACAGCCGATGATCTCCAGATGTGAATCCCCATTTTATTTCATTGAAATTCTCAATTATAATCAATTATTATTATCAATTATCAATTATTGATAGACTCCACATTCTTTATTATCATTCTTTGTGCAGCTGTAAACATTAGATCTGTCCAGACTTACTTCAGTCTGATGGAGTCTGATACCCTTTATCCTGAAGCTGGTGATCTTTTTCATTCCTGACCACACATCCCTCCTGATGTTCTGCTGGATCTGACTTTCTAACTTTTTCCTGTAGTTCTCCTTGCACTTTGTTTTTACTTCTTGTATTGTCTTCAATAACTCCCTGTCTCTCTCTCTCTCTCCCACGATGGCTTTCTTTTTGATGTTTTGCAGCTTCTTCAGGTCACTAGCGATCCAAGGTTTGTAATTGGGGAAGAATCTCAAAGCTCCTGTTGGCACAATCCTTCTAGGGTCCATATAGAAGTTGATATAATCTGTCACACTCAGTCTGG
Organism: Rhadinocentrus ornatus; assembly: GCA_037177495.1. Classification (NCBI taxonomy): domain Eukaryota; kingdom Metazoa; phylum Chordata; class Actinopteri; order Atheriniformes; family Melanotaeniidae; genus Rhadinocentrus; species Rhadinocentrus ornatus. The sequence goes on from JBAMHW010000010.1 coordinate 3,405,257, forward strand.
CATTGATGTCATTTCCTGGTCAAGTAAATATTAGGATATCCCAGTCTGTGGCCTTTAAGCACTTCCTCAGGTGTCAATAGTCTGTGTGATGTCTGGGTGTTGAACGATGGGCTTGTAGCGGACAAAAACCAGATCATGGTCTGATCTTCCCAAAGGAAGCAGGACTAAGAAGCTGTATGGATTTTAAACTTTTACATAAAATAAGTTCAGCAACCCTTTTTTCTCTGGATCAGCTTACAATTGTTGGAATGTTGGTACTGTAGCAGAGAGCAATGTTAAAGTCTCCAGAGATCGCAGTGCACAATGCGTTAGGATGCAGTGTTTGTAGCCTAGCAACGTCAGAACTGGTGTCACAGGCTGCGTTTGCAGCGCTGGTACCAGGGATAATATAGATCACTACCAGAATTACACAGGAAACTCTCTGGGTAAATGAGGACACAAACATACGGCTAAAAGTTCAATGTCCTCTGTGCAGTTCTTCTTCTTAACAGTGACATGTTACATCCCCCTTTAGCTTTTTGCTGACTTTCCTGTTGGTCTGTTTGTACAGTCTTAAGGCAGTGCACAGACACATTAGAGTCCGGGATGAGTTTATGCTTCCACGTCTCTGTGAAGAACATAATACTGCATTCCCTGTATTCATTTTTAGACCAGTCCTCTGAATGACTTCCATATGTTCAAATAATGACACAAGACACAAATCAAGAGGGAAAGTTCCTTTGTTTTTCTTTTTTTCTTTTCTTACAAAAGCAGAAGAAAATAAGCAGTTGGAGAAGCTTAAAAAGAAAAAGCTAGTCATCCCTCTGCCATGTTACAGAGACCAAGATAGACAATCCCATCAAGAAACAATCCCCAACAAAAACAAGAAATAATTAATAATAAAAAAAAGATAGAAAATCAAATAAGGAAACAATAGTAAATTGAGGCATTACTTCTACCAAGACTACAAGCCTGAAGCATTATTAAAGTACATGCAGCTATGTAAGCTTACAGCTGAAATCTTCGATTAACTGCTGAACAACTCTGTCCTTGACACAAAAGGGGCGAAGTTTTCTTATTAAAAAGTTGTAATAAAATACTGAAATAATTTCAAGTATGTAGTCAGAAAGTGATGCACTGGATTCTTGTTTCCAGAAAAGGATACAAAAAACAAAATGATGAACTTGCATGAACATACTGAAAGTATATGAGTACCCATGTTTGACAGTCTGCACTATAATGGTCATCTTCACAGATGATGAAATAATTGCGTTCTACACTGTCAGCATTTTTATTGTTTTCACTAAATAAACAGGTCAAGTAAATATTAGGACATTCTAATTTTTTTTCTAAGTGTTGGTGTTGAAATATCTCAAATGAGACAAGTTCTCCTGATTCGGGTATTATGAGACTTTTGATCCATAGGGTCTATCAAAAGGTCTATCCTTCAGTGGCCATGGCTGGCTAACGCTGGTTTTTGCTTGATTGTCTGTCATGAAGAAGAAAAGATGGATACTGGGTTGAAGCCAACATTGTTGTACTCTGACCCAAAAAAATCATGTTAAAGTATAACACACTCAATGTCAACACAAATCAATGATGGCAGCTAGAAGGTCAGTTTTTGATAATACACTGATTGTGTACAAGATTAATAACTTTTAACCCTGTGTAATACAAGAGGCTAAATTATTATCTAGCTGGTGAAATTACTTTACACTTGGCAACTCAAAAATCCAGCCCTACTAGAGGACTATGTGTAATTATTTTATGTAAATTACTTTGTGAAATGAACATGTTTTTTTTTTTCAGTGAACATCATGTAAATAATCTTAAAAACTGTTAATTTTGGTTATATGCAGATGCCACACTCATTATCATACATTTCATTCTTAAATTACAGATTCAAAGCTGTCTGCAATTACAATATTTTTATCCAGAGCACTATGGAATTTTGTTGCAATTACATGTTTAGGACTTTAAATTAACATTATTTACATATCATTCTTTGACCCATTGTAGGAATTCCAATCTAAGAGGTCATTACCAGTTGATTAATTGTCCCAGTGCTCAGGTAAGAAAACAATTTGGCATCCCAGAACACGTGCATTTTACAAAAAATACCTTTAGATTTGTTGTGATGTATTCCAAATTTAAACATTTTCAAATGCATTCGCACACTGTATGTCTTGCATTTACACTTAAACCACCTTTATTTTATTTAGGCGATCTTATTCATTTATCTTTGTTTTCATTGTTGTGATGTTTGTTTTTATAGTCTGTTCTGCACTTTGGTCAACTGAGATTAGTTTTAAATGTACTATAGGAATAATTTCGACTTGAATTTACTAGAATTAATGTCTTACCTCTCAGGCCTTTAACTTTTTATAAAATGCATTTATATAATCTGTTTCTCCAGAGTCCTCTGCTGGAATGTGGAAAGCTTTGGTTTGTGTACATCCAATTCTCAGTGTGCAGTGAGAAAGGGTTGAAATATCAAAGATTAATCAAAAATTGTTAACATGTTATAATTGACAAGACTATATAGTACTGAAGATAAAGTTGATGCAACTCAAAGGGTTTTTCTTCCCAGGATTTTTTTATTTTATTTATTATTTTAATATATTTGGTCCCAAATGACTGTGTGCATGTGGTGAATTTATGTTGCAAAAGAAAAGCAATTTTTCTTCTACCCTTAAAATATGACATTTAATCAGTTTGACAAAAAACAAACAAATAGAACAACTAGATAATCTCATATAAGATATCTAGGTATTTATCACATTCAGCCAGTTTCAGTAATTAATTGTAGTATTGACTGGAGCCATTAGTAGCTGTTCTGATCCGACTGCTACTGATTTTATGTAGTTCTAAAAGTCTTAGTAAAAGTAAAGGATCAGTATCTTTACAATTTTTAGTATTTATAAATATCTAAAGTGTAATAAATACTAATGTTGTTTACTGGGATATTTCTTTTAGCTCTACTCAGTGTTTCCCTGAATTTTCAACTGCTTTGTTGGTTTTATGGCTAACAAATATACAGCTTTCAGGCTACGTTTATCAAATCAATTGCAGCCTTAATAGATTTGGACCTTTGTATTTCCTTAGATTGAATAGACAAAAATAAAGACAAAAAACTGACTCTCCAATCTTATTTTACTGTTGTAATTTGACTTGCATTCCTGCCTTTGTCACAGGCTAAATGTAGGCCACAGTTTCTTGTCAGAAAACTCACTGTAAGGATTATTAAGATAAAGATAACAAGTAGAAAGTCAACAAAACATATCCACTTCTTCCCTAAAAGCTGATTGCTTAATTGATGCCTTCCATCCGTTATATACCATATTTTGCATACATCATCACAATGTTCAATTAACTAGCTTAATGATTTTAAAGGGGTCCTGCTGTAAAACTGAAATGAAAATAACAAATAGAATTTCACTTGGGTTTTGTTGCTGTCCACCTATGTAATAGATTTTTTTTTTCTCTCCCCAGCCAATTCAACATCTGGTTGACTAAAATGTCACCATCCCTCTGGCTATATTTCAAAGTTGAAGCTTTGCAAGAACTTCAGTTTTACACCTTTAAATCAAAAATATGCAAAAACAACAATGCAAAAGGCAATTTATGACATTGAGGACATCCATCTTTGGAAATTACAGTCTGAAAAAAGTCCTTCTGTTTATCTCTCCACACTTGTTAAGGAAATGTTCAGCAGTGCTCAGGTTTCATGTAATAAGTGAAAGGAAAAATAAATAAATTATATCAGTTTATGCTGTACTTCCACCCACAACCACCCCCACACATCTTCTTTACCTACAGAGCAGATCTGCAGGTACACTGCAGTACTTTTCTTTCACATACATGAGTTTTAACAAATACTCTGGAATTTGATCAAATTTATTTAGCTCACTGTAAACACACAACTGATATTGTGCTTTGCTAAATAGAATAAAAGAAAAAAAACAAAAACACAATGAAGCACAGAAGCAAACCTCAGTGATAAGAAGAATATATTAGTCATCAGAATATAAAGTCAAAAAGAGACAGATGTGACTAAGCAGCCAGAAGGCTTGTGGACTCATACTGTGTGTAAAAAATTAATATACATAGCAAAACAGCTGTTATGCTTCTGGCTTTGACTCAAACACACTACAGACAAACATTCGGAAACACCCAGCCTTACACCTGTACCTCAGGTCCACATTAGATTCTACTGAAAACGTATAAACCCATGAGCTGCCCAAATGAACACACATGCAGCTGTGTTGGTTAATGGACCAAGAAACAGGCAGACAGTTAAAAAACAGCTGTAAACATTGTTCACCGTGCAGACCATAGAAATCAAACAGCATCTGAAAACCTAAACTATGTCTGTAGAGGATGTTTAATTTAGAGAAACAAGCATCCACGATTTTTTTACAGATCATCTCTGAGACAAATCTATAGCAGGAATTAATGATCAACCCAGGATGCTGGAGATTTCTGCCAACAGTCTTGGTGCTAAGTGTTTCAGGACTGGATTATCAGACATGGCACATTCAATGAGACCTATTAATACTATGACAGCTGCAGCAAACATGGAGCTTTTAAAAGTAATTTAAATACATCGGTGCCAGTGAGCCACTGTTTTAACGCTGTTGAATTTAGAGCTTGGGTTAGGTCAAAACTAAAGATTTCCCAAATCTCATTTAGTCTTGTTGATGGAGTGTGCAACATATAAATTGTCACTGAAAAGTGTGTCTACCTTATGGCGCTTAATGGTTGTGTATATGGTAAAAGGAAAGAATATTAAAGCTATTAAAGAGTTAAAGCAAGAATATGTGTTTAAAAAACAAAAACAAAAACAACAACAAAAAAAGAGAATATCACATATGTGACATATCACATTACCCTTCAAAGAAATTTAAAGGTGAATTTATAATCATTAACAAAGTTCACTCAAGGGGCATTTCCACTAACAAACCATTTTTCATCTGTTTCCGTTAATTTAAAATTGAGAAATCCCACATTTTTGGTAACCTAATGTTCTGGTTTCTTAAGCAGCACCATCTGAGAAAAAACAGTTTGGAAAGATGTTGTCACAAAAAAACACACAAAAAACACTCGGTTACAGGGTGAAGAAACAACATGACTAACAGTGTTTATCACAAGCGATGGCAGAACAGTCAGACATCGTTCTCACCAATAGATGTGTTCTTTTAATAATAGATCCTAGATAATACTCTGTATGTCAGCGACAACTAATGCTAGAAGTAGCTGTCAACACATGGTCATGTTGAGAACCCTTCACATTAGTGTTTAACGTAGATGTGCCTCTTTTTGACACAAATGGAGCTGCTCTATAGCTGCGTCTTGCCAGCAATCCTGCAAGTATGTGACTCGTGTTGGAGCTCAGTCAGTACTCAGCTTTTCACTCCGTCATTTTCTCTAGTTTAGCTTCCTTCGCTCTGCTACTAGGTTAAGACAACTTCCTTACTACTATGTTGATGTGACCGTTAAGTTACCAGTTTAGAAAATCCTGCATGTTCAAAAGTAACCCTTTAGGAAAACTCTAGATTTAAAACAGACGTAGCAAGCTACAGCAACAGTGCTAAATTTTTTTTTTGAGCTGCCAGTTGGTCCGAGCCACTGTGCCTTGTTCTCAAACAAAGTTGTGATGTGATAGAGAGCTGAGAGGCAAAGCTTTGAGTCTTGTACCAACACTTGCCAATGGTCAAAAACCTAAGATCGCTGATACAAATGGGTGAAATGAGCCTCTTTCACAAGGTGGCCATACACAGTCAGAGATCAGGTAAAAAGCACAAACATCCAGAGGGAGTTTGGTGTCGAACCGCTGCTCCTTCGTATTGAAAGGAGGGGTTTTAGGCACCTGATTAGGATGCTTTCTAGTCACCTCCCCTTGGATGTTTTGCCAACAAACTGAATAAAATCTATGAACAAGATTTTGCCAAATAAATGACATTACTGTGATATTTTACTAACTTTTTCCAGATTTGCAGCATGTGGCTGCATCATTCTAAAAAAGTCCTAATAAGTTTGCTGCAATTTTGTTTTAAATTTGCGGTACCAGCACCAATCCATCACTTTACATACCATCTGAATGTAAGCACCAAAACCAAAAACAGCAAACAGCTTTATCATCCACTCATTGCTGTTCACACCCCAGCTCCTGTTTGTCACCATGGTCAGTGTGGCTCCATTACAGACTGGGAGACAGATTTATTTGGAGTAAATATTCTATAAATTGCAGACTTATCACTGAGTAGGCATAAATTTACCTTTCCCTTACCTGATGTCTAAATAGAGGTAAACACTGTAACATACACACACGCAGGTGACAGAAGCAGACCTCTGAAGGTGTGTTCAAACTGAAGCCTGTGGTGAAAATGTGACTGTTTGATGTTAGCTAAAATCAAATAATGCCTTTTCCCCCCCCAAAAATCTCAACAAGCAACAAATGCTCTCGGCATTTAGAACTGCTTCAAGGCAACATTTGTGATTTTAAGATTAATAGTTTTAATATGACTTATTTCAGGATTTTGAGAATTTAAGCTCTTAGATAGCAGCTCCTAAAATGAGATAACTTTAAATACAGATTAGCTATTTTCAACTGTTTTTAAGAAATCAAATTAATAAAACATTTTGCTTTTTAAAAATGTTTTTGGGAAGTAGAGGCTATAGAAAGAGAATTAGACCTTTTTCATGAGTGAACAGATTTTTATGTGGTCCCTGAAGAAGGTGTTTTTACAAAATATGTGCAAGATCTGATTTCTACGGAAGCAGAGAGCGACCGAGCAACAGGATATTCTATCTTGTTATCTTGAGAAAAAAAAAATTTGTTTTCTTGAGATGAGGGAATATTCAAATGCAGAGTTGTGAGGGGGCTGGAGCTGCTTCTGTCCATCACAGAACCAACTGAGAGACAAACATTCAATCAGACTCGCAGCGAGAATTTAGATATCTATATCTTAATATTTGAGAATTATAAAAATAAGATATATTAACGATGTACATTATTAAATTATATTGGATTTTATTGAGTATGTTTGTGGTCTACTAGAATCACAGACCTCCTCCATGTGCTCCTTTACGCTTTGGATGCAACAGTCTGGCTCTGAAGGAGCTCTGCAGGATTGCCAGTAGCTACGTTATATATGTTAAATATTTTATCTATTCAATTAAAATCAATCTGATCAGAGATTCCAGCTGACATGTTTACATGTGGGCTAGATAAAGTTATCCAATCATTTGTATTTACATGATGGACAGATTTAATACGATTGTAACATTTTTGACATGCGCAGTGCCTACTGGTTGGGAAACATGAAGTGTCGTTTATTTTAGTTTTTTTTTACTTTTTGAATGCCAAAATGCACAATAATCCTTACTTAGTTCAATTTGTAAGATGAACATATCTGTCACACTCCCGTGTTGTTTTGCTGCCGCTGTTGTTCAAGTCTACCCGGAAACTTATCACGTTACGTAACCCCCACATGGTTCAAGCATGCGCAGAAACAACATACACCACAAAACTATCGTAATGAGTGTAGACATGGTTATTTTTTTCCTGCTGATCTGATCGTGAAAAGGTTAAAACTACCTCTACCATCGAATTAGAAATTCTTTCCAATTAAGGGCCCATCGGATAAACTGACATGTTTACATGAGGCATTTTTACTTTGATAGGATTAAAAGTGCTACATGTAAATGTAGCTAGTGTATGCGGGGGAACAGAGCTATTCTGTGCTGGGATGCCTCAGTTAAGCAACGGACGCAAGCGGACGTCATCGATCAAGCAACATCCATCACTGATCAATACATCCGATTTTACTTCTATCAAGTCTGACAAAGGCTGATATTGTCTGACTGTTATGTTCTACCAATCACTCATTTACATAGTTACACATCTACAAGATGATTGGAGTCCTACCCATCTGGTATCATGGGGTTTGTATTGAACATTGAAATCAGATGTCACACACTTACTTTTGAGCTCACCTGAATCATCTCGTTAACTCAGGAAAACAAACTTATTTTTCTTGAGATAACGAGATAAATTGTTCTGTTATCACGAGAAAACCCTCATTATTAAGATAACGATTTAAAAAAGATATTAGTCAGTAAAAATCGCTCTTGGCTTCCGTAGATTTGCACTCTGGTTTTCTTTCTATCTCTTCATACCAGCATGTAAAAGGTTTTTTGATCCCAGTATGAACACATCTTAAACTGTGTTGTTTGCTAGTTTCACACTTCATCATCCATTTCTGTGCTAGGTTCAGACATTTTGTGTATTTTTGTGTATGGGTTGTGTCAGTCTTTACAACAGTTCTGAACTACATAATGTGTGTTTGTTTACGTGTCATAGTGCACAGCCTGAAGTTGTTCAAATGTTACAGAAATTTGAGGTTTTGCAGGTACGTCAGTCAGTGTTTCACAACTCGCTGTGCTCAGACAAAGGAAAGATTAAAAAAAAAGAAGAATTGGGCTTTATACTGTTTCTGTACATCAGCGTTGGCTTTTCAACCACTGCTAGAGCTGTTTGTTGCTAACAAAAACCCCTAAAAACTAAAACACCAGCTAAATTAACTCTCAGAGATGGCCAAGTCACTTGATGATGATGACCTCAAATATGGCCACCGGTTACATCCCCTGAAAGCCCTCTGCACACGAAGTGTTTAGCTGTGTAAAACCTTGTGTATTTGTGCACACCTTTGTGTGTCATCAGCAGGGTGGTGTTGCACATGCACAGTGCATACTTCAGGGCAAAATACTTCTTGAGGCATCCAATCTCAAGTCAGCATATATCAAGCCACCGTATTAATGCTGTAAACGAAAATCATTTCCCATCATGCATCTGTAAAGCTTAATCAAAAAAGGGATTTCTAATTTGTTTTTATCAGTCATGGCTAAAATAAACATGCTATAAGCATCACATTGCATCAAACAAACATCTTTTTTTCCTCTGGTTTCATATCCCTTTATACAATACATTTTTAGAAACATATTATTTCGTATTAAACAGGCATTTAAACTTCCTATAATATAAAAAGTGTTGTGGCAACAATAGAAATTGTATTTATTTTTTCTACTTTTAGAAAGACATGTTTTGTTTTGTTTGTTTTTTAGAAAAGAAAAGACACTTGTTGAGGTTCCTGGGACCGATGTTGGGGCAGTAAGGTGAATGATTGACAGCGGAACTGACCAATAGCTTTTCAGGAAGAAGTACAACACAAGGACACACACGCTCCGTGTAAAGGCCAGTTAGTAGCTGTATGCTTCACTTCAAATATATGTTTTCCTTTTATACACTAAAACAGCAAGCATCCAATTGTCCCTGAAGGTAGAGTCATTGAAAAAATTTTTTTACACTAAAACTAAAACAAATCCGATAAAAGGAGTGTGTGTATTAGCTACATGAAACACTTCACTGTAAATTAAGCCCTCAGGATTCAGTTCAGCGGGGTGTTGGAGGAGAGGCCAGGTGATATTCAGCAGTCTAAAAGTTAGTCTCCCGTGGTTGTTGCAGTACTTAGTGTGTTTGTGTATGTGTGGGTGATTTACACAGGAAGATGAATATCTACTGGCTTCCTAATCTGAATTCCTCCACTTATCTTCCCCCTCTAGAGTCTTCCTTTCTCATATTTCTCCTCTGCTTCCTCTCTCATCTTCCTTCTTCTATCTTCTAAGTACACCTCTGCTGATTCATCCATCTACTTGCCGTCTCCTTCAATCTTCAGTCCTGCTGCTCCAGAAACTAAACTGACAACCTCTCCTCGTGGTTGTTAGTCATTCCTCCATGGCAGTATTTAGAGTAAAAGCTCAGGTGGTCAATCTAAGGCTCCTCTTCCCCGGTGGAAACAGCCAGTCGCATGGCCACAGACAAGTGATCCGTGAGGCCGGCCAGCTGGGTAACGAAGCTGTACTCCTCGATTTCCTGTAAGACAATGAAAGTCAAAGACTCATCAAATTCACCTTGTATTCTGGAGAACCTCAGATTACATAGTTTTGCCAATGTGGGTGGGGACAGGCTGAGTTCCTTGATCAGATATGTGGGGAAATAACTGAAAGCTGTATCACAACCCACAAACACAACTGCTACGTTCACTGTTGCTGGCAGTGCCACCGACTTTAAAAACATATTACAATTAGTTTCTAAATGATCAATGACGTTTTTAAAAAGTTTTTTTTTGGACAATTCCATATTAGTTTGTTAATTAAAAGATGGTTTGAACAAACATAAAGGTTGTGAAAGATGTGAAGATACAAGATTAGCAGACATAATAATGAAGCTGAAAACGGCTTTTAACCTTTCACTGTGTTCTCTTTGGGGAGTCGGTGGTCTGTTCACCTTTTATTGTGTTTGTTGTTTTGTGGCTGGTAGTATTTCTGTTCTTCACTCTTTTTGTTGTCCCTTCACCCCAACCTATAAAGAAAGATTCTCTATCATAGTTTGGCTCCGTTGAGACGTTCTTCTTTTTAAAAGAGATATTTTTAATCTGATAATGATGATGCATGAGTTATAAAAAGAGGGAAACCCAGACGTCTGACACTCTCTAGCTTCTCCTGGGGGATCTCAAGGCATTCCAGGATAGAAGGGAAAATATGATCCCTCTTGCAAGTTCTGGGTTTTCTTGGGGTCTTCTTTCAGTTAATCAGATGCCTGAATCACTTCTTATGTAGAAAGGACCCTCTAATCCAAACTCACGCTGGATGCACGCTCTCCTGAGTTTATCCCTATGTCTGAATCCAGCCACACTCCGAAGGACATTTATTTTACCCATTTGTATCTAATTATTATTTATTTCTACTCATTTATAGCTTATTTAACATTTTACAAACCATTTTGTATTTCTTATGTTTAGATTGCTCTACCACCCAGTTCATCTAAGTTGTATTCAAGTTCCTGTATTAATTAAGCTTGTTTAATTGTTTCAAGCAGAAAGAAAATCTGCATTTCTTAGATCAGGGGTGCGCAAGTCCGATCCTCAAGATCTACTATCCTGCATCTTTTAGATGCAACCTTTCTTCAACACACCTGAATCAGATGAATGGCTCGTTACCAGGCCTCTGCAGACCTGAATGACATGTGGATGCGGTAATTCAGCCATTTGATTCAGACGTGTTAGAGAAAGGTTGCATCTAAAAGTTGCAGGGTAGTAAATCTCAAGGACCGGACTTGGGCAGCCCTGTCTTAGACTAAAAGTGGCGTGACCCTCAGTAGTGTTTTTTTTTTTTTTTTTCATCAGAATTGCTGTGACATGATTTTGCTGACAAAAGAAAGCAAGCCGGTGAACAAAAAGATGAAAATATTAACTACTCTGTAGAGCTGCCAACTTGCCCCGCTGTTACATGAAAAACCTTTTTTGTAATTGACTTGTTTTTGTGCACTTGACTTGATGAAGGCATCATAATTTTTAGGCAGATGGGCCTTCCTCAAGCTGCCAAGTTAAATGTCAATGCATTGTTTTTTATTTTCTAAGGTCTGAGGGGAGTTAAGTCTAAACAAACATATCTAAAAACTTCTGTGCAAAAGAATCCAACAAATACACATCAATAAAACACTCCACTGGATTTGTGTTATACTTTCTATATTCTGCCACAAGGTGGTGCCAGATTGCTGCAGTTTGAGAGGAATAAGTAAGAGCCAGGGAGAAGAGAAGGAGAGATGCCCATGCAAATCATGTGATTTGGTTTTCTAATCCCTTGCATTGACTTCGGAGACATCATTGTTCTTATTCCTTTTCTTCTCAAATTGTGTGGATGTAAATGAGAAATTGTTCACACATTCAAATCAAAAGAGACATATGTTGATGAGAGATATACTTTAGATGAAAGGCTGTGCTCTTTGTAGAGAACAGGAAGTCATTTTGGTGCTGAGTTCTGCTGGTACTGATGTGCCTGAAATGGACGTAGTATTTATTGTGCATTAGAGTTTTGGATTTCCTTGTCTGTGGTATTGATTCTGGAGAAATCAATTCATGAGTTTGGGCTGCTGTACTTCTGTTCAGATACAAAAGTGACCATGTATCTGTACATGTGTAAACAGAATTTTAGCTTTTGTGCAAGTTTTTTCATGCAGCTTGACTGAAACTGAATTAATGTTTTTAAAGAGTTTCCCAGTTGAAAGTTGCTGATCAAAACTAAATGCCACTATTCAACTTGTTTTTCTTCACAGCTAAAGTTATCAGTTGTTTTTGTTTGTCAGCACGATTACTGAAAAAGTTCTGGTCTGAAAACTTTACGAGATGTGCTGCATGATAAATGCTTGATGATGATTCATTTAGAATCTGCCTATCAGCCTGTCAGTGCTTCTGAACAACCATGAAACACAGAAATGAGATGTAGGAGGCTTCGGATAAGTCAAAGAAAAAGAAAATGTCTGCACATTGCCAGCTTTGTCTGCAATCTTCTGAACCGTACCAGTTTCCAGTCCTGCTGCAGGCCCTCATCGCTGTGGAGGATGTAGTCAATCCGGCGTCCGTTGCCCTTCAGTGGGATCTTCCTCCCCTTCTGACTGCTGGCAGGACACTGGTTCTTACTGGGAGGAAACACCAGGTACTCCTTCCTTCCCTCCTCATTCTCCATCAGTCTAGCAGAGACATATGCTAAAGTTTAGATACAGACACACTGGAGGATACAAAGTGGTGCACACAGACAGCTCCAACTGGCTGTATGCCTTTCCCCAGCATCATTTTCAATTTGGAAGAACGTAGTGATGAACACAATCCTTTTACAGTAACTTGCTGGATAACCAACTGGGAAACCAAACCAATCCTCTAAAATCCTCCAGCGCATACAAGACATTCTGACATTTTTCACATTTTTTGGATTATCACTAAAATTTTACAAATATGTCTTTGGTTGTATGTGTCATCACTGTTGACCAGGTTCACATAAGTCAGTGTAGTGTATCCCACTGTAGTGTTGATGCCTGTGCTGAAGGACAAGGCTCAATAGTATAGGCAAATATCGACCTATTGCATTAGCCAGTATCTTGTCTAATGTAACGGAGAGAATATTCCTGACTAAACTAGAACTGTGTATTCTTACTACTGACAGATTGGCTTTAAAAGAAAACATGGTACTGACCAATGTATATATGCACTTAAGGAAATTTTATATAAATTCACAAGCATTAATTCATCAGTATTTCTGTGCTTTATTGAAGTGTCTATAGCATTTAAAAAACTCTATCATAATTTTTTTTTTTTTTTTTTTAATTACTAGATACAGGTGTTCCTACATTTCTTGTGGGAGCTTTAGCTTTTTGGTATGCCCATCAAACATTCCAGGTCAAATGGAACAATGTTGTATCTTCTCCATTATGTGTTGGTAATGGAGTTCATCAAGGATGAATTTTATCCGAAACTTTATTTATTGTTTATATGGATGAATTATCTTAGCAGTTAAATTGAGCTAACACTGGATGTCTTGTGGGGAAAACTATTGTCAGTCATATTATGTACGCAGACGACCTGGTCCTTCTCAGTCCATATAGTGCTGGTCTACAGCAAATGTTGAAGGTGTTTCCCAGTATGGCATAAATTATGATATAAAATATAATGCCAAGAAAAGCCAAATAATGATAGATAGAAGCGCTGGGAATTTGAATTGCCTGAGTGTACTCTGCATGTGTGTGAGAAAGTATTGGTCATGTCATATTTGACGATAGGAGGGATGACAAATACATCCATCGCCAGTGCTAAAAAATTTATGCTCGAGCTAACATGTTGATAAGGACATTTTCTATGTGCTCTGATTCTGTGAAGTGCTTCAGAACCTATATCACATCGTTTTATATTGTGGTCAAACTACAGGAAAAAGAGTATGCAGAGGCTCAAGGTCGACTACACAGATGCAATGAGGTTGCTACTTTGTGTCCCTAGGTGGCATAGTGCCAGCCAGTTGTTTGTGACCACAAGAGTGCCAACTATTGAGGCACACTTAAGACAGCTAATGTTTAATTTAATGTGTCAATTGGATAATTTAGACAACCACATAGCCCTAGTTAGCCCTCTGAAAGCTGCTGTCAATTCACTTCTAAACTGAGACAGCGCTGGTGTAACGGTTTGTGTGTCATCTAATGGGCACTAATCTTTTTAGGTATTTATTCTTTTTATTTATTATGTATGTTGTGTGTGTGTGTTGTAGGTTTGTGTTGTATGAACCTGTGTCTGCAAATATAGTTTTACAATTTACAATTATAACTTTAAAAATTGTGACTTACTTTTGTAAACTTTCAGGTGAGCTGACATCGTCGTCATAAAGGCCACTGGGATCCAGCAGAGTACCTATCCAAAAACACGGTACAATGGACCTCATTGTTGAAAACACAATAAAAAAACCTCTTTGATTCTTTTCTGTTCTTATTTGTCTTTTTCTAATGTGTCCACTGAAGGAGGAAGATATTCGGTGACACATGAATGAGTATCTGGAACAAACACAATCTTTTTAATCCTGCTTGCTTATTGGTCTCCGTGAAAACAACATTTGCTGCACATTTGCCAATCCTGCAAGAGGGATCTCTTCTCTGTTACTCTTTGAGAATTTTCTCTTTTTTTCCCCTCCCTTTTTAAGATTTTTGCTAAAAATTGAACCCGCTAGCTGAACTGATCACTTTCATATCTGTACACATGTCTGTCTGTGTACATTTTTGAGGTTGTAGATAAGTTATGTTTTTTTCCATCCACTGTATTTTGTGAAGCAGAAACATTATCATCATCATCATCATCATGACCTATTCACATTCAACAGCTTGTATTATATCCATGTACATATGAAGATATTCCAAGTGTTGCATCAACAGATGAAACTTGTTGCAGCAAACACTCTGCCCCTCAGAGCACCAGCAGTTTCTTTACATGTTGACGTTTAGCATGTCGCGTTTTCTTTCAGTCTCTGGCTCAGTCCACTATTTATTTGTGCTTCTGCTTTGTGGAGGAAATGCAGCCATGGTGATAGTGTCACCATGGAGAAAGTCAGCTTCAAACACATTAATAAGCCAGCTTGTTTTGATGAATGTACTCGTGATTAGTTCAATAGGCAAACATAAAGGGATTTCCATCAGTAATTTAGTGAGAGTAATGCCAAGAAAAGGTGGTTAATCTTTACGACTGCTTTCCAAAATTAGGGTTTAAGTCATTTCATGACCAATTTAGATACAATCATGTAAAATAAAGAAAGTAATTTTTCTGCACTTCTAAGCTGTTATGCATTGTGCATGTATTAAAAGAATAATCTGGTCCTAACCTAGTCTAAAGATTATTTAAACACAAGCTCAGGTCATTATTGATTTAACAAAAACTAAATTTAAATGCAAAAACTAAGTACACATTTTCCTTTGTGGACTAAAATTAGGAAGGTGAAAAGCACATCAAATGCACTTTAATAACTGAAAATCATCCGTATGAGCAGAAGCTGAGGCACATTCAGCTCTGTGTTTACACAATGCCTAGGAGGAAAGACATCAGTATTGGTCTTAGAGAAGTAAATGTTGCTGCCTATCAATCTGGCAAAGGTTACACTTCCGAAGTATCTGGAGTGCATTGGACTTCATGAAAGCTGTACATAAACAAATGTTGCAAAGCTCAACAGTGTAAAGAACTAATTTAAGTTACTCGTGCTAAAGGTGGTTCTTTTTGTCTTAATTTACTTAATTTTCAAACCAACAGATCACCCGATCTAACAGATGTTTTTTTTTATTTTTTTTTTTATCTATTATCGCTGCCAAGGTGGAGGTTATATTTGTCTGTATTTCTGTCTGTTAGCAACTAACTCAAAAAGTAATGGACATTTTTTAGTTAAATATTATGGAAATCTCCAAAATGGAAATAAAAACAATTGTTTATATTTTAGTAGTGATCCGGATCACTGTTTAGATCCAGCAATTTTTTAAAATAGAATTCTTAACTATTGGGGGATGAGGATAATTTTGCCATCAAAACTTCTAACTCAACAGATAATGCCCAGAATCTTTGACAGAAAAAAAAAATTACAAGATGTTATAATCCGACATTGTTTGACTTGGATCATCTTGCTATTTTGGATCTGGTAATAGAAATATTGGGGGTACTGGGTGGGCTGTTGGGTCTTTTGGGGATTCTATCAGTGACCCTATGGCTTGGTGGAGGTCTGTGCTTTCTGAGTGCTTCTAGTTTATTATGTCCTGATACGAAAAAAATCTTAGAATATAGAAAACATATTTTTTATTTCATGTCACTTGAGTTTAAGGTGTGCAGGAATATAGGGCAGAGCTTTTCTTTTGTTCAAATCAGGAGTCCACAATTAACTTAGGTTGTATCTTCAATTCTCATTGTATAGTGAACTACATAAGTTTCCAAGCATGTTTAAAACCACCTAGTGGTTTTACTTTGATAAATTTCATTGGTACCTTGTGAATGAGTTACCAGTTGAGCACTGGTATTTGTCAGTTGAGCAATGATGTGTTGAGTCCACTGAAGGACTGTCAGCAACAGAAACGTTGTTTTGAAAGTGTGAAATTGGTGGGTGGGTTGTGTCAGTGTTTTGAAGAGCTGTCAAACAGCTGCTGCTGCACCACAACATCTGTATGACATTTGATGCTCAGATATTTGAGGTTATTTAACCTCCATAAGTCATAATGAACAAGCTCTTGGTTTCAAAACAATACCAATAATAAATAAAGCTGCAAGCAGTGATGAAGGCCCTCGCACCTCTGGTGCCGCTCTGGCCTATTGCACCGCCGCATCAGCCGTCAACCTCCCTCCCACAGCACACTCACGCTCACCCGCAGCCTTTGACGCACCTGACCATGTACTTTTTTGGTGTAGGCGGTTGTCGTCCTCCTCCTCCAGGTATCAACTGGGACCTTATTGTGCCCAGTAATAATATCAGAAGCGTTCACAACCATGTTTCAGACATATTGTGTGAGATAAATAGAAACGGGATCATGATTTTAACACTTGCAGTATTCAACGCGCTATAGTAGTTGTCAATATAGAAACATGCTCATTTACTGACTGCAGTGAAGCATGTTAACTTTGGCTCATTCACACTGGGTTCACATTGGGTGTTGTCTGCATGGGAAAACTTTGAGGCCCCACCCCCTCTATGCCCTTTGTCCTTTGTTTTTGATAACTTTTGATGAAACATGCATTCTAAACATGCTGAGCATTTTGTATCAGTACGATAGTAGTATAAAACCCACAGGTGGAGTTTGTTCAAATGCGAGGCCAGTAAAATCCCAAAATGGCTAACTTCCTGTTTGTTTTGGGCCATCACTCCAAGATGATTTTTTGTTCGCCTGAGCATTTAGAATATGTGTACCAATTTTAATGAAGATTGATGACAAGCAGTGGTGGGGCATCATAAATAGGTGGCGTTCTCGTTCAATTTTGCCCAAACAGTCCAGAGCACCCCAAAATATAAATTTTTTCAGATTTATTTGTGGGTGTTTTCAAGCATGTTCAGGCCCCCCAAAATGCAACTGATTCATCAGAAGAAAAAGAATAATAATAAGGAAAAAAACGCTTGCATTTTAATAGGCCTTTGCACCATCTTCGGTGCTCGAGCCTAATAATAAGAAATGAAAAACAAACAGCTGAATGAAGCAAAAATCTTGGTCTAAATCAAACTTCAGGCCATAAAAAGAAACACTGAAACATTTTCCCCTCTTTTTATTCATAGTTACATAACAGCAAACCAGTTCTGCAGCCTCTTTATTGATCTAGTGTACAGTTTATAATCCTCCCCTCACTATGGTGACCAGCTTCTTGCTTCCAGAAGAGCTATTCACAGCCTGGCATCAGAGGATGCTGTTCAGAGCAAATATCTCTGCCTTTATAACCCTCAGACCACAATCTGCTATCATACAGCAGCGAAACATAACAGCAAGTGAGAGATGAGCGCTCATGGATCCTTTTCACAATGAGACTGGAAGGCCGTAGGCTGGATTATGTGGTTAAAAAGCTCCATATAAAGTGAACATCTCTCTGAAGTCACTCCAGTCAATTCAAGTGCTGGGAGCTCTTATGAGAAGTGGGAGTCTAATGTGCAGACAGCATTTTTCACAAGTCTAAAAGCAGGTTTTTAGATGGTGAGGTGGGAATGCTGGTCTGCGAAGAAAAAAACAGCTTCCCTCTTACAGGTGGTTAACATGACCTCAGCTTCCATGGACACCACCTGCGAGCTGCACAAAATAAATGTGTCTTCACATCAACTCTGACCTCACTTCCTAAAATACATAAGAAGCCACAGTTGCAGTCCTCAATGGGTTTCAGCTTGTTCATTCTGCCACTTGAGCATGAACCAAAACGCATCATGAAAAGAAAGTGGAAAAATTTTACAAGAACTTTCGTTTTCACAGCTTCAGCCAGCCAAGGATTTTATTTTAGCCCTAATTCCCATCTGATTTCACTGCAACACAAAGGCCTTTATATGAAATCTCTGAACAGATAGTCTGTGGAGCATCTGAAAGCAGATGAAGACCCCTGCATTTTTTTTCTTTTTGGGCTCACCATTGCATTCACTTAGGCCTAATCTGCTATGGATAATCTTTATAAAATGGGATAACCTTCCTTCTCATTCCTTCATTGATTCCTCTTTCATTCCCGTTTTCTTGCTTTCCTCTTCTTTTCCCGACTAATAGCGGCCACACGGGAAGAGCAGATCTATTCTTCCATCTTGCTGTAAAAAATATTCCCATCCAATCAAATAAGCCCTTTTTTAAAATGAGTCCTTTCATGCTGTCCTGCCCCCACACTCCCTGAAATACCGCTGGCCTAAATAACGTTTCACATTCAGACCAAAACCCTCCAGTCCTTACGTCACTAATGCCCGTGTATCAGCCCACTGTCCTGGCTGTATTTTAATTCACACAGTGGGAGCATCTTTATTTAGCTTGACAGAGCCAGATTATAGTCTCCTCCACTTGGCAGTCATTGTATGGATCTGACTGTTCTTAATGTAGCAACACCTGTGCTTCAGAGGGCTTGTGGTGTTTATGAATATTTTACTACAGTGTGTGTGATGTCTGGCAAACTTGTGTGCTAGATTGTGTGGATTTCTTTGTGTGTGTGCTCTTACCCAGAGCCCATGGTTTGTCCTCCCCTGGCCCCAGGCGACATGGGTCCTTGTATTGAGTAAAAAGTGCATGCTGCTGCTCCAGCTTGTCCTCTGGAAAAATACCAGCATGCATACACACACAAAGTGCAGAGTTATGCACTGTTTCAGTATTACTTCTGTAATGTAGCAGAACAATAACAGAACCATAAAAACAGAGAATCCAAAATTTCACTTGCAGTCAAATAAATGGAAACAAAAACCTGCAAAACATGGTAGTTTTTACTTGATGCTAGCCAGCTATGTTCCTTATTTAGATTAGATCTACTTAAATGCTAAGTTTCATCCTAATATTCAGGTGCAAGCCATCATCTGTCATGTTTTGTTCTGTTCTCCTGTTTTGATGTTGTTGCGTTTTTCACTTGCATATTCTGTTTTGCTTTCTATTTCCTGTTCATTAGCTCACCCAATTTGAATTGTTAGCCCACTCCACCTGCAGCTCGTTGGTTGTGTTCCAGTTATATCCCCCTTGGTTTCAGTCAGTCTTTGTCAGATCCTTGTCGTGTTTCCCTGTCGTAAGTTCTTTTGGTTCATTCATCATTAAAACTTGTTCCTGCACCAGTCTGCCTTCTACCTGTCCAACTCTCGGGTCCTTTTATTGGGACCTTACTTCCACCCGACTGTGACACTGTATCAGATAACCACTAGGACAAAGCTGACATTGATGGCTACTTTTTGCAAAAACCTGTCAATATGAGGAAAAAACCTGTGACTTGAGAAGTTTCTGACTACAATTAAGTGAGATTATCTGCCAGTACAGTAAGATAATTGCACTTTGTAAGATTTCATGAAATGGGAAAACATTTCTTAGCTTTAGAAAAGTGAGAAATATCTTTAAATGTTAAAAAACTTGCCTTCTTTAACTTAAGGTACGGTTTGTAAGAATTACTGACACCTAGTGGTAAAGATGGACTTGACTTCAAAGGTCAAGCACAGCTGTAAGTGGACGGTGGATGTCAGTGGCCTAAATTCTTCCAGACAAACATGTTTGTCATCTGCAAGTTGATCCAGTGGCCTTAGGTGCAATGATGCCTGGACTACAGGTAACTATGCTGCTAAAAAACAATCAAAGGAACACTTAACACGTCTTGGATCTTGATAAGTGAAATATTTTAGATGGAAATCTTTATTCTTAACATGCTGACATTCTGCGAAGTGTTGGGCTGTGAGCACAGCCCCATTTGTAGATGTGGGGCCCTGGTACCATCCTCATGGAGTCTGTATCTGACAGTTCGAGCAGAAACATGCACATTAGTGGCCTGCTGGAGGTAATTTTATAGAGCTCTTTCTGTTCCTATTTACTGGGTTGCTGTCCTTCAAATGCAAACCTTTTTGCCACAGCTCGCGTTTATGTGCCATCCTGGATAAGCTGCACTTCCTGAGCAACTACAGTGTGTTGCAGACACTGCGTCATGTTACCTTTTGTGGTGAGGGGTAAACGGGACATCAGCCAGAAAGGATAAAGACAGTGAAAGTGTCTGTGGTAACCATGGGATTGTCTTACTAATTGCTTCTCATTTCCACCTGTTCCGTTCGTAGCGCAGCAGGTGAAATTAATTCACAATCAGTTTTACTTCCTAACTGGACAGATTGATATCCCAGAGGTGACTGACTTTGAGTTACATGGTAATGATTGTATGTACTTAGTGTGCCTTTTAAGGTATCTCAATCATATACACTGCTCAAAAAAATTAAGGGAACACTTAAAAAACATAATGTAACTCCAAGTCAATCACACTTCTGTAAAATCAAAATGTCCACTTAGGAAGCAACACTGATTGAAAATCAATTTCACATGCTGTTGTGCAAATGGAACAGACAACAGGTGGAAATTATAGCCAATTAGCAAGACACCCCCAATAAAGGAGTGGTTCTGCAGGTGGTGACCACAGACCACTTCTCAGTTCCTGCTTTCT
>JBAMHW010000010.1:3426349-3439114 GCA_037177495.1 Rhadinocentrus ornatus
GACTCCAAATCCAGACCTCCATGGGTTAATAAATTTGATTTCCATTGATAATTTTTGTGTGATTTTGTTGTCAGCACTTTCAACTATGTAAAGAAGAAAGTGTTTAATAAGAATAGTTCATTCATTCAAATCTAGAATGTGTGTTATTTTAGCGTTCCTTTTATTTTTGTGAGTGTAGCTTTACTCTGGTCGGTGTTTTTGCATGTGGAAAGTAGACAAACACAAAGAAAAGCCTGTCTTTGTGAAAGATACAATGTGATCTCAAACACTGTCTCAGTAATATAATTTAACCTAATGTGCGCTTAAAATAACCACAAGAAATAAAATCAGGTGTGTTGTAGCAGGGAGACATCTAAGACCTGCAGGATAGTGGTCCCTTGAGGACCAGGGTTGGGAATCACTGTTTTATAGGACAAAAACAGCCATTACAGCAGACTTAGTTATTTAGATTTTTTGGCTTGATATGACTGAGAGAATCGTTAGAGAAGGTCTGTGTGATTGTATTTTGGTAAATGAAATGGGCACTTTAGAGATTTTGTTGCATATTTCCACATAGTCGAAACATGCACGATAAACACACAAAACAGTCACTTGACAGTTTTTCATTAGATTGTTTCTGGCTTGATAAATTTCCTGTAAAGAACTCAGCATTGTTCATATTTAAAGAAATTACATTATTTAGTTACTGTGATAATAAGGTCGAAACTATAATCTAACACATTATTCTTGTGGAAAAAATGGGTCAGCTGTTTCTACATTGGAGTTTACCTTCAAGGTTTTATTATTAATGGGAAGTACATTAATATCTTATGAGTTTCCACTGTAGGAAAGCTGGCACTCTGCACCTACCATCTGTCTGCACTGAGTCCTGCATCATGTTGGTGGGTAGATGATTATAAATGACAGGTGGGTTTGGACTATATTGATTTTTCCTTGTAGACCACATACCTGAAGAACAGTTGTCAAAATTGAGGTCTCCCAGGATGACATCGAAGGCTACCAGGTCATCCAGCACCTTCTCACCTTCAGGTGGTTGGGATGAGGATTGGCGAAACTCTGCTCCCCACTGGAGCAAGAGGTCCAGCTGCTCACAGCGGACAGAAGCGTCGCCTAAACAGAAGCACAAAAACAAAATTCTTTATCTAATTATCTGGCTTGTAAGTTTACTTGTGATGTTACTAATGTTAGTGACATAATATTGAATCCCTTTTGGTGCTGCATTGCTTTGGCAGCGCTTGTATTTGTCTGCTGCTGCCAGTAAATCTGATAAATTGCTGTTAGTTATGCAGGGAAGGGGGGTGAACAGAGAGAGGCGGCAGGTGAGAGCATGCGAGGGAACAGATGAATAGTGGAGAGTGTGAGAAACAAAGAGGTGTCAAGATATTGGAGGGCGAGTAGGTGGTTTTGGCTTTGATTACTCTCGGCTGCAGCTCGAGTACATGTGATTTTGTGTGTCTCTTTGTGTGTGTTTTACTGATTTCTTTAAAGAAAAAGGATGGAACTGAAGGATGTGGGGGGGTGTTTGCTGTACATTTGCCGGTGTATGTGTGAAAGCGAAAAGTTTTGTGTGAGTAGAAATTTTTATTTAGAACTGAATATTCTAATTTGTGCACTTGTGAGGAAAAAAAATTTATGTTGTAATCAAATACCAAAGCTATATAGAGTTAATGAATCCAGTTAAAAATGCTATAAAAGCTTCAAATCCAGATGTTTCCTCTCCTCCTTTGGAGGATCCTTCTTGTCATTGCTTGCAGCACCATTAATCTACTGTTGTTTGTTTGATTGACTTTAAACATAAATTATAAAGATTATTTATGGGTTAGAGCAGTGTTCCTCAGTTTTAGTCCTCAGGGACCCCCTTGCCTCGCATGTTTTAGAGGTTTCCGTCCTTTCTGTACTTCTATACTAGCACACCTGTTTGAAAAGAATGGATCATTAGCAGGCTTGCAAACAACTTGCCGAAGTTGGAAACATATAAAACATACAGAGCAAGGGGGATCAGGATTGAGAAACACTGGGTTAGAGGAAAAAAAGACTTAGCTTTGCTTCCAGAAAAATAATTGAGTGCCAATATTTTAATCTACAACTAAAAGAGTGTGTCATGTTTTGGCTCTGATTGATGTGTGTGAGTTTTCCAGGCAAGGCTGAGCCGGTTGCCATGGAGGCTCATGGATGTTCCGACTCAACTTGTGTCTTTACTGCAGTTCACCAGACTATCTACTGCCTGGCTGTCAGTCACAGTCAAAAGACAACGCCTACCAGTAGAGGCAGGAGTACTGGTGGGCGGGATTCAACAGCAAGATCCTCCTAGATGTACACTTCCCTTGACTCTCTCGGTTAATGGTGTAGACTACTAGCTTCAGGCCCTTGTTGACTCAGGAGCAGAACAGAACCTGATGGATCCTGTGATGGCCCACCAACTCAACTTCGCTTCCTTTCCCCTTTAGACTCCCATTTCTGTGACTGCGCTAGATGGTAGGATCTTGACTACTATTACTCACAAGACTGGTCCTATAGACCTACTGGTTTCTGGCAATCATCATGAGAGGATTGAGTTCCTCCCTTTTTCTGTGGCTAATGTTTTACTCATACTCGGACATCAATGGTTAGCTGCACATAATCCTCATATTAACGGGGCTAAGAGTCGCCTAGAGAGTTGGAGCCTCTTTTGTTTATCCAATTGTTTGAGATCTGCACGTCATCCCACTACCAGACAGGAGCTCCCTACAAAACGGCCTGTGGATTTGTCTACAATCTCTCCAGCACATCATGATTTAGGCTCCGTTTTCAGTAAAGACAGGGCACAATCTATACCCCTCACCGGCCTTATGACTGTGCAACTATATAACCTTGCCAGACCCGAACGTGAGGCCATTGAAAGATATATTCATGAGTCGGTCTCATAAGACCATCTTCTTCCCCTGTTGGTGCAGGGTTTTTCTTTGTTTAAAAGAAAGATAAGACCTTACGCCCTTGCATTGATTATCAGGGTCTGAACCAAGTTACTGTCAAGAACACGTATCCCTTACCCACCATCTCGTCTGCATTTGAACCCTTCTAGGGGGCCGAGATATTCACTAAATTAGACCTGCGAAACGCTTATCACTGGGACAGGATTCATGAGGTAGACAAGTGGAAGACAGCCTTCAACACGCCGCTTGGGCATTTTGAATATCTGTTAATGCCATTTGGACTCACTAACGCTCCTGCTGTGTTTCAGGCTTATATCAATGTTGTCCTATGGGACTACCTACACCTTTTTTGTTTTTGTTTACTTGGATGACATTCTCATTTTTTCCAGGACCCTTACGGAACATCAGCACCTTGTTTGTCTGGTTTTGCAGTGGTTGTTGGAGAACCGTCTTTATGTTAATGTGAGTTTCACGTCTCTTCAATCTAATTTCTCGGCTATATCTTCCAGGGCACGCAGATGAAGGCAGACCCGGCTAAAGTTAAGGCAGTGGCAGAATGGTCCACACCCACTAGCAGAAAGGAACTTCAACGCTTCCTTGGCTTTGCCAACTTTTATCGCCGTGTATTAGGAATTGTAGCATGGTTGCAGCGCCCCTCACCAGGCTGACCTCTGTCAACACCATGTCTTCCTGGTAAGCTGCACCCCTATGCTTTTTTCTCCAAGCGATTGACATCTGCTAAACAAAAGTATGATGTTGGCAATAGAGAGCTCTTGGCCTAAAGCTTGCATTGGAGGAGTGGCGACACTGGCTAGACGGGGCTAAATATCCCTTCCTAGTTTGGACAGATCACAAAAACCTTTCCTATCTGCGGAGTACAAAGAGACTGAATGCCCGCCAAGCTCATCGGTCTCTGTTTTTTGACCGCTTTGCTTTCTCGATCTCTTATCAACCAGGTTCCCGCAATTTTAAACCTGATGCATTGTCCAGGTTGTACTCCACGGACTCCTTCCCTCTGTTATGGTGGGGGGGTGTCACCTGGCAAGTGGAGGATCAAATTCGTCAGGGACTGCTTTCCAACCCGGATCCTGGGGGCGGTCCTCCTGATCAGCGTTATTTGCCCTCATCAGCCCGTTCGGCCGTCCTACACTGGATCCATTCCTCCAAATTTGCGTGCCATCCAGGAATCCATCGGACCATCACCCTGGCTCGACTCCACTTCTGGTGGCCATCTTTGGAACCAGATGTCTGGGAATACGTCACTCCCTGTCCGGTTTGTGCATGAAATAAGACCTCCAACCAAACCCTGTTGGGGCTTTTGCAGCCACTTGTGGTTCCTGGTCGTCCCTGGTCTCATATTTCATTGTACTTTGTAACTGGTTTAACCCCCTCTCAAAAAACCATGCTCTCCATTGTTGATCGCTTTTCTAAGGCTGCCCATTTTTTTTTCCCTAGACAAATTGCCATCATCATAAACTGCTGAGCTCCTGGTGAACCATGTCTTCCGACTCCATGGCATTTCGTTGGAGATTGTCTCTGACAGGGGTCCACAATTCATCTCTAGAGCTTCTCTCTGCAGCTCATTGCCCTGCTCGTCACCTTGCTACAGGAGCTGCAGTCTTTGCCAGATTGTCTCACTTTACTGCGTGGTAATCAGGCCAGCTCTAGTGATTTTTCTTGTGGCTCCTTGCTAGTAAACTCACCTTGTTATCTCTACCCCTCAGCACTTGATATCCATCCCTTGGAGACTTGCAAGAGACTCTAGATCAGGACTTTTTCTCTGCCAGCCTACAACCTGATGTTAGCTCCTGCCTGCTCGCACTGCCTTCCACCAGAATTCAATTACCACTATCAGAGACCACCATCTCTCTTCACCTGGGATCCAAGTAAGCCACTGAACTTTTTTTTTTTTTCAATATCCCCTTTCATCATCCTGACCACTAATCTTCTGCTCTCTTTCAGGAAGTTTTTTCCCTGGCCCAGGACCAAGCTCCCAATACCTGTTTTAAAATAAACATTGTTCATTCCCTTCTCCGCTCTCAGTGTATTCTGCTTTTGGGTCTACCTCTTTGCTCCGAACTCTGACCGTGACAGAGTTCAAAGATGTTTTGCATGATCTAATGGATAATGGACTGGATAACATGAATTGGACACCTGGTATTTGTCATATGAGAGTTAACCTGTGCTCCTAAACACATTTAAAAATTAATCTAGTTGGCATATTGGGAATTTAACAATTTATAAACATTTATAAATACAATAAATGGAAGCCTCAGTAGCATGTGGGAGACCCATACAGCCACTGCTGAAGGAAGGCATCCCATTCTTCATCCAGTATTTGTCAAAAATCAGCCAAGGTGGTTGTGTTGGTCACTCTGGAATGAATGGCACACCTAAGCTGATCCTACAAGTATTCATTGGGGTTAAGGTAAGGACTGCTGGTAGGCCATCCCATCCTCTCTAGTCCCAAATTCTGGAGGTAGTATCCGACCCCGCTTGGTGGGGCTGAGCGTCATCTTTCAATTCATAATCAAGTTTATTTGTATAGCCCTATATCACAACAAAGTTGTCTCAGAGGACTTTACAGAAAGAGGTGTAAATAAACAAACAGGTAGTCTTTGAGGTAGCCTAGTGGTTACAGAGGTGGGCTTGGGTTCAAGCCCCGTGCTGGCAACTTAGGTAGAACTTTGTGGGCCTCTGAGCAAGGCCATTAACCCCCAACTGCTCCCCAGGCACTGGAATCTGGCAGCCCACTGCTTCTATCATGGATGGGTTAAATGCAGAGAAGAATTTCCTAGCTAGAATTAATAAAAGTTAAAAAAAAAAAAAAAATGTAAACAAAAAAAAAATTGTACTTTATTAACACAGAAAGGTCCTTTTGAAAGAGAGCCCTGGTTAATATCACAGCATAAGACACATAATAACATTTGTTTCTCATGAGGCTGAAAAACACAGAACCACACAGATTAAAACCTTCTCCAGTTTAATCTATGTAAAATAGTAGCATATCCCATCACCCAGCCCGAGCACCAGGAACATTTAAAAGATCTTTTATGATTGATTTAGTGTCGTATTTGCTGGTGGAACATGATAGCAGGCTGCTAGCTTGCTAAAAACTATATTTTCACCAAAAATAAAACATGTTCTATGCTTTGGAGACAACTCTCATAAAGATTCATGCAAGCTGGAATTTTAAGTGCATCAGTCAAGTTAAATTTTTGGGTAAAGGTGAACACAAATACATAATACTCATGTAATCCAACAAAAAGAAATTGTATAATTGTACAATTATACAGTACAATTATAATTGTATAATGTTTTGGGTCAAAAGGGAAAAAACAACAGTAATCAACAGCAGCAACATTAGTAAAACGTTTTGCATTGCAAATGCATCTGCCTTTACTTTTTGTTTGCTCATGAGGTAATCAGCTGACGGCATTTATGTCTAAGTTGTCAATAATTTGCCCAATAATTAACCACCTAAATAATACAGCTCTGATTATTTTAAGTGGGAGTCATTGGAGATTTGAAAGCATCATTTCTGAATAAAATGAAAATGAGATAGCTTCCAATGCCACAGACTGGAAGCTGGAAGCATTGATCCTTCATGTAATAGATTTTGTATGCATCACTGCAGCGTACAAACCTCATCATTTAAACAAGAAACTTATTCAGTGGCAATAGTAATGGTTTTATTAACTCTTTTATGAGAGCTCATGTAAGAAAAACTTTCATTTCTTTATTTTGTGTCATCAACAGGAATCCCACTTTTTGGATCACTCTGGGTCCAACAAACAAATACTGTAGCTTGAGAGTTTTTAGTTCATTTTTTAGTAACAAATAAGTGAACAATAAGATAAATGCCTGACTCGCCAGTACTAAAAGTGAATTGACTGAGAGGTGAGGCAAGCGATGCAACATTGGGTTCAGTTTATTATTTAGCTATGCCGGCAATTCCTCTGCATCTTGAATTTTGACCTCAACCCATAAAGATCATATACATATACAACTCCAAGTACTCTTAAAAGAATCAGGTCTCTCCTCCCTCTTTTTCTCTCACTGTTCTCCTTTGCTACCCACACATGCCAGCGCCCTCACCTCCAAAGGCTTTTTCTTTGATGTATCTTTAGAAACAGCCCTGGCACTCCTATATTTAGACCTGCAAAAAGCGTAGGAGAAGCCCAGAATAGCAAGCAATAAGGGGGATGTGTCTTTGGTAAAAAATGAGGGTGGCATCGACCGGAGGCTTTAAATAGGGCTGTGACGCCTTAAACAGCTTGAGGCAGTCACTATGGGAACAGCAGAAGGAGGTACGCTCAGGTTTTGATTCGTCCATTGGACACAGAGGTGCACACAAATAGTAACAGTCACACATAAAACCGAGATGTTTTCCAGCCTCAGAAGAAAACAACCCTGGCAGGTGAAGAGCAGAAACCTTACAAATACTTCCATTTGTGCAGTTATTGCACAGACAAAAACAACACAGGCAGCGTCTGTACCTTCTATGGCGTGGAGGTGTGTGCACGCGATGTATCCCACAACTCTTTGCTCCTGATGAGAGGTGCCCACGTGAACCTGCAGGGACCAGAGACGAACATGAAGTCATGCTGCGTTGTTCAAATGAGCATCATGAAAGACCATTTGATGAGTGTGTTTGCATAAATCATGCCAAGTAACAATATGAGATCATTCCAGACGAGCTGAAACCTTGTCGATCCTGTGGAAAAAGCCATCTAATTCAATTTATGTATTGTGGGAGGAGTGGGGCAGTGTAAAAAATGGAGATATAGCAGTTTTAAAATGTAATCATACTCTCTGAATCATTACAAGCAGTTCAACATCAATCATTACCAATAATTTTGCATAGATTGTGACTCAAATGGGAGAAGACATTCACACTGACATAAATAATGGTATAATGTCATCATAGGATCTTTGCTTTAAAAGGACCATTTTTAAAAAATAAATGAAAATGTTTTTGCTTTGACATTTAAGTGTCTGATTTTATGGTCAGTAAAAAAACAGAGAGTGCAACCCTGTCCCTTTGTTTGGAGTAAGAATAGGTCTAAAAGTGTCTCACTGGGTTCACCATTGAGCTTTGCAGTGGATTCTCCCAGTTCATCCTAGCTCAACCTCCTTCACTTCCACCCAACTTCAAGTTCAAATCATGCTGCATTTGCTGTCCCTCAAAAGTATGAAATAAAACTCTTAATTTTTGACTCTGGTAAATATGTGCAACATCACCGATCAGAGGACAGAAATAGCACCATCTTGGTTTGTTTGGCAAAGCTCTGAAACAGAGACGACAGGGCAGTTAACTTTACCAGTTGCCAAAAGAGATGGGAAGAAATTATTTAGAGTTGCAAGCAGCTCACACCCCTTACTTAACTCCCATCAGACACAGTAAGTTGCTTGTGTAGCTGACAGAAAATTTCCAGACGTCTGGATTTTTTAAATATTTACATTCTCTTGTGCTGCCCATCCAGAAAAAAAGAAAAATTTAAAACCACAGCTGAGTTTAAATCCTTCATAATGTTCACATTTCTGTATCTACATATTTACGATTTGAATGGAAATGGATTCAGTCGGTTTGTTTGTAGTCCTCGCCCTCTGAAATGATTGCGCTCTGATAGCTGATCTAATTGCCGGCGGCTGCAGTTAGAACATTAGCAGGTATTTTGCTGCAGCTGACTGATGTTGCTAAAAAAAAGCCAGAATGAAGCATACATAGCTAAAGGACCTATTTTCTATGAGCCATTTAGTCTCAACTCCAATACACAGTTGTGCTTAGTTTCAGACAGATGTGGAACGGCACAAGCATCTGTGGTAATGAATTATAAATATTTAAAACAATTTGCTTTCAATAAATCATTCTCTAGGTATAATTGTGCCTCCACATTCAGAGCGCTTTCGCATTACAGAGATCACAGACTTTCATTAAAGCACATTGTCCAATTAAGTGTATTTCCTTAAACTGAATTTAGTACTTATGAAATTATAGTTTATGTATTTCTGTATCAGATCACAAAAAGATTAGTTGGTTCTTGTGCCAATGGAGTGGTATCATATTGGTTTCAGGTATGAAACACAATCATATGAGCTGCTTGTACAGATGGCCCATTAATGTAAACATAGGTGTTGTTTTAGTTTTCTAGTTGAGATAAAATGTAACTCTGCAGAAACTTGAGGTTACTGGTGGGTTCATTTAAGGATTTTTTACAATATTACAATAATTTCTTGTACATTTTAAAGTGTTGAATTAAAAACAGACTAATTTTATTTCTTAAAAGAAAGTCATTTATACTAATGTGAGGATGTTTATGTATCCTAAAAAATATTTTTAATTTGTTTATGGTCTCATTTTACTGATAACATCAATGATCAGCAGCTGCTGCATTCAGAGGATTGACTTAAATAAATAAACATACCATGGCCAGTTGTGATTAATTCCAAGCCAAGCTGGCTAGTTTTGCTTCCAAAACTGCATTGTGTCATGATCTGTGGGTTTTAATTTAAAGTTTTGTAGTCCTGTCATGTTAAGTTCTGGTTTCCTGTTTAATTTTGTAGGTTAATTCCCCTTGTGTATTGTGCTATGTTTTGCTTCCTGTTCATTAGCTCACCTGGTTTTTCTCATTCATTTCACCTGTACCTTATTAGTCCCTCAGTGTTTCTTTTCTTACCGCATGGTCAGTTTTCTTTGTCAGATCCTTGTCATGTTTTCCTGTCGTGTGGTCCCTGAGTTTCTTTTGGATCATTCTTTAAAAATTGTTCCTGCACCAGTCTGCCTCCTACCTGCCTACCTTCTGAGTCCTGCTGTTGTGTCCCTTACCTCCACCGCATGGTAATAGATTGAGTTATTCACTCCAGACTAAGTAATGCTATCTCTTCACAAATCAAGGGTTAAGCATCTAAAAGCAAGAACTGGTCACCAGACAAAACTTATTCCATAATATCAAAGGTCATTCTGCATATAAAAGCTTACGCAATGTTACACAACTTTCTGACTTTTAAAACTCTGTACTTCTGACTTGTTGTGATGATACCTTGACATTCAATATGTAAATTTTTTGGAGCTGTCAGAGCCCTGCAGGGTCCAGAGGCTGAAAAACTGCACTTTACAACCATTTTTTCCCGGCGTGGGGAAACGTATGACAGCTGCATATTACTTTCTGGCACCCCGTCACATGTCAGCAACTGGATATCAACACACTGGCCATTTTCAGTATGCACCATGACTGATTCAGCAAAGAAATGCAAGAGAGAGTTTTTGGAGGAAGTGAGGTAAAGAAAGAGAGAACAAGACAGAGCAAGAGATAAGACAAAAGTGAACATTGGATTGGCTTTTACTGGCTGGAAGAACTCAGAGAAGGGACTTCATGCAAGACAGATGCTGATTTAGCCTTCGTTAAGTGTGAAAATTTGAATAAGTGTCGCTTTAAATTAGACTTTTCAGCTGAGCTATGTGTGGTTTTGATTTAAGCGATGGAACTGTTTTGAAAGCATGGCACCCTGATAGATTACATAAGTCAAAATCATCCGCTGTTACTGGCAAACTGCAACCAACCAAAGTAATATACAATAATAAAAATACAGCAATCGTTGTTCATGTGATTCCACTCACTGGAAAACTTTATTCACTGTGAGCCTCGAAAATAGTCCTCTAGTTGAAATTATGTTATAGTGATATTTACTAACAGCATGTTTACATTTCACTTCGTACACGTTGGTTTGCTGACAATACCATTTAGTGCAAAGCACCACTTTGCTTAATTACAGCCTTACAGAGATGTTTTATTCATCCAGCAGCCTTCTGGGTCTCTTATACTGTACATATTATCTTAGCATAAGAAAATAAGCAGTGAAAAAGCCCTAGTCTTGCACAAAAATAGTGCTGATCACTAAGTGATCAGCACCCACTCCCCATAAGAACAGCACTTCTGACGTTGTATGCAGCATTATGAATGGTCTGCCATGGTCCCAGGGGCAAGAAACATTTTTATCAGCATTAAAAAAATAAACACAAAAAGGTGCTTTCTTTCTATCTTTTTTTTAATAATACTACAATTATATTTTCCATTTTTGAGAGTTTTTTAAACAGAACTAAACTGTAAAATGGATGAAAAAATACATTGTGATTCAAGTGTCATTTGCAACATTTAGCTTCTTGACTGAGGTGATTCAATCAGTGTGAACAAAACATTATTATCATTAGGTTATTATTTTTTTCAACACCTCCACATACACTATAATTTTTTTAGTATCTCTTCCCGACCTCAATTCTCCACTTCATAAACAGTAGATATATAGTGAACAATGCTAAGATAAAAGATCATTCGATGTTTAATCAGACACCTTCAGCATCAATGTTGAGGAGTCCTGAAGGACAGGCAGGCTGTGGCTGGCAGATCTGAAGTGTCAGTGGGTGGATGCAGACTGATGATGATGAGAGGTAAAGGGTTGTAGAGAAAAGGGAGATGATAATTGTGGGGTTGTTAGCTTAAAGTACACAGATGTCTGGTTGGAATTGATCTGTCATAGACTGACTACACTCTTGTTGAAGTTAGAGCTTAGAGACAGTTCTAAACAAATGTCTTGACAAGGTAAATTGATCTCAAAATAATCTCCAGCATTCATAATCAAAGAGAGATTTTTGTACATTTTTAGAGCCAATCATCAGTTTATATATTAAAGTAACTACAGAGGGTTGTGATGCGGTACTAAATAAAAATGCTGCAACAATTTAAGCCTTTACTCAGTTTTTTTTTTACTTTTACTATTGTATATTTTTATAATACATGTGTAATTACCCTCTTACAGTCATACCACCCATGGGAATGGCCATTGAAGTCGGGTGCAATGCGAGTTGCCTGGTGGCCGAAGGCAGGGATCCTGGCGGTCCGATCTTCAACTGCAGAAGCTAGCTCCAGGGATGTGGAACGTCACCTCTCTGATGGGGAAGGAGCCTGAGCTAGTGTGAAAGGTTGAACAGTTCCAGCTAGATATAGTTGGATGCACAGCTGGGGTCTGGAACAGGTTTTCTTAAGAAGGGATAGTTTCTGGAGTTGCTCCTAGTGAGAGGCTCCAAGCAGATGCTTTACATATATTATAAACAATATAAATGCATTTATTTGCTGTGGGTCCACATATATGGCAGCTTCTATATATATATCCACCATTTTTACTACAGTGTCTTTGAATGGACAAACAACTCTGTGTGACATGAAAACCTTTTAAGCTTTAAACCTGCATTACCAGCTTTGTCACACCTTAAAAGGCACATAGAGGAAGACAGTACACATGTTTACAATTAGGAAGTGATTATTCATTACCGAGGCCCGAGGATCCATTCGGAGATAAAAACATGTTTGTATTTGGAAGTATTCATGTCGCTGACAGTTACCATCCATCTACAACTGTGCTTGGCATCTGCACTAAGTTTTATGCCCTTATTAACCACTAGATATCAGAAACTTTTACACGCTGTACCTTTAATTAATGGAAGTTGCATGGTGGGTATGTGATTAGCACCATCACCTCATAGGAAGCATCTGGTTTGAACCCCACTTGTGGTCTTTCCATGTTAAATTTGCATGTTTGCATGTTCTCCCTGTCCATCCGGTTCTTCCTTACTCCAGCTTCCACTCGCACAGTATAAAGACATGCATATTAGGTTAGTTGATGTCACTCTGAGTGGTTACTTGTCTCTCTGTGTTTGCTGTGTGATGGACCAGCTACCACAGTTTTGCAGAAAGTTATTATTTTAAAATGAAAATAAATGCAATAGGGTCCTGCCCCAAGTGGAGGAGTTCACGTATCTCGGGGTCTTGTTCACGAGTGAGGGAAGGATGGAGCG
>JBAMHW010000010.1:3440020-3451037 GCA_037177495.1 Rhadinocentrus ornatus
GAGAGAAGGAAGTCTGGGTTTCCCTGCTTAGGCAGCTGCCCCCGTGACCCGACTCCGGATAAGCGGCAGATAATGGAAATAATGGATGGAAAATAAATGAAATTTGTTCAGAACAAGCTACTTTTACCTAATGCTTTTTATTCTACAACCCAAACACATTTCTTTATAAGACACATACTGTAGACTTATTGGGGGGTTTGATATCTTGTTGATTCTCACTGGAGGAGCTGGGAATTAAACCAAGTTGGATTAGTAAACGACTGGCTTTAAGTGAATTTATCTGATGACCACCATATAAATAGGACTTGCACAAATATCTGTTTAAACATCCACGCAAGAGCAAACAAAAGAGCACTTATTTATAATGCATTAGTGATTGCTCTGTAAATTTGTTCCCTCAATTAAAATAAAAAAAAAAATTTTCTCAAAGGAGCACAATTTATTTTAAGTTGAGCACAACAGTAAGTCTTCCTCAAACATTACGTGTTTAATGTCAAGAGACTTGAAAACTTAAATTCAGCTGCTATATTTGTCTGGAGTTGGGGAAAAAAAGTTTAGAAATCATAACTTTGGAGCCTCACTAGCAGATTTATCTGACACAGTTTCTTTAGAGATTATAAATATTTTGCAAACCAGAAAACAAAGAACTACTTTACAATTTGTTTGGGGCTGTGTTTGTGTTTCTCTGTACTATTTAAAGCTGCATGGAGCAAAAAAAAAAGCCAAGCAGTAAATCAGACACAGGAGATAAATTGAAAATTAGAGTTCAGTTTTGAATTGTGCAGACAGGAGCCATGTGCCACGTCTCAGTGTCAGGGGGAGCTGCTGGCAGCCCTGAACTTGGAGGGTTCCTCAGAGGCAACATCAGGAAGGTCAAGGAAAGAGACAGCGGCCAAAGAAACAAACTGCTCAGTCTGACTTTGGTGTGAATTTGCTGGGATCTTTTTCTTCTCACGGTAGCAGGATGACACCAGATTGTCTGGAAATGGCCTTATAACCCTTTCCAGATTAATTGGGTGGAAATATTTGCTTCTGTAAGATCATTGCTGATGTCTTTCATCCTTGGCATTATATTAACACCCACATGGATTCAGAGACCAACAAACTACTAAATCATAATATGTTGTTAAATTACATGGTTAAATATTTTTAACCTTCTTTGAGGTTATATTTTTGTAGTTTTAAAACATATTAAGGACTAGATGATTTTTCTGAATTATGTTTTGATACAAGAAGCTTTGAGAAGAACTGAAAAGAAGAATTGAAAGAGGGTGTGCATTCAAATGAGCATGAAACCATTTTGCTTCTGAAACTCTTCCAGTTTCTATAAATCTTTACTGAGGAAGAACAAACACATCAGACAAAATGTCAAACACCATCATCTTTTGATTTCAGCCTTTTTTAGAATAAACGTCCCCTCACTTTTAAAATCCTCAACATTTTTACCATGGTTTGTACTTTTTTCATCTTTTGCTTTTAGTATCATATGTTTTTTACGAAGTTGTTAATAACAATAGTTATAAAGCTGTCAAATATTCTGTGTACTGGTGCACTTGTCTGTTTTCCGGTAGATTTCTTAAAACGATGGCCTCTTTTGAAGTTACTTTTGATTAAGTGCTTTGAGTGGGTTCTCTCTGGGTTCTCCGGCTTCCTCCCACCGTCTAAAAGACATGCATGTTAGGTTAGTTGGTGACTCTAAATTCTCCCTAGGAATGAGTCTGTGTGAGTGGTTGTTTGTCCCTATCTATGTTGGCCGTGCGATGGACTGGTGACCTGTCCAGGGTGTACCTTGCCTCTCATCTGATACAATGCTGGGATAGGCTCCAGCTTTCCCCGCGACCCATAATGGATTAAGCAGTACAGACAATGAATGAATAAATGCTTTGATTTGATTAATTGTTAATATAGAAACACACTTAAATAGTGAAGCTTATAAATAAAAGGAGGATTATGTTGATCCTTTCCCAACTCTTTGCAAGAGAAAATATAAAGGAAATGAAAAGAAATATACTACATGGTAAACCACACAGAACAAAACTGATGGAGACAAAAAATAGGGGAGACTGGGGACAGTTGAAACAATTTTGACATTTCTGTCTCTAACTTCAAGCGCTTTTAACCCAGTTTTAACGACTATGCAAACTAGCTTCAAGTGTCTGCTAATAAATGGCATGAAAATTGCCTGTGCAGCACAAACAGAAAATGTATGGCTTGATCTCAAACACAAAGAATGAAATGTTACAACTGACCCCATAGTCAGGGTCAGTTGTAACATGCCTTGGGATGAAATGTAACATTATAAAATGAGGCCTAAACTTCTAAACAAATGTGCTGTGGTCCCACAGCATAGAAGTTAAAGGCGCACTACGTAAATTTCCAACCAATTTCTGGAGCCGTCGCTGCCTGGCAGGGTCCCGAGGCTGAGAAATCACAGTATACAACTTTTTCATCTGGGACGTTGCATCTTTCGCTTCACACTAGCAAACTGGTATAAACACAACGGCTGTTGTTCAATGTGCACCGTGGCTGATTCAGCAAAGAAACGTAAGAAGACATTATTGGAGGAAGAGAGGAAAAAAAGAGAGAAAGGGACTAAACAGGCACAACATATGGGTGTTTTCTGTTTCCATGTCTTAATTCAGTAATAGCAAATATAGAATACAATATGCAACAGGCTATTGCTGGCTGAAGAGAGCTAACAGTACAGATAGGATGTAAGATGGATGCTGGATTAGCGGTGGATGGGGAGGCGCTTCACTAGGAACATTGCAAAAGTTCTGTTGTGAATCTTTAAACTACACTAACATCTTAATCATAAACATTGGTTTGGTTCGCTTGAGTAAAATGCAGGTGAAAGCAAATGGTAAAGATTTTCTGATTTCCCCACCCCACCAACAAAGTCCCCCTGACTCTCCTGGTGCAAATGTGCCCTAAAACACAATGCTGTCATTTCTAAACAGTTACAACTTGCCCCATGAAAGCGTGGCACAATTGACCCCAAGTGCATTATCCATGAGCTAGCTAACAACTAAAACATTACCACAAAGAACCTGCTTAAACAACAGCTGAATAGACACATGATCAACATGATATATGTTTGACAGGTTCTACTACAAAGCAAGCTATGTAGTCACAAAAATAAGTTGGGCAAAAAAATAACTTTCTTACCTCAAAATTATATTTTCCCTCATTCATTTAGCTGTGTTTGCCTCAAGGCGATACTTTTCACATGCAGACTAAGAACTAAATTTAACATATGCAAAGTGAATTAGATGATTCCTAACTTCTCCCTGATTGGATCAATTGCAGGTGTTACAAATGACCCCCTACTGAAAATACTGATGTTGATTGTATTTAACATGCAGCATGTATGTACTCTGTACATAACCACATTACACGGCAGCAACTGGATATCAATACATTGGACATTTTGAATGAAAACCATCACTGATTCGTCAAAGAAATATAAGCGGAAACTATGGGGAAGAAACGAAGAAAAGAAAGAGAGAATGTGCAAGAGAAAGAGATAAGACAAGAGTCAACATTTAACTGACTTTTACTGGCTGTAGAGTGCTCAGAGATGACAACGGATGCAAAATGGCTGAATTAGCCTTCGTTATGGATCCTGAGAAAGCATGAGAAGATCTGCCAAAGTGTTGCGCTAAACTAGCTGTATTTCAGTACCAGTGGAACCTAACTATTAAAAGATAATGTGTATATGCAACTGATTTGGTAGGATCGTATGTCTAAAGTCACATGTGAGTTCTAAAGAGGACATGTAGCAAAGACAGAAACATTTTA
The DNA here is from genome assembly GCA_037177495.1 of Rhadinocentrus ornatus. Lineage (NCBI taxonomy): Eukaryota > Metazoa > Chordata > Actinopteri > Atheriniformes > Melanotaeniidae > Rhadinocentrus > Rhadinocentrus ornatus. The sequence goes on from JBAMHW010000010.1 coordinate 3,443,822, forward strand.
AACGCGGGGACAAAGGCAGCGGGGGAGTCCATAAACAAAAAAAAAATGATCACAAATAGAGAAACACAGTCAGCAAAGAAGGTGTTGCACATAACTGCTGTGGAAACGAGACACAGGTTAAACAAATAAGGTAATCAAAAATTAAAAAGAAAGCACAGGAAATAAAATATGAGAAATCACAAGTGCAAAAAGACAAAATGAAAATAAAAAAAGGAAAGAACTGAGACACAAACATAAATAATTTGAATAAAATTCAAAGAGAAGTGAATAAAGGACACAAGAATTGCATTTACAACAACTATTTTCTATTTATGATTTTAAAACATTCTTGTGTAAAGTGTCTTAAAAAGAACATTAAATGGAAGATTAAGTCACATCAGCAGCAATGAGGAAATAAAACATTATTTTCCTGTCCTGTGAATTAGCCACAGTGTTAGAGACTTAGAAGTAGAAGACATTTATTTAGACCTTATGGAAACAGACTGCCAACAACTGGATGGCTGATTTCAGCTGGCATCGGTGCAAAACCTCTAATATACAAAAACCTACACACTCTGAGAGCTACATTGAAGCATTATCCTAATTACTTGTACTTTAATACCAAACACAAGCTAACGCTCCAGACTGACGTACAGAAAGTATACCCTACAGCAACGAGCATAGATTTTCCTCTCAATGTTTGAGGCACTAATTTAATTACTTTTAATGGAGGGAGTGTTTTGTGAGAGTCAGTAGAACTGCAGAGAAGACGATCCAATTTTCTTAAATGCTTTGGAAGATGGTGCATTAACTCTTCTAATAATATTACCTTAAATAAATAAACATTTTTGACACTGGTACACTTTTAGATTTGATGGTTAGTCATCTTTAGTAGTTTTTATTTTAAAAAAAGACATTCAGCACTTTTGGTGTATGATCTCATTTCATTCTTGTCTAAATATGTTTTTAAAAATTAAGTTAATTTGTTTGATACTTCTATGTACTATTCCTTCCTTTACAATTGCTGCTTTTCTCTCTGTTCCCATCTTCTCTGTCTTGCCCCACTCCGTATTAATATTTCAAGGGCTTATGTATGCTTCAATAGGTGTGTGTGTGCACCCTGAAACTGACTATAGGCCCAGGGGATTGTTCTGCGTGTGGATGTGTGCACTTGTGCTTATTGAGAAAAAGAGTGGACTTTCAGTATTTCTAAAATTTGAAGCCTGTGTACAAGATGATGCTGAGGATTTTCTCTGTCCTACAAGCTCGGCGTAGTAATGAGGAAAAGTCTCCACTTGAAGCCTTTTACAATTAATTATTTCCTCCCTCTTCTCTGAATGAGTAATAACAACACAAAGTATGATTAACTAGGTTTCATTTAATATAAAGAAGCCAATGAGTCAGAATTCAGGAAGCGAGATGACTTCCACTCATTACGGGGCGTTGACACATAACAGAGCGGAACTGAAATGAGCTGTGAGCACTGATTTCACACTTGATGCCAGCCAAGACGGGCGAGTCTGAGCATAAAACCTCGGCACTTGCTGTAAATAATTACTATAACTTTCCCATCGTGCAGGGGGTAAACTGAGATTTCACCTCGCATTACTTGCATGAGTTTGATCACTTCACTCGACCACTAAGCAGCTGATTTGTTGTGATGACCGACAGAACCAAAACCACAGATGAACAAAACCGTGCACATTATTTTGCATTCTTGTAGTTTCTATGCAGGTGGTTGCATTTTTGATCAATGCTTTGCAGTCATTACAGCTGTGAATTCTAAGTAGAAACACTGATGTTTGGGCTAAATCCTATGGTTGGTCTAGTAGCTTTACTTTATATTGAACAATTTGTTACCTAAAGGTACAGTGAGTACAAAATATTGACATTTAGTGGTTAAGACGGGCTTAGACAGTTGTTATTTTGCACTGTAAAGTCTAACTAGTTGCCTTTACTAAAAAAACATATGCTAACTCATTGCCTCAAATAAAAAACTTAAGTTTTTGTTCATTTGAATGATAAAGTACAATTAACTAAAATGATTTTAGTTTGTCGAAGTTTTACGAACGTGATCAATTTGATTTTGTTCTAAGTAAAGGAGGTTGTGGAAAATTTCACACATGATGATTTGAAGTCCATGTTACTTAAAGTAGTTGATGGACTCAAGATTGTTCCTGCTTTGCAGCAGGAAGTTGATGTGGGTGGGGTTTCTACTCAAACTGATGTCAGACCACAGACATCTTTGTGAAGGTGTAGCAGCTGCTTGGATAATTGGTTTAAACTCTGAAACTATGGTGAAAGGTGGATTATTGCTGATGTGAGGTCAATAAGGAGACCAGGATGTTTTCCTGTTTGTTTAGCTGAGAATTGGTTTCCTCACACCATCAGCTTTGGAGATTAACATCAACAAGAGTGAGATGGGATTTTCTTTTTTTGTTTAGCATTTAATTATTCCAAAATAATTCAACATAAGAAGATAATAGAAAACTGAACAAGAGAAAATTTAAGATATTTTAATGTGGATGATTGTAAAACAAAAAATTGAATTCTAACTTTAATCTCAGAATTCTGAGATTAAAGTCAGAATTCAATTTTTTGTTTTCTTCAGTGGCCCTAATCCTCTTCCGTAGAAAAGACAAATTTTTTTGTATCGTTTAAATGGTAAATGGTCTGTTTTTATATAGCACTATACTGTACCTGAAATGATACCCAAAGCGCTTAACATTATACATCCCATTCACACACACATTTACAAACTGATGGCAGAAGCTGCCATGCAAGGCGCTAACCACGACCGATCAGCAGCAATTTGGGCTTCATTGTCTTGCTGAAGGACACCTCGACATGAGCTCTCCAGGCCAGGATCAAACCGGCAACCCTCGGGCTACAAGACGACCACTGAGCCATATACAGACAATGTTAGATAGCCATTTTCTTGTGTTTGACTACCACTATATTTACTAGAAGTACACAAGCCCACAAAAGTCACATGGTTGAATACAAGCAATTTCTAGGTTCAGTTTAAGCTCTGAATCAGTTGATACAAGTTCAAGTCAGATCTTAACAATTTAAGAAAAGTATATATATAGTTAAAAATATATGAGCTGGAATAAATTTTCAGAATAATCAAAGTAGCTTTAAGTTGAGTTTTGAATTAACTGCAATTTCAGTCTGATTTAATTTTTAAAAAAAGTCTCCACAATTAGTCACACAACACAAAAGCTGCAACAGAAGCATCAGTTTTTTTTTGCTTGTTTTTTTGGGCAGTTATACTGCACAAAGTAGGACATGTTCACTTTTAGTGGATGAAAAGCTAAATATTTTTTGAAAAGCTTGAGAAGTGATTAAAGGTTGCAAAATTCACTTTCTAAAGGTTTCTAACAGTCTTATGTGTCCCCATATTGTGTGTATGATACCCGAAAATTTGAAAATTCTGTCTCCTCTCTCACTTGCTTGCTCCACTTTTTAACGAATGTACTCAAACAGGTGAGTCCCTTGTTCTACTTGTGACCTCATAAAGGGAAATAACCACTGCCCCGGTAGTGGATACTGTCACTGACCCGCCCCCCGGCTAGCTGAGCATGCCCTCTAAAATCACAGAGCTGGTGCCAGGAAAGCCGGATCCTCTCCTAGAGAGGGGCGTGGACAGGCACTACTCATGAACATTTAAAGGTTCAGACACAGAAACAGCACATTCTAGGTAGAGCTCACTAGAACCACTATTGAAATGGCTAAAATAATGGACCAAGGCTGAATTTGGGGTAATACACTTTGAAAACAATGTTGTTGGACCTCTGACACCCATATGAAATTGTTGAAAAAATGTAAAATATGGGACCTTTAAAACATTAATAGTAAATAATGTATATTAATTTCGGTACAGCATATGCTATAATAAATGTTAACTGTTATGCGTAAATAAAGAGTTTTTGCATGTTTGGAGTAGTAACTTTCATCAGTGCCTACTTCGTGCAGTGTAACTTCTGAATTAAAGAAAAGCCATGTAAATTCAGTTGTAGGTTTTGTGTTGTGGCTTATTGTGGCTAATTGTGCTGTGTTTCTGCAGTAGATGCAGTATAACTCAAGACTAGATAGAAATTTTTAATCACTCCAGTAATTAAAATATGTTAATCTTGCAAGTTTAATGAGATAAGTAAAATTAAAGTCTAGACCTAGCAATACAGTTTCAAGTTGAGTTTGTTATGATAATGGATGTGTTTGGGTTTGTGTCATGTTTTGGTTTTGTCCTGATTTTGGTTCATAGTTCTGGTTTTGTCACGTTTAATTCAGTTTCCTGTTTGTAGCTTTTCCTCATGTGCTCAGTTTTCTGTTCCTGGCTCGTTAGTTCACCTGGTTTGAATTCTCAATTACTTCACCTGCTCCTAATTACTCCCTCTGTGTACAAATACCCATTGGTTTTCAGTGTTCCTTGTCAAATCCTTGCGGTTCATCCCTGTAGTGTGTGGTTTTCTGTTCCTGCATTTTGGAAAATAAACCTGGTTACCTGCACACTTCTGTCTCCTGCCTGATCTGCCTGCATTTGGGTCCTCACTCCCGTCAACACACAACAGAGTTTGAATAAGACAAAATGAAGGTTTTCTTTCAATGGGAAGATTGGTTTAATCCCCAGCTCTGCCATGTGTTGAAGTGTCCCCATAGTACCCCTGATTTATTAATCTCCGTTAGTGATTATAAAGAAAAGCATGCTGGAGGCTGTAAATATAAAAAAGGGAGCCTGAACAAGTGATTTGATGACGGAGAAACTCATTGTAGAACATTGAACTCACAAATGACAAGTAAAATATTCCCCAAAATTAATGATAATTAACAAAACAAAGAAAATATTCAACTTAAGACCTAAATGCATTAGAACTAAATAAAATCAGTATCATGATGAGTTTAATTTCTTAACAAAAGTTGAATTAAGTCATGAATCTGACAGATTGTAGTCATAAATCAGGACTAATCAGTTTTGAACCAATCCAGAGTAAAATGAAAGTTAGGGTCAGTTGATTCCAGCTCAAATAAAGCCTTAAATCCATCACATATTGAAGTCAATATGAGACAAAATAAAAGTGGCTTCTCAAACATCTATTTTCAGCTACTGTCTAAGACAATTCTTATTCTTGCTTGAATGAGCTCAGAGACAGACGAACTGTTTCAGAATAAAGCAGGGAATTTCAGGACGTTGAGACAAGCCATATGTCCATATTGACATGTCAGCATCACATAGATGCTGCAGATTTGTCAGCTACACATCCATGATGAGAATCTCCCATTTCACCACATCCCGAAGTCATCTATCTGGTGACTGTGGAGGCCATTGGAGTTCAGTGAACTCATTGTCATGTTCAAAAAGGCAGTTGGAGATGATTTGAGCTTGTGACATTATCCTGCTAGAAGTAATCATCAGAAAATGTGTACATTGGATGCTCAGGGGTACTAAGGGGCCCAAATTGTGCCAAGAAAATATCCTATTACAGCAATACGAGTCTGAACCAATGTTACAAGGCAGGATGGACCCTTCCTTTCATGTTGTTTACACTGTACTCTGACTGAAATAGAGACTCAATAGAGCAGGCAAAGTTTTTCCATCTTCTGCGCTCCAGTTTTAGTGAACTTGTGTGAAAACAGTCTGTTTTCTGTGCATTGTTGAGAAGAGTGGCATCTGGTGTGGTCTTGCTCTGCAGCTGTTGCCCATCTAACCATTATTTAACGGTATTTAAGTTAATGTTGTCCAGTCTGCTCATTCTCCTCTGACCCCTGACATCAACAAAGTATTTTGGTCCTGAAAAGTGTCGAGCCTCATTTCCACATTTTCTCTATTTCGGATAATTCTCTGTAAACCCTGTAAATATAAGGTTGTCCATGAAAATCCAAGTAGATAAGCAGTTTCTGAAATACCTATAGCAGAATTTTTTGGTACCAACAACCATGCCATGTTAAAAATCACTTAAATCAATACTAGATCAGTTTCTTACCTTACTTTTCTGACTTGTTTTGATGATACACTGACATTCAATATGCACATTCCTGGAGCCATCATTGCCCTGCAGTGTCCCGAGGTTGAGAAACTGCACTTCACAACTTTTCTTTTCTAGCCAAGGGCATCATGTGATAGCTGTGTGTTGCTTCACAGGAGTGCATCATACACCAGCAACTGGATATAAACACATTGGTCGTTTTGAGGACGGCAGAAGCGAAAAGAAAGAGAGAGAGTGACAGCAATAAGAAAAAAATCAACACTGGACTAACTTTTACGGCTTGAGAGAGCTCAGAGAAGTGACGGGATGCAAGATCAGCTTTCGTTAGGGGGTTATAATGTTGTAAAAATCTGTTCAAGTTCAGGGGTGCTGCTTAAAAACCCCTTTCTTCCCCATTCTGATCCTTGATTTCAGCAAACTTCAGCAAGTCAGTTTATTTATTTACAACAACAGAGAGAGAACATAATGTTTTTACATTTAGTTTTTTTGTTGTTTGGAAGCAGGATCCCCAGGAAGCTATGTATAGCTTATAAGTAGGGGTCCACAAACAAAATACATCGCAATGTTGACATGTCCAAATCTATGAGTCATTGCCATGCATTGGGGGATTAAATATTTATAATAACAAGCAACTGAACAGATGTACCTAATAAAGTAGCTGGTAAGTGTAAATGCATATACCAGAGGACACCAATGATTCTTCCACCTTATAACAACCTCTGTATATGTAGTTTTAAATGAGATTCATGTGAATACAAAAGAACAGATGACACTGATGAGTGTATTTCAGGGCTGACCTGTGCTATGTAGTGTTAACACATGGAGGTGTTTTTCTCTCTCTGAACCCCAATAGAAAAGCAATTTCTGTCAATAAACTGAGCTGACCTTGATAGTGAATAGAGGTCCCTCTGGTCATTAGAGGCTGGGGGTGGATTTGGGGAATTCTCTCATTGATCTCCATTATCCAATCTAGATTTGAGCGTGTCCCTATTTTGAGGCCTAATCCGTAGCAATGCATTCTGACTGTGTATTTACAGACAAATACACACGTGACTCTTCAACCATGCACTTAGTAGTTTGAAATAATTATAAGAGGGGATAAATGTTGGGACTGAAAAGCTTTAATTACAGAGCCAGCGCTGGCTTTCTCTTCAGGGAAACATTTTTAATTAATATTTTCTCTCTCTCTCTCTCTTTCTCTCTCTCTCTCTCTCTCTCTCTCTCTCTCTCTCTCTCTCTCTCTCTCTCTC
>JBAMHW010000010.1:3451137-3477518 GCA_037177495.1 Rhadinocentrus ornatus
CTCTCTCTCTCTCTCTCTCTCTCTCTCTCTCTCTCTCTCTCTCTCTCTCTCTCTCTCTCTCTCTCTCTCTCTTTCTTCATCAATTTACAGCAGGAAACAATTCAGATTTACGTTCCCGACCTGCAGCTGCTTTCCAGGTAACACATCCACAGAGAAATCTTCAGAATATGTAAGTTTCCTTGAGTTACATTAATAAAAGACTGACTCCAAACTTTAAGTGCATCACAGTTGGGATAAACTATTCAGGAGAGAATAGCAGAGGAAGGCTGGGGTAGATTTTTACTTAATGGTCTCATTTGGCAGAGAAATGAGACTAACCCTTCTGCCAGCCTGAAATGCCAGGACTAAATGATTATGCAGAGCCATGAATAATGTTCAGTGGCAATTAAAATGTTCCGACTCCTCTATATCTGGGCATGGTTGTGTCAGTAGGCTTGAGTTTATGGAAATATTGGAGAGGAAAATTTAGATTAGCGATTTGCTAATCTACAAACACTCCTGCCTCACTACACACCAGTTTCTAAACACTACAGAGCATCTGTATTTGCTCAGCTGAAGAGGTAAGTTCTGTTGTTGTGAAAAAACAAGTCAAGCAAAGTTAAGTTTGACAAATAAGTTACATCAGATTCAATAAACTTTAAACCATGTGCATGCCTTTTCCTGCTCACAAACTGCAGGCAGTTGATTAACGGAGTGTCAGAGCCATTCATGACAAAAGTGGAGTGAGGACATCAGGCTTGTACATGTCTATGCAATTCCAAGATGTTAGAGATTTATCAAGGTGAGCCAAGAATGCAGGACTTTATTTATCTCTATGTGCAAATTAGTCTTCGTGCATACACACAGTTTTAATCCTGCAACTACAGTTTTATGCATTTGTGCCCTGTTTGACAGGTTTAAAGTAACAATTACTGTGTATCAAATAATTCCAAAAGAAAGCTCTTTATCATCAATTAAATCCTATGCAAAACTATGAATACCTTTTTTTTATTGGGGATTTATATGTTTACATGAACATCCAGCTGAAAAATTTGGTAGTATGAACATGAATAGCTGTAAAATTTGTGTCACTTTGGAGACCAAGCTTTGAATATCTGGCAGATTGTATTACTACACCAACAATGATGTTCACACAGAAAACTCATATCAGGAAAAATAAGAGGCAAAGCAAAGAGAAACACAAAATAAAGGAAGCAGAAAAAGTAAGGATTTACAACAATGTGCTTTGTATGAGTGAACAATCATTGTATCTGGTAGGTGTGAAGAGAAACAACGTAAACATCAGGTACTTAAAATGAACTGTATCTAATGAGATGCATCCCAGCTGGTGCTGAAGCAAGCCGGAGGTTCACAGAGAGGAAGTCAAGGTTTCATTTTGGATAGCTGCCAAGACGTCTGGATGATAAAGAGGGACAGTGAGGTGTGAACAGCAGGCACATCAAAACCAGCAGCTGGTCGTAAAACAGCCAGGTTAAGAAGAGTAGGAAGGCCAGAGCTGATCAATAAGAATGACAACATGAGTCAGGATGAAGTTTACTAAATAAATAATAATAGATTGAGGTGCTCTAAAAGCACCGACGCTATTAATGGTGAGGATGGTGCAGGCTTTTAGAAGTGTCTCAAATGTCCAATAGCTTTATTAAGTAACTGATAGAAAAGCAACTGAGTCTCAGAGGCAAATGACCCATAAAGACATCTTGTTTGTGATGAGGACAGTAAACTTATCTTTCTTAACGTGTGAATAAATTCAGCCAATATGACACTTAAAGATTCTGAACTTGGTATTAATTTACAGTAATTTACACAATGAAGTAATCAGAATGGGGTCAAGGTACTTTAATAAAAAATAAAAATAAAAAAACAACACGAAAGTGGAGGAGAAAGGATATGATATCTGATATCTGAAGCTGCCAACTACATTCACTGCATGCAATGATCAATGGAAGATGAGCTGCACATATCTAAATCATGTTTCTTTAGGGCAAAATGTTCAGAAATAAGCCCCTTAAAAGGAGTTTTCTGATATATCAAATTGATAGATCACAATAATGTCCTTTTTTAAATGAAGAACAGCACTAAAACTACCCAGCTACCAGAGGTATGTACATGTAATTTAAAACACTTTATTCATCAAATAATTATAAAATAGATTATTAAAGGGTTCACACATTTTAAAAGAAAATAGTGTAATCTTTGCAATACTTCTTTTATAAAACATTGTTAGTTATTATTAAGTATTCTGAAAGAAGAGCAGACCCATTCATTTTCCATACTCACTATCCCCAGTTTAGGGTTGCAGAGGTACTAAAGCCTATCCCAGCTGCCACTGTGAGCGATGGAGGATGCACCCTAAACAGCCTGCCAGTCCAACATAGAAACATACATCCATGCATACTCTCACTCACAACCTAATGTCAACATATAAATCAGCAGTTAACGGACCTTGCATGGTTTTGGACTGTAGAGGAAGATTGTCTGGAGAAAACCCATGCTCTACCAAGGAAGACTCCACACAGAGAGACCCCAGCTGATATTTGAACTTACTATGATAATGCAAACCACCACACAACCATGTAGCCCTGATTAGAAACTATCAAGTTGTTATTTATCATTTAAGTGAAGTTTTCAGGTATTAAATTCAACAGTTTCACACAGTTTGAATTCAAGCACACAGGCTTATTTGCACTTTTATTCTCCAGAGACTTCAATAGACAAGTTGGCCCTCTTAATAGCACATTCATGCAACAGCAGCTGTAAAACACATCTGCAAAAGAACAAGAAATGAGCACTTAAACTACACGGTTGGTATGTGAACACCACATGAAGATCTGCTTGTGCATCAACTAAAATCAAAGCTATAATGAGGAGCCGGAGCCAGAAAAAGATCAGGAAGACATTCACGTCTGACACATGCACTAATGGCAACCGAGGGATCCGGAAAAAGCATGCTGGTCGATTGCGGTTTCAAATGCTGAAAATGAACTTTCACCCTCACAGCTGGTTGATGTGAGAGGTTTGTCATTTATTTTTCTTGTAATGAGTCTCAAATGTGCTCATTTATTTGACTAGCCTGTGCAGCTATAAGAAAACAGAAAATCTTATGGGAAGCAGAATCTCAGGAGCATAAAAAAAACCTTCACTATCTAATAAAGCACCAATTTAATTCACCAAAAGACTTAAATCTAAACCATTTTGTTCAGTTTAAGGTTATTTGCAGCAAAAGTTCAGAAGACTGAGCTTAGAAAAAGGAAAGGTTATGTATGGGCACAATGTGACATTTTAAAGCTACTTAAATCAATTCTGTGTGTTTTTCCGGTTGAAAAACAGCAAAAATCTCACAGTTAAAGGGAAAACTTGGCGGTTATGCAGGGGAGAGTTATGTGGGTTTAATTGCAGTATAAAGGTGGATTCAAGGCTTTTACACCAATTCCGTCTCAGTCACTATGAGGCTGGTTGTGATTTATAGTTGATGTTACATCCACCGTGTTGTTTGTGCTCACTGTGAATGTTTACATGCTTTTATTTAGATGATAAAGAGGAACAGTGAGCCACACACTGTGACAGCTGTCTTAACTTTCTACTTCATTTTGGGAGAAAGCAGAAAATTCATCTGTGATTCTTATTACCTCTGCTAGCTTCTTCTAAGCTTTATAAGCTGTTGGATTTAACACCCCTTTTCTGGATAGATGCTGTTAACTTCCATTTCTGCTCATTCATGCACAAAAGACCAACATTATAACAGAAGTTCAAATCGACATAAACCTTATTTAATGTGTTGTTGGTTGGATAAACACCAAATTCCCCCAAAAAGTTGTAACACTGTTTGTAATATAAAAACAGGTTGCAATGATTTGCAAGTCTCACACATGTAATACTAGATCATATTGATCTTGATGCCAGCAGTGTATTTCAAAATCTGGGACAGGACCATTTTTATCACAGTATAGCACCATCTCTTCTTTTAACAACTGTCTGTAAACCGTTAGGAAGTCAGGAGACCATCTGCTGGACCTTCTTCTCCTATTCTTGTCTGATGTTTGATTCTAGCTGGTCCATAGCGCTGTTGTACTTTAAGCTTCCATGTGAAGCAAATGCTGTTGTTCTAATTGATGCAGCTCACTTAAAATAAATACCTTGATAAATAATGCTGTATATATATTTCAGCATTGATAATGTTTTTCTAGATGTGCAGGTTGTCAGTCCTAAAGGCATTTATATGAGCACCCCTCCATACCATCAGAGATGCAGGAATTTGAACTGAACACTGATAACAGGCCAGGTGGTCCCTCTTCTCTTCAGTCCAAGTTAGACAGTATCCATGATTACGAAAACAAATTTCAAATGTTTGATTTGTCTAACCACAAAATGTTTTTTTACTTCTTCTCTAATGAGCTTTTGCCCAAGTAGATGGCTGCATTTCTGGATTATCTTTTCATATGGCTTCTTCTTTGCATGATGGAGCTTTAATCTGCAATTGTGAATACTAGTCATTTTTAAATAGGCCTATACATGTTTTCAGGCATTGAAACTATGCTTGAGGTAAGATTATAAAATATCTACCAACAGTTCACTTTTGAAAGCATCTTTTTTTCTTAGTTTTAAACACTGCTGCTTTTGTTGGCCAACTGTGTATCTCTATGGCAACTTGAGAAGTTGTTCCATCTTTCACATTAACTAAATGCAATTAAAGACAAAAACTGGGAATCATTCCTCCTCTAATCAGTCTTCCTCTTAACAAGCACAACAAAGATTAGAAACAAATAGGAGAGAACATAAGCACTCACACAGTTCTTGCTGTGCCTGCATGTTTTCACTGACCCTGATCCCTGTTGTTCAGTATATTCCCAAGAGTTGCACCACAGGTGCGGACATTTAATGCAGAAGTAAATCCAGCTTACAGAGAACCATTTTGTTAAATATTCTTCGTTTCTTTCTCTGTCAGCTGACAGCATTAGAAGCTTACACTGAGACATGTGCTTGCCAGCTGGTTCACATCCAGCTTGTCAATGAGACCTGGAGTGACCTAACTTGAACGGAGGTGGTGGAATGTAGATGTAAAGGCAGCTTGTAAGCCCCAGCAACAGTCAGCAGGCAGCTAGGAAACAGGATGAAACTGTCAGCATGCAAGCTGTGATGGAGTGTCTTTATTAGATCTGGTATACATAAGGGCATGGAAAGGTGTGCTTGTATACACATGCAGGTTCTCATCATCAGCAGCAGGTTGCATGACGTCGACCCAGCCCAGCGGGGACTGGATCAGATCCAGACTCACATCCTGACAGTCACAATATGTGACTGATTAATGAAGTCACACACTGTCAAAATGCACTGCATACACACAAAAATGGCACATAAACCACTGTGGCTTGCTGCAACTCTGATTAATTACACTGAAAAGCTATACCCTCTGCACTGCAGCTTTTTCTGATACTGGTTATTATGTAGAGTAAAGAAGGCTGCTATGGAACGAAGCTCAGGCAGAATAAAGACAATGGAAACTATATAGTCCTAACGGTCCTGCTTAACAGGTTTGTGTTTTTGCATTAAACTGTCACAGCACGTCATATCACATTAATAAGGAAATCTTTACCTACTAAAACTACTTTATTGATGCTAAAACTAATTGCTAGTAGAGTTGTAGGGAAACACGTTAATTTCCTGTAATGACTTCTAAGGCAGCAAAGAATATCTAGCCAAAAATGGCCATAACTGGCCTGTACGTTGCCCAAATGAGGTTTGGATGTGTTTCCTATCTGTATTGATATGCAGCAAACACGACACAACAACCCACACCACATTTCCTCGCTGAAAAGAAGCCATCTTCTCATGCAGCACCATGGTCAGGTCTAAACTAATCAGTAGGAAATTTGCTTTGTGTTTATTAACCAATGTTAGAGGTCTTACATGCTAAACTAAAAATGGGAACATTTCTTTATGTTAGCACTTAGCTCAAGTTTTTAGCACTGCAGTTGTTGCAATAATAACTGATGAAATGCAGGGTTCATTAATTTTTTCTCAAGCTTGGCTTGACCTTTTTAAGAGCTCAAAATTGCTCTTTATGGACTGCCTTAAAATTCTGGGCTGGGAGTGAAGATGGGTTGGGGGATGTTTTACTTAAACCCACAGTTGTCTTGGGTGGCATTGGATGCCAGCACATTTTTATTTACATATTGCTTTATTAAGAGCCCTTTGAAACAGGTTTCCATGTAGAGGAAACTGCTCTAGAGCTGTATATTGCCAATTATCCTTGTGTAGCATTAAGCAAGGGAACTGCTCCAATCATAAACAGTGGTAGGAAAACTGTCGGGTGATTTTGGCTTATTAAGATGTAAATCTGAGTTCATAAGAAGGTGGAAGGAGGATAGACTCATGCTTAAGTCTGATCCTAAAATTTCAGATGTACATTTCTTTATGTTTCTGGCTTTATTTTTACTTCCTTTGCTGTATTATAGTGCTATGCATTTTATGGAAGCTAATATTACGTTGACATGACTTCTGCAACTGGTGTGCTACCAGTATGGGAAACCACAAATGTTCAAAAGTGACTCTTTCTGGGACCCTCTGAGTTCAAAACTGATCCAAGGAGATCCTGAAAAATTTGCTTGTAAAATGGTTTCAAATGGAAAACTGCAAATATCTTTTTAGATCTTTAGATCTAGAAGGAAAAATTAAGGTCTACCTTATTGTACAGGCAGTATCACTCTCAAAACCCAATTTCTGTGTGAAAACTGAATCTCATACTCATTTATAGAAAAGAAGATCCAAAGAAAAAATAAGAAGCCCATAGCGCGAGAAGAGGAGAATGCTCTACGTACTAAGCAGCTGATCTGTAGGGGATCACCAGTCACTAGTATCTGGTGAATTAAATTAAATCTATCACTCAATTTCTAAAACATGAGTTGAGTAAAGAACTTTTAGTTGGATAAAATAAGCAAGTTACAAGACATAGATTGGAACTTTTCACTATTTTCAATTGGTTGAAACATTATTCAGCCAATATAAAAAGCTTGTAGTAGCTCAAGCAGAAAATCTACCAGGGAGCACACAGTGTGCAAATACACAGACGAAGGGAGAATGCTGGAAATCCATGTGAGCTTTTCTGAAATTCCATCTGAATATATTAAATGTCTCAACCTGCCAGTTGTGAATCATGCACTATCAGCAATTGTCCATGATTTTTTTTCTGATTTATTTGCAAATGTATGAAAAATGTGTGAAAATGCTGTAAGAGTCAGTGATGATACAACGTAAGATGTGCTATGTGTGAATAGATGTAGATGTTGTATGCACACATCTTGACAAATGTTATTAAACAGTTATTAAATTTCATTGTTAAAAAAATCTAAAAGCTTTTAAAAGATGAAGAGAGAAGTCAGAGAGTTCTATGTTAAAATATATTGCTCACATATGATTCTTTTGTCACATTATGTAAAAGCCATTAAGCCAGTTAAACTCTGACTCTCCAGTCTTCTGTCACACATTCTTCCAACAAATGTATAATATGGTAATTTAGCATAAACAGACTTATTGCTTTGCCAAAGTCACAAAACAGTGTTAGAGATGTCAGATTAGTTTGGCTAAAAACGGTGCCAGCAGCACTTAAAGCACATTTCTGCTTAACAAGAGTACCGTAAAATTAGCCCCACAGTGACATTTATACTTAAATTTAGCTCAGTTTTTCCCCCAAATTACAGAGGGGAAACACAGAATGCCCTTTATGACATCTGTAGAGACTATAAAAAAATAAACTGTGACTTGAAAATAATTCTAAGAGATTCCAAGCTATGTGAAAGCCCCTCAAATGTAGATAATTCTAAACATGGACTGAGCCATTAGTTATGGCATTTCCTCATTTCCTTTGTCCAGTGACCTTCCAGTCGCAACCATTCTGAATCTAATTAGTAAAACCATGGCAAAAAAGGTTGTCTGTGATAAATAAAGTTGTTGGTGTAATATATTTTCCATGCAGGACTAATAATATGCCACATCTTCAGGGAATATTTTGCACTTTCACAGAAAATAACAAAATGGTGGTGTTTATGTTACAGTTACAGATAGCATAATGGGTCATGGTTGTAATTAAATCAGTTTTGAGTCCCAGGCCATTAAATACTGGAGTTTAATTCAAAGCTCTTTCTGTATCCAAGATACACACAGTGCCTTTCTCTGAGATCAGCTCCTGACCCACCAGGTGCTGCTTACAGTAAAGATTGTACATTGAAAAAGTCACTGAATCCATAAAAGAAATCTGGAAATGGTGCAAAGGAATGTCACAATTCCTTTTCTCTACTTGTTCAGCTTTGGGCAGCACAACTACTTGCTGTAGTTTGATCACTAAAGTTAATTAGTTAGGCTTCAGAAGCAAAACTACTTGGTTAGTGTTTGTTTTGAAAAAATCAAGTGACATTTACTTTAACATAATTACAGTAGCCACTATGACAGTGAGACCAGGTTATATAATTAATTGTCCATTCATCATGAGATTTGTTTCAGAGGCAGTTAGCTTAGCATGAAAACTTGAAGCAAATGGAAATAGCTACCTTGACTTCCACTTTAATAAAAGTTTGCCAGCTCAACGCCTTACTTAAAGCAAATTATTAACATCAGTTCCCCCATTATGAGGGTATACAAAAACCATGTTATCTAAAAGTTTGTGTGACTGACCATGGTTGGCTAATGCTATGACACATTTTAAATCTTTTTACATCATAGAAACAGAGCACAGCTAGGTGTCTCCTGTTTCCAATTTGCTCACCTAAACAAAGCTTAGTTCGAACCTCATATTCAAAGTCAAAAAGGTTGTTCTCTAAAAATGTTTTAAATTAACACTGACTGAGCCCAAATAAGCCCATGAGTTCTGAAAATGAAAGAAAAGCAGCAGATAGAAAAAAGCAAATGCCTGACCTTAGCAAACAGCGCCCCCTTGGCTGCTAGTGCGTCCTCTCCTCTCCCGTTCGGGTAGCATTCATAACGTGCATCCAAGATTGGGTAGCGACTGGCCAACATCAGGCCGCTGTTCAAGAATTTGAACCTGGAGCAGCAACCTTTCCAGCCATACCTCCCAACATCACTCAGGACATAGGGGAAGTAGCGGTGCAGCTGCCGCCGCAATCTTGTAGTTGCTCCATGGTCAAATACCTCCTGTAGAGCCAGAAAATCCAAGTTGGCAGGGAAAAAGGCAGAGATGTCATGGTCGAACGTCTCATCTCCATGGCGACGTTTCCGTCCTGGGCGCTTGAAGATTGATGTACGTGGGACGTGAGAGAGAGTATTATTGGAGGATATCCCAACACCACCATCACCTCCATGGTAACGAGTGAGGGACTCCCGCGATGCAGTCATACTGCCTGTGTCTCCTCCTACCTGGTCCCGATGATTCCCTGTCTCGGCTTCCTCCTCCTGGGGGTCTGGCTCTGGAGCACTAATGCTGATTTGAACCCCAGAGGTGTGAAGCGGGCAGTCTGTGGAGGGTTTTTGCTGCATCCCTTCCGCATGCATGGGGCAATCGTGGTTGCCAGGGCCACTCTGGCCTACTGTGGAATGCATGGGACAGTCTGCAGTCTCACTTGAAATGTGAACAGGGCAATCTGAGGTGCTGCTAGCCCCCACAGGGTGGACGGGGCAGTCTGCTGTGTTATCAGCTCCATCAGGGTGAACAGGGCATTCAGTGGAGCCCTGCTCTCCTGCAGTGGGGTGAACAGGGCAGTCGGCGGCACCTGAGGGATGAATCGGGCACTCTGTGAGGGGTTCGATTTCAGTTTCAGCTGGCCCATTGGTGGTGTGTATCTGTTCTGGACGCTGATCCAGAGAGGAGGTACGACGAAAACCAGTAGCAAGACTGCTGAAGGATGCCGCACTAAATAAAGAGAAGAGAAAGGGAGAAATTTTTAAAGTGAATATATTTACCTCACTAACAGACAAAGGGAGCCCATCAGTAAACTCTCCTAACCTGATGGAAGTGTTTGTCGGTGAATCGATGTAGATTTTTATCTGGGGTCGACTGGCACCATTGCGAATTCGTTTCCCCACCTCGCGTGCTCTCCTGTGGGTGTCTGACAAGTTGTTGAACCTGGCCAGAGAGTCTGGCAGGAGGCAAACATTGGCAGTACAGAAACAAAAGCTTCTTCCCTGTGGCCTCCATTCCCCAATCCCAGCACCCCCAGGTCCAGCCTGACCTTGCTCTGCCTGGTGCTTATCTGGCCTGGACAAAGAGAAAATGTCATGTCAAGCCAAGTACTACTTACTTTTTTAAAGAAGGAAATCAACAAATGGTTTACAACTGGAGTGAAATTATTTAATAACAAGAAAAAAATATATAGTTTTGTTTAGGACACTTGGCTGAGTAAAAAACCTTACCTTCGGTAGGTGTACAGGTATGGTTGGCGGACAGCCATCAGGGGCGCCCAGATGATAAAACCCAGAAGGGCAAAAGGCAAGGAGACCAGAAGGAGTAGCAGGTAAAGGGGTGCAGAAATTAGAACACACAGGCTTAGGAAGGAGCAAGGATCCTGGGAGCGCTGGCGCTTCTCCAGCGAGGTGGCCACACAGGAGGCTAGGAGCCGATCCAGGAGCCAGTAGCAGGGAAACACCAGGCTCCATGACAAGCCGTCCAGGAAGTGCAGACAAGCACTGGAGTAAGGGGTGGTGCGGAGGACCATCTCTTTCCTTCTTTCTCTTTCTTCTTCTCTGTCACTTTCTCCTCACTTCACACTCTCTGCCCACATACACTCAAACAAGTGTGCACAAATCTGTTCCGCAAATTACATGAACAGAAATGAATAAATAATGATAACAAATAAAAAGAAACCAGACTCAAATGTGTACCCTCCCCCCTCCTTGGAGAAAGGAGCACTACATGGTTTGGGTGATTTTTATCTACACTTGGAAGCTTGTCATAGACTCACAACTTCCTCTCTCAGCAATTACACCCTCGCAAGGAGGGGTTACGCAGCACAGTCTGGAGGTAGATTGCCATGACATAAGCTGTTTTCTTGATGCTGAATCTATGAGTGCAAGGTCTCCAATGAGCTCTGGAGGGGGTATCCATGAAACATCACGATTTCGTCAGGACCTGAAGAAGTGAGCAGATCGGTAAAGAAGGGAGAGAAAAAAGAAGAATATCAGTAATTGACTTGCTCTAATGCATGCATGAAGGGAGCAACACACACATTTTAAATAGCTTGTGTATAATATATTCTGCCTCAGGCGCTTGCATGTCCAAAGGCTAATATTCCTGTTATCGTCTGTAGATGAGAATGCCCCTTAGTTTTCAACATTAAGGTGTTAAACATCTTGATACTTATTAAATCTATCATGTAAAAAATATATATTTATATTAAATATACTGAAACTGATGTCTCAGCCTGCCTGCTGACAAAATGTCAGACTCAGTAAATGCTATTCATTATGGCTTTTAATGCTGCAATGCAGGTGGAATACTTCAAGTAGTCCTTGGAATATTTATATCAATTTTATGATAATGCAGATCCCCATTTTTACTTAAATGTTGGTTCAAAGATAAAAAATTCTACAAATCAGGTAATCTTCCCATTTTGAGCCTCTGCACAAAGAAACAATATCATTGCATTTAAAATCTAAGCAAACCTGCAACTTTTTAAATCATAAACCACTCATAAAAACTCTCCATTGAAGTTTGTTTAATAATATTTGCATATACAGAAATCGTATCTTCTTATCTGTATGAAGATTATTTTAATAAGCTTAAAATTGCCTTTAGGTTTCTTAAACAAAGGTGGAAAATTTTGGCAATGACAAGTCAGAGCACATGCACAAATTCCAGTGTAACAGAAATTTTGTGCTCATCAGATTTAAATAATTAAGATCAATATTTAAATATTTAGTTTTGAAACAAGCTGTAGAAACTTGTTCTCTGAGTGCAGATGATGAGGAAGAGAATCAATATGAAGCTAAATGCTTCTTCCTTTCTGCCTGCACAGAATCAGAACTGACAGTATTTTCCATTTCTTTGATGGTCTTGTCACATCTTTCATGCACTGCTCTTTTGAGGTCTCTTCACAGATTTAATGACGTTTAAATCAGGGAACCTTAAGATCCACGGTGCAGCCTTTAGCTATAACCCTTGAAGTGGTCCATAGCGAATTGTGGGGCACAATTAAGATCATTATTCCCTTTTAGAGACAGGTTTGTAGTATTTAAGGTAACCTATTTAATAGTAATATGGAAAAGATCACTCGGTTCCAGTTAAAGGCGAATCAGACTGATGGAAGTCCGGACAGAGCTAATAAGCCTCATCTCCCTCCACATCAGAACATACTGAGACTTCCTCTGCTTCCATCTCTAGTCTGTCGGTCTCCTGCAGTCAGGTGAAAAAACAACTGGAGAAACTGAACTGAAACAAGGCTGTAGGTTCAGGGTTCTGAAAACCTTCTCAAAACAACTACTTCAGATTCTTCAACACCTTTTTTTACGGCAGCATGAGCCAGAAAAGACTTCCTGTGCTGTGGAAAACATCCTGACCTGTTTCAGTACCTAAAAAATCCCAACCTTCTGAACCAAACGACTACAGACCAGTTGCCCCAACATCTCACATCATGAAAGCCCTGCAGAGACTATTATTGGCTCACCTTCAGAGATTCCACTCTCACCTGGACCAATCAGGAAGCACTTTGTGGATCATGTTCTTTGATTTCTCAAGTGTGTTTAAAACAATTCAGCTGTTCTGTTATGTGACAAGCTCCATGAATCCCAAGTGGATACCTCCACAACCACCTGGATTTATGACTAACAAACCAACATTTTGTGAGACTGAAAGGTTGTGTGTCTGTCAAATTATGAGACGGTAAAGAAACAATCACCTCATCTTGAACACAAACAACAGAAAAGAGATGATTATTGACTTCAGGAGGAACAGGAGTAAACAAAGCACTGTTTACATCCTGGGAAAAGAGGTGAAGGTGGTGGAGGAATACAAGTACCTTGGAGTTCAGCTGGACAACAGACTAGATTGGAAATGCAACACAGAAGCATCTAAAAGAAGGGACTGAGCAGACTAAGGAAGCTAAGAGATGTTACATTTCTTTTTTTAAGTCTGTTGTGTAAAGTCAGCTTTGCAGCATCTTTGGGGGCAGCAGCATCAGAACCAGAGACTTAAAGAAGCTGAACAAACTGATCAAGAAAGCTGGTTCTGTGCTGGGGATGCATTGGAAGCTAGCTTTCTGGAAGCAGTTCAATCTGCATGTAACTCTGTAAAATCATAGTTTAATAACCCTACTTTTATAGTTTTGTACAGATTAAACATAAAAACATAATTAGTAAGATATTGGGGTGTATGTTTGATTCTTAATTTGTTAAGAATGGCTAACGGATTCACAAACCTCCCAGATAGCAAAAAATATTTAGCCCAAATTAGGCAACAGTATAATTTATGATGTTGACTAATTGCGAGCATAACTTAACTCTACACTTGCCAGCTTCATAAAAAAGCAATAGCTGCGAAAAGTAGTCAGAATTCGGCCACATGTCTGCTATCTGGGCATTACCTTTATGCTAAGATAAGCTAAATGCTACTTGCTGTGATAATTGCATTCACTAATTACAGAGGAACATTTGGAGTCTCATACATTTCAATATCTCATCATTTTACAGGATATCATTCAATCTAGTTTTAAACTTAGATTTCATATAATAAAAATAAATATATGGTAATAGGTTTAGTGTGGGCTATAAGCCACTATTCTTAAGCTTATATTTGGTCAATAGGCTTTTAGTTCATTTTTGCAGTTAAATCTGTTGTTGCTTAAAATTGCCTTAATATGGGATCTGCTACTCTGAATATTGTAAATCTGTTGTGTTTCTCACTTAAAGCTGGTCGCAAGGCACAGAGAAAAATGAATGACAAGTGTCTGAGGGTGAAACTGGCCAACTGTGAGGGAAGAGAGGCTTCACTCCACAGGCTTTGTTCATTGCTAGCTGCTTTTATGTTCCCCACAGTGTTAAATTCTTTGACCCACAGTGTTAAAAGGTTTTTCTTTTTTTTAATACAAATGTTTCCCTCAGATCTTGTGAAGGATTTAAGAAAAAGACAGCATCAACAACAAAACACCCATAAATCACAGCTGATTTATCAGTGAGCACAAACTGTCAATCTTGGCCTTATCACAGGAAACGGTGTAGTGCATAATTTATACCCAAACGCATGCGCTTACAGGGAGAGACAGGAAAATACAGCCTTGAAGAAAGATCCAAATAATTATCATCAGGCAGTTACACAAAGAAATGTAAACATAGAGTCAAATGATCTTTTAAAAGTAGTTTTTGTTTGTTGGTTTGGGCTGGAGAGACTATCAGGGGTTAACTGTTCAAATACTTTTGAGTTTAAATGATCAAACACTCCAGAAAACAAGCAGTTAAATGTGTGTTTTCATCTTAAAACAGCTTCACAAAGTTGTCTAGTAGTAGTTGTCTCTGAGAGTCGCACATAGTGCCACAAACCCGTTGTTTCACATGAATCTTATTGAATGTTGAATAAGGGTCTAACAGAAATTAAAGAGAGACGTTGCCTGCAATGACATGTTTTGTTGAATAATAATAATTAGATATCTCCAACAAGACATCCAAAATTATACATAGGCTTAAATTAATAAAAAGGCTCAAAACACCCATAAAGAAATACATAATGGCCACAATACGACAGAAGCAAGTTACAGTGGGATGAGAAACAACCACAGAAATTCAATATGACAAAGATAAGATAGAAAATACCACGATTAGATTTAAATAACCAATGACAAAGTAACCAAAGTAAACATAAAACCACCAAAATTGTATACAGCTGATTACAGGTTGGTAACAAAGAGATGCAAAATTATCAAAATGTGTAATTACTCCTTTAAATGTTCTAGAAAGGAACATGGCTATGGGAATTGCACAGTTAACTGAGAGTTATATTTCATGTTAAAAATAGTCACATAAAACTATGGATTAGTGCTGTTTCAGCATCTGGGTCAGGCTGAACATATTACCAGGCCCTGGCCTTGATCCCAGCATCTAGCTAGAAAGACTTTCAATGTAGCATCAATAAAGGCAATTAATGGCAAATTATGTGATAAGAAAAGTGTTGGAAAATATTAAATCTATATTGTACAAACATTAGTGTTCATGCATGCTTGATCATGATCAGAATAGTCATTTAACCTAAACAACAGGTTAGTTCTCAGAAGTGCACAGAAGTCAAATTTAGTCACTTGGTTGAAGTGGCTTTTTAAAATAGTAGACATTGTGGTGTTGTGCCTCCTGCTATTCATGAATCCATGTTTTTTTGTTTTGTTTTTTGTTTTCCTCTAATTAGCAGCTAGTGTACAACTGGAACACATAATGATGAATGGTGCTTTAATCGTAGAGCAGTGTAGGAGTTTGCTTTCTATTTAGGCAAAAAAACAATGACACTTCAAAAATTACCTTGAAATAATTTACATGCATATTGAAAAAAATGAAAGAAAAAAGAACAAAAGCAGATTGAAACTGAATACAATGTATGACACATGTTTAGCAATAAAACCACACTGTAACAATATAAAGGGCAAATTTCCTTAATTTCGTTGATTTTCTTATTTTATGTATGAAGCCAGTCTGTGTTTGCAGTGTAAAAAACATATGGAGTAAAGTTTGGAGCTACAAAAACAAACAACCTAAAAGGATGCACACCTCGTAGTACCTTGGACTGACTCAGGATGTCAGTGACGAATGACTGTATCGGTTTAGGAACTGTATTAAAGTTTGCACATATTTGCGCCTCAGAGGATTTCCACCTCAGACTGAATCAATAGGACCTGTCTGGATAAACAATAGAAAACATCTTTAAGTGAGCACTCACAGTCTGCAAGTGTTGCCATGTCAATATGAAAAGTTGAGCTAAATTGATGGTGAATGTGAAAATAGGCACATTTGTATAAATAGTGTTAATATTAAATCAGTATGAAACAACCACACTGAGACATAAATTACAATGGCTATAAAGATATAACCTCATGCAATATGTCTCAAATCGGACATGGTAGAGATAAAACAATACTCAGAATGAGTCAAAAATCAAACCAAATGCAACACAAAATACGTAAAATGGACACAGAGTAGTTACAAAAGATACAAAAGCTAAAAAAGCTACAAAAAAGTAATCAAGATGAACCACTGAACACCTATAAAGAGGTGCAGAATTACCACATTATAGCTGAAACTAGTGAAATGTAGTGCAAAATCAAAAGAAACAGACAAATGCAATAATTCTTCAGTGTGTGGATAAAAAATATCAATATTCACTGCAAGTAATCACAAAAGTATTGATGGTCTAGTTTACAGGATAATCATCTGTTAAAAATTTAAAATGACCACAAAAGTAAATGTCAATAAAGTCACACAAAATGACCAAATTTAGACATATGGTCACATGGTTTTAAACTAAGCAAGAGCTGCGAAACAACCAAAAAAATGGACACAGAATATCTACAAATGTATGGAAAATCAAAATGTGGCCCAAAAATCTAAATTTTGCCTAATTCAAATAAGTAAATAGACCAAAATTAGACCTAATGTGACAGAAAACAAGAGGACAATTTGCAAAACAGCCAAAACTTAGCCAGAAAATGTTCAAAAGGCAAATTAACATTTTTTTTTTTAGATTTATGTAGAATATTTGCAACCAAGCTGTTACAACAGCATGCTTTCTGGCATTTTTTAATGTCTCACCTCTGCAGGATATGTGGGGAACCTTAAACTCATACATGTTAAGAGGGCTGTTCTTTCATAATCCATTTATGAGCTTCAGGCAGTACAACATAGCACAGCAGCTCAATATGGAGTATAACAATGACCCATAGCCTTTTGTTGTTTAGGAGAAAGAACGGCAAGCGACACAAACCGACACAACCACCACACATAGCTCAGTAATCTGTGATGAGCCAGAGATGAAACAAAAAATAAGGCCATCTGGCAAAAACTAAAATAGTACTGGAGTTCACATAAGAGTAATGGCACCCTTTAAAAATCTATGAATCTTTTAATTTTCTACAATCTGTATTGTCTCGTCTTTGTTTCTGCTTCTCCACTTTTTCCCCCTTTCCTCTTTCTCTTTTTAATGTCTTTTCATTTCCTTCATCTGTTTCTGTCAGCATACTCGAGCAGCTTCTGCAGAACCAGCAGAGCTACATGCACTGTACACACATGAACACACACAGGCCTGCAGAGACCGGTGACGTCACACTGCTCACAGCATGCTCCAGGGAGTGCTGTTGTCATGGTGACCTAGTCACATGCACTTAGTAACTGTACTACTGTGGCTGCTTATCACTGTACAGGGAACACACAGACACACAGACACAGTCAGGATCTCTAAAACACACAGAACGTTTTTATATAAGGTGGAGTGTTTTACGTGGGCTACAATGAAGCATGTCAGGTATTTACAGTAGCTCCTGCTTTATGGTCCATAGGGAGCAGTAATAGAAGCAAGAGATAACCATGTCACATGTCCTTCCCTAGATGGTTGTTTTCCAATCAATTAAGAATTATGGCTTCATGTTTCCATCAACAAGAGCGCAATCTGGGCTGAAGACAGGCCTGTGGGAACTGTTGGGTGGAAAAACAACTCTCATTAATGCTTAGACCTCTTAACTGGACCGGCTAAACTGTCATATAAATTATCAGCCTGAGTAGAGGTGGCAGCTGATTACCCTCAATATTTTGTAGCAACCTTTTGGCTCTTCAAAGGAATTTGTTTGATGAATCATATACATCATGGTACAAAAGTGGTGTTTTTTGTTGGAGGATGTAGCTTCCTTTTGTTTCAGCTTTTTCCAGCATTGAAATACTATTCTACTGAATAAATCTAAAGTGACAACAGAAATGTATGGTTTACATTGAGCCAGAAGTTTAATGTCAACTTATAGGGTACTGCTGTCTCACTTTGAACTCCTTCAGAAGCCTCATCTTTAATAAAATCCTCAAAATCCACTTGATGTTGACTATATTGAGCAGAGCCCTCCACTAGGCACAAGTTTGATATTGATGTCATGGTTTTCTTAAAAAAGTGGATTAGGGCAAAGTCTAGTGATACAGATGGTGTGCTGGCTTGTCACGGAGAGCTAAGTTGAAAGATGAAGCTGTCGATGTATCATTTGACCAATAATCTACACATACACTCACAAGCTGTGAATATCAACCAAGAGAATCAGGTCATTAAATAAGTAGCTGAAATACGTTTCTGCCAAAAATTGTTGGGCTCAGTTCTCAGATGTGGGCTCCAAGCATAAATGCATCCTGCTTCTTCACATGGAAAGACACCAATTGAGGTGTCTCCGTTATGTCCCATTGGAAAAAAGCCTCAGGGAAGATTAGGACACTCAGAGATTATATCTCTTTGCTGGCTCAGCTGGTGTCCCTCTGGAAAACATGGAGGAAGTGACAAGAGAAATGGATGTCTGGGGAACGCCAATGTGACCTGGTCTCAGATTAACATCACGAAACTGATGGAAATAGGTGGATTAATTAATTGAAATATGTGCACACAGAAATGTAAATACAGACATATAAGGCAAAACAGAGTTTGTACAATTCTAACAAGCTTGAAAGTCAATATTTGTTAAGCTCATGTTCATTCTTCAACACAGCCTGGACTCTTACATACAAGCTTCTTTGTAATTTCTTTAAGTAGTCTTCAGGAATAGATTTCCAGGCTTGTTGAAGGACATTTTAAAGTTCTTTTTTGGATGTTGGCTACCTTTTGCTCTGTTCTCTGTCCCACATTGCTTCAAAATGTTGAGGTCATCACTTCATCAGACCTGTTGCCATTGATTTTCAGCCCAGTTCTTGTGCCATTTGGCATACCTCAACCGTTTCTCCCTGTTTTCTTTCCTAACAATGACTTCTTTACATCCACCATTCAGTGGAGATCATTTGTAAAAAGGCTTCAGCCAACAATAGAATGACCAACAGCTGTAAGGTTTGTTTTTTCTTTAAATTCTTTCTTAATGTAATCACTTTCATATACTGTTTATCTGCTGTAGAGTTTGTTTGTTTTTTTGGTTTGTTTTAGGCCACTTGTTTTATCCACCACTTCTCCAGTTTCCTCAGCATTTTTAATTACACTTTGCACATCATATCTGTTTATGTCCGTAAGAAGATATAATTAAAAATCTGCTCTTTGCAAAGTTGTCTCTTTCTTGTAGACAGACATTTGTTGTGTACAAACAACAGTGGGTTACCCCTTGAGGCAGTGTATTTTTCATGCTTTACAGACTCATAGATAATTGTTTAGGTGGCTTAAACAAACAAACTAAAAACTGTTGAAAATTATCATGCCAAAGAATATGCAGAAAATTAGTTTAAAAAAAGCACTTTGAAACTCCTCCAGAAAGCATTGACAATTATTTCTCAAAATCACTTTAAAATATAACCATAAAGTCTGGCTGCTTGGAAGTGAAATATAAAGAAATGTGGGTTGGAGCAAGACTTTGGCACAAAGCTGTAACTATCAGTTTCTAAAACTAGTTTTAAAGATTTATCATTCACACTCTGTGTTGTCATCAAATTAATTTACAGCATCTTTTATACTTTAAGTACCTGTGAGTGACTTGGCCATCAAGAAATCACACTCTCCTCCTCCTCCGCCCTCTCAGTTTCTCCATCTCCTTCATCCGAGTGGTTGTGGTTATGTTACAGGGTTAGTGGAGGCCTATAATGCCATCACTATGAGGCACAATAAAATCAGCACAATAATTCTGTCAGGACCTTCTGCCACCTGCTCTCCAGCATTATTGCTGCTCTCATAACAACAAATGAGCTGGACAAGGCTGAGTCACTGCAGGAGGGCGAGCAGGAAGGTTTGCTAAACACTTGGCATTTGATGGCCGCTAAAATTATGTGGAAAAAATTGTATAACAAGAATGTCTAAATTCACTAGACTTCAACTGCGTAATACTGCTTATGATGGATGAGTAGGATAGCAAAATACTGTTAATCAATAGACAAAAGTGGAAGCAGTCAGAGGAGCATGTATACATCACCAGACTGAACATTGTTGCAATGCTCCTTTAACTCAGTGACAGTCTTTGATTCCAACCTCATGACCTTTTGTTTGTTTTGTCACACAAGGCAAGAGGCAAGGGAAATTTTTTTGTATAGGACATGTCATGTACAAGACAATTTAAAGTGCTTTACACAAAACATAAACACATTACAGCAAGGTGCAGAAAAAAATAGAGTTGTATTAGAAAAACAAAGATTAAAAAAGATAAAATTGATTACATAAAAAAATTAAGATAAAGAAATAAGTTAAGATTTCAGCATAAAAGAACCAGCTGCAGATCTGGACTCCAAATAAGAACTATTGAAATGCAGCTGAAAACAGGTGGGGCTTCAACCTGGATTTAAAGAAACTGAGTGTTTCGGCTGATCTGAGGCTTTCTGGGAGTTTGTTCCAGACATGTGGAGCATAGAAGCTGAATGCAGCTTCTCCATGTCTGGTCCTGACTCTGGGAACTGATAGGAAACATGATCCAGATGACCTGAGGATTCTGGTAGGATCATACTGGGTCAAGAGGTCAATGATGTATTTTGGTAAAGGTTAAGAGGTTAGTCACTTAAATATGAAACGTTATTGTTAGCATCTATGCTAGCAATGAGCTTAAGACTATAGCGGTATAATATAATAGGAAGGGGAAACACTGGATAAGTCTGAGTTAAGTGAAGATGCAGGTGGTGATGTTGTCGTGGGTTCGATACCATAAACTGTATATAAAAGATGGCTGGAGCCTCTGTGACGTCAACCGTAGGTTTTTGAAGGCCTCAATTGAAGCTCATTCGGCGGTTCCCACCGTTGCCATCTTGACAGCGGCACGCTTGTCGTCATTCCAGGAAAATCCAAAAATGGGCAAAGAGCTGGACCTGAGAAGGGGACTGTGAAGGTGGGGGTGGATGATTGACACCCATCAAACTCCAAGCTGCCTGTAGCCAAGAGTTAACCGAGCTAATAATAGGCGATATTCAACAATTCTCGTGCTTGCAGTGCACACTTTTTATCAGGTAAGATAAATGGAATGGTAAGTGATTGTTATCAAGTCTAAATTAACAAAATTGTACATTATAAAGGAAAATGTTGGCTATATAACGTTACCTTTATCAGAGCATTAGGAAGTGCATAATTGTTAAACTTAAAATTGCAGCGCACAAAGATCGGGACGTAAGTTGATGTATTTTATTATTGGAACATGGTCATTTGTGACATAGTTGTAAGCATCCTGCAATTTATACGCTTCGAGTTTCTTTTTGTTGTACACACATGGTGTCTCGATTAGGTACACGTAAGATCTTCAAAAGATCTTCATGCCACTTTCGTAAAGTGTATGGTTCAGTCACCCTGCTTCCATCTAATTTTCTAAAACAGCTGTCACAGTCCCGTAAAGTGAGTGTCTGTACAAATTCCAACAGTTCCGAGACTGAACCACTTCCTTAAAAACCCTCCGTTTGCTAAAATACCACTGAAAATTGTTAGCTGCCACTTGATAACATAGCTTCTAGCCTTCGCTTTAGCCTCCAGGCTAAGCTCCGCCCACCAACAACGTCACAATGTTTGCAAACTTTGAAAGGATCTATTGGATACCTGTAAATCAAAAGGACACATGCCTAAATATGCTAAATTTCAAGATTAAACAATATCCAAACAGATGAGTTACAAAAAAATTCACCCCCCCTCACAACTGTCATGAAGGTAAACTTGACCTATTAATCCCAAAATGGATTTTTGTACCAGGATTTAAACATGTTTATTTCTGCTGTGAAGTTGGTCTTTTTAACATGGGAGTCTATGGGGATTTGCTCTGTTTTGGACCCAGCCCCTTGCGCAGACCTGGGCACATTACGGCCCGCGGACCTCATCCAGCTCTTTGTGCGTCCCTGTCCGACCCGCGTGAGGTCAATCATAAATTACAACATGGATAGATTATAAAAATATCTATGTTGGACGTGCAACGTGAAAAGCGTTCCGCTACCTCCGTATTGACGTATGTGCGTGATGCGAGCTTTGAGTGAAGGTAAACAGCGACAAGTGATGCTAGCCAGGTTACCCTCAAGATGTTAACTCGCACTAAGAAACGAAAAGTTGATAATGAATGTTGTGTTTTTAACAAGACATGGTCTGACAAGTACTTCTTCACAGAAATTAAAGGTAAAGATGTATGCTTAATTTGTGGTAAGCAGGTCGCTGTGTTAAAAGATTACAATTTGAAAATCGCCAGAATAAGTGGGGCATTTTCTGACTGAGAGTTTATTAAGGAATGCTTAATGGACTTTGTTGCACTGATATGCCCGGAGAAAAAGGACGTGTTTGAGAATGTCTTGCTGTGACAAGCCGGATTGAGGACATCGCTGGAAACTTGGAGCTTCAGCTGAAGAGCAGAGCTGTAGACTTTGACTGTTTTTCTCAGGCTTTGGATGAGAGCTGCGATGTGCATGACACCGCCAGCTTCTCATCTTCTTATGTGGAATAACTGCAGGAGGAGCTGGCAGCCATGCAGTCAATGAAAGGGACAATCACTGGTCAGGACTTCTTCACAGAGGTAAATGCATGTTTTGACAAGTTAGGCCTGAAATGGGACAATCTGGCAGGTGTGACAACAGATGGTTGTCCACATTTGACTGGAAAAATGTTCTTTTAAAGAGAAAGCAGGATAAAGTGACAGAAGTAAATTTTTGCATTGTATTATACATCAGGAAGTGTTGCGTAAAACGGTGTTAAAGATGAACCAAGTTGTTGATGCTGCTCAAAGAAGAGAACTTCCCACACCTAAGGAGGCCTGCTCAGAAGACTCTAGTCCTCTTTGGATCTACTTATGTATGTGAACAGACATTCTCAGTGATGAAGGTCAACAAATCTAAAAAACACAGATTCTCCATCACTGTTGACCACCTCTAAGCTGTCCTTTGCATCGCCACCTCAGGCATTCAGCCAGATTTCAATGCACTTGTTCAAGCTCAGAACAGACGGGATTATTCTCACTGAAAAGGTCGAATGAGGAGGAGAACATTACAAGTCGTTTTATTGTTGCATTTCCATAAACTTGTTAAGTTGTTTGTTGTTTTTCATTGTCTGTGGAGATTAACAAGTTCAAATCAAATTGCACTGATTCAGTGATTGTTGTTTTCTTCTTTGACCTATGCACCACAGTTTCACATGGCCTAATATAAATATTTACAGAATAGTTTATTCTTCTGATTACCAGTACCAACTATTCATAATATATAATTTAGAGAATTTTACAAGGGAAAAAAGTTGAGCAGAACTACGTTCAAGTTGTGTTTCTTAATTGGTTTTTATTTTAATATTCACATGAGTGAACCATGTTTTCTTAGCTGATGTTCAATGCTGAGCAAGGTAACAAAGTTGGATTTTTTTAACCTTTTTGCCATGAGAGGACTGAAGATGAATCAGAATGATAAAACTGGAGGCTAAAAAATGAATGCCATCAAATTGCTTCACGTAACACTGAGCTGTGGCAGACGGGTGACACAAGTGACATTTATAGAAAGATATGACATTTAGCAAACATAGGAAGCACAGATTCTATCAGGAAAATGAATTATTCTAGCTGTTTAAATGATACTGTATCTATTTATAGTACATTACTTTGAATTTTATAGTGAAATAAACACATGTGAACTGCCAGTGTGTCAATGGTCTATTGCCTTATATTGAGCTCTTTTACAATGTTATACTGGTTTCTTTATGCTAGTTGCCAGACTACAGACAGTCTGCCATCTCTGTGCATGGCAATAGTTATTTTGTCGAACAGTCATGAACAAAATGATCTTACAGTCTTTTATGTAGACCTCCAGGCCGGACCAGGTTGCAGGCTTCCTAAAGTCCTGAAGCTAACAATTTCAATTTTCTACTGTATTCTCGAATTTTCTCCGACAGCAACAGAGTGTATATTCTGACACTTCTGTAGTAATCTCACATCTTTTTTTAAACACCAAGATTTTATATCCAGCCCTTGTAGTTGTGAAGATATGCAGTATCTCACAAAAGTGATTACACCCCGCACATTTCTGTAAATATTTAATTATATCTTTTCATGGGACAACACTGCAGAAATGACACTTTGATACAATGTAAAATAGTTTGTGTACATCTTGTTTAATATAGTAAATCTACTGACCCCTCAAAATAACTTTAGATACAGCCATTAATGTCTAAACTGCTGGCAACAAAAGTGAATACACCCCTAAGTGAAAATGTCCAAATTTGACCCAATTAGCCATTTACCTCCCCAGTGTCATGTGACTCGTTAGTGTTTCAGGTGTTAGTGGGGAGCAGGCGTGTTAAATCTGTTGGCATTTCTTGGTGACCTGAACCTATCAAGGATCACATAAACATTCGGCAGCGTCCTCTAGGATGTGGTATCATCAGAGCTTTGTTCAAAATCTGTGTAAATTAAGATTAAGATTCAGGTTTTTATTTAAGGTTGTGTTACTCTCTGTCAAATGTTCTACATCCCCTCCTTTCAGCAACCTGTTTCCAAAGTCATCTCCTCTCCTTTGTTGTGAGAACTACAAGGGAGCCAGAAGATTCTGCCCACCAAAAACATCTCCTCAGTCCCTGTTTAGACAAAGGCTCAAAAACATTTGGCTTGGTAATTTTTTAAGAAGGTACCTGGTGAGTATGAGGAGAAAGACTGAGATCAATCACGATCGTCTTTGTGCTTTGCTTGATCTGACAGTCTGAACTGGTGTCCCAGTCAAGTGTAACACTGCTTTGAAAAAACAAACAAACAAAAACTTTCACAATGAGACATCTCCTTCAGAATTAAGATAATGGCTTCCCGATTTCTACGGACCTCCTCTCATCTATCGCCTACTCAACAGCCATTATTAGATGACACAACCCATTCATGGTGATGGCATTATTCATTCAGGGCTGCACAGTGTTGTGGTGGTTAGCATCGTAGCCTCACAGCAAGAAGGTGCTGGTTTGAGCCTTGGTTGGAGGGAGGTTCAAACCTGGGGAACCCTGTCTGTGTGGAGTTTGCATGTTCTCCCCGTGTAAGCGTGGATTCTCTCCGACTTCCTCCAACCGTCCAAAGACATGCATGTTAGGTTAATTGGTCACTCTAAATTCTCCCTAGGTGTGAGCATGTGAGTGAATGGTTGTTTGTCAATGGAGTGGTGACCTGTCCAGGGTGTACCCTGCCTCACCTGCTTAAAATGCTGGGATAGGCTCCAGCTTACTCGCGACCCGTAATGGACTAAGCGGTACAGAGAATGAATGAATGAAAAAACAACCTATTCAGACTTGCCCTTCTACTTTCACATGCAGAAGACTAAAATAGCAATTACCTAAAAGTCCTTTAAAAAGCCAACAATATGGGTTTAGAGCCGGCAGCAGTGGGGCTCAAACCAACAATGTATGTTTGTGCGCGCATGCCCTTTGCCTGTGTTTACATCAGCAGGAATCTGTGAATATGTGCAGAGCTGCTGCTATGTTTGTTCTGTGTAATCCAGGTCAGCTAGTTTGTAGTGGATCAATGCAATGATTGATGTCAAGGTAGTACCAGCCTGCTTGATGTAATGCAGCAAGAAAAAGAAACAACCCTGCACATTTTTTTATTTTAAACAATTAAATTCCACAACAGAGCTTTCAGACCTCAAAAACACACACACACACACACACACACGCACACACACACACACACACACATATATATATAGTGCTGGGCACGTTAACGCGTTAACGTTAACGGAATGATTAATTAACGGCAATAATTTTTTTTATCGCACGTTAAGTTTTTTTTTTTTTTTTTTCTCTCTCACTGGCTGTGATTACAGAAACATGCAGTTGCGTCTCCCTTTCCTGCTGCAGCGGTGTGTCTGATATAATCGGGAGAGAGCGGGTTTATTTAAATGAAGAGACGTTTTCTGTCTAGAAGTTAAGAAAAAAGAAAAAGAAACAACATTTCTTTTTATCTGTCAAAAACCACGCAGATGGGCAGAACATTGTGATATTTGGACGGGAAACGTCTCCCAAAAGACAATGAGAAACTTTTTAGCAAAGGTAAGACTGTTTTACAAACGTAAGCATGAACTGGGTCTTCTTCTGTCTCTGGTTCGGTGAATCTTGGTCATAGCGAGATTAAACTCCCAGCTGTGGAATCTGTGAGATGTGAGCTTTCAGTAGTGGAGCAGTTTGTCTGTTCATGCAGTCGGTGCACGGGGAGACTTCATCTGTGTTTACATATTTTTCAGACTTTGTGTACCTGGTATTTTAATTATTTGTTGTCTTAACTGTGTTTGGTGGTCACAGAAATGGTTTTGCTGAGCTGTTAGCTGAGATTCTGGACTGTGGATTACACACACCT
>JBAMHW010000010.1:3481096-3493721 GCA_037177495.1 Rhadinocentrus ornatus
AGTTCAGCCATCATAGTCCCACAACATGCACTAAAGTATAAAACAAGCTTGCGACCTTTTCAGCTTCACGTTTATGTAAGCGACAGCAACCTTGGTCTTGAGGAAAGAAACACGAAGTGTCTTATTTAGGTCAGCCTACCACATATTTCTAAGCTGAACTGAATTTTTCCAGCTTTTGGAACCAAACTCACTTTAAGTTAGCATAAACTGTAGCTAAACACAAGTAAAGGTTACATATTGTAAATTTTTTATAACAATTTCATATGGGTGTCAGAGGTCCAATAACATTTCTTTCAAAGTGTATAAGCCCAAATTCACCCTTGTTCCTTAATTTCAGCCATTCCAAAAGTGGCTCTAGTGAACTCTGCTGAGAACGCTCTGTGTCTGAACCTTTAAATGTTTATGAGTGGTGCCTTTCCACACCCCTCAATGGGAAAGGATCTGGCTTTCGCTGACGCCCCTAGCTGGGGGTACGGGTCAATGACAGTATCCACTGCCGGGGGGAATGTTTTTTTCCCTCTGTGATGTCACAAGTGGGAAGATCTCAGACTCACCCATTTGAGCACACTTTTGCTAAAAAGTGGAGCAAGCAAGTGAGAGAGGAGACAGAATTTTCTAATTCTTGGGCCTCAAACACAGACTATGAGGATACATAAGACTGTTAGGAAACCTTTAGAAAGTGATTTTAGCATAATATGGGACCTTTAACATAAAATTTACGTGTACGTGGTATTAGTACAAAATATTCTGGTATATGTTGTGATTTTACATTCATACTTCTTGCTTTACTTTCAGTTGGATGCTAATGAATTTTAAATAGAGCTTTTGGTTTTATTTATTTATTTATTTTTATTTATTTATTTATTTTTTTTAGTATTTATGCTTTGCTAAGTTAGCGTCATGGCCTACCAAGGACAAAAACATCCTGCCAAGCTTCTGACTCTTAACAAGAAAGTTTGTAAGCATTTTCTAAATGTTGGACTATTCCTTTATTAAAAGCAAAACTTCTCCAGTTTATAAATTTGTATTTTATTGTATTTTATAACAACAATTCATCAGTGCTAACGTTAATTTGAACCTATAAAAGAGACCTTAATCTCTATGTACAGTACTTATAACATCTTTCTTGATCAGTTTTTATCTAATTCTTTAGATCATATTATAATCCACAGATTTTTTTTGGCTGTTTGAAGTCATCATATTTTTTCTAAAATTTAGATCCTCAAGCTAAGACTGCTGAAGCACCAGAGCTGTTTAATTTTTATGTGCTTGCTTTATTTTCAATACAAAGTTCCATGTGGGACCCATAAAGTCATCTTGAATTATGAATCCTGGAATGCTCTGTAATCCTTGCAGGAAATTACAGAGATGTTAACAGGAGTTGTGGGGGAAGGGCCCTTCAAATCACCAACAGATTAATGGACTATGCAGCTGAGAATGAATGTAATCATTCATTTATATCTTTCTCATCTGTAATATTGCACATGTTTTAGAAATGAAACCAGATGGGAAATCATCAGCGGTATGGATTTGGATCTTGCTTGTAACAACATAGATATGCTCCTCCAACAAAACATTTTAAGTGATTTGATATTTTTTCTTCACCATTTCCTGATTACATAGTAACAAATGCATAATCTTAGTGAGAGCACAATGTTTTTCTAACCTTAACCTTTTAATGCCTTAACTTAAACAGTTAACAAAGTAATACAGTGATAGCAGAACTGATGTCAAAAACAAGAAATGAAGGCACTGGAATAATATTTTCTTGTTTTCTTTGGCAGCTACAAAGGGATAACTGGCAATAATGCAACAGTAAAGAATTTCCTGGTGTGTAAGAAAGTGGGAGTGAAGGGGTATCCCATGCATCAAAAGCAGGTGCAAGGGGCTCATAATCAGCAACTTCATATGACAAATTGGGAATCATAGTGTGTTGCTCAATGATGTTGAACTTTGCCCTGTGTCTATTTTTAGGTCCTTTTCTTGAAAATTGCATGGGCAAAATGAAAAGAGTATATCTCTGCAACCAAAGGGTCTGTTTCAATACTTTTGGAGTATTGTAAAGGGAGGTTTGTTAAGATTTGTAACTATTATTATCAGTACCTTACATTTGTTTAAGGAGTTAATTAAAATGGCACACACCAGAAATGAAAAAAAAAAAAAATAAATAAAAAAATAAAAATCTGCTAATTTCTTTGTGTCAAAAAGTGGAAAAAATTAAATCCCATAAATGGGCTCTTTTGGTGACAAGGAAATTGTTGTAAAGACATTAAAGCTGTCAATACAACTACTGTAAGGCCCACCCCCCCACTCACCCCCAAGCCTATTGTTGACTATTGTAATGTCAGCTAAAAACAAGTTCTGTTGTTCTCTATGATAAGATAAGATAAAACTTATTTCCCCCTTTAAAATGGAGAAATTTGTGTGTTACCACAGCTCAACTACAGAAAACAGAGTAAAAAAAACAGATTAACAAAATAAAAATAAATACAAATGCTATAAATTAAAAAGTATATACTATTATAACTATAAATAAACTATTATTATTTTTAATAATTAATCAAATTCATGCAATTAACAGCAATAGAAATATGCTATTAGTAGTTCCTGATTGTAATGGATTGAGGCAGTCAAAAAACTATGATACCAATGTGACGGAAACATTACTGGTGTGAAATGAATCCATAAATCTTCAGTTGTCTCTCATGTCATTTATTATGCTGCAACAGGTTCAACAGAGTACAGTCAGTCAGTCATTATCTGTACCGCTTGCTCCTATTAGGGGTCACAGGGTGAGCTGGAGCCTATCCCAGCAGTGTTTCAGGTGAAAGGCAGGGTACACCCTGGACAGGTCACCAGTCCATTGCAGGGCCAACATTTATAGGGACAAACAACCATTCACGCACACACTCATTCATAGGGAGAATTTAGAGTCACCAATTAGTCACCAATTAACCTAACATGCATGCCTTTGGACGGTGGGAGGAAGCCGTCAACAGAGTACAGGAGTCTGCAAAAGTTATCTTTCTTCACTTCATCTTCTCTACTCACGGTCTTGGCTCATACCCCTCTCAGCCAATCCTGTGAGTGCTGAGCTTGTAGATAGCGCATGCATGAAAACAGTTCAGAGTGCAATCTCTGTAAATACTCTCAGATAAAACTTAACCTTACCATTAATATGAAATATTGTAATAATATGAAGATAAATGTATATGAAAATGATCCGCATGTGAAGTTCCCTAACACCAAGTTTGATCATTCCTGGGCAAGTTCTAAATACTTTATGATTCATGTAGTTAATCAAGTCATTAGCTTTAATTAAGCTAGGACACAACTGTTCTTCTAACATCCCATGTATCACTATAAAAGATCCTTCACTTTGTACAAATTCAACCACAAGAATTCACCAACATCAATCAACAAATAATTTTTGGCAGCATTAACCTCTCTGTCAGATCACCAACACCCACACTGTAATAACTAATGGGAATGATGGGACTGACTGTGGTCTGCCAGAAGGAAGATAAAAGCTCCCAAAGGCCCTGTTTACAGAAAAGTAGGAAATGTTTTAACTCATGCTAATAAGCTTAGGCTGTATTTGTACTGCTTTGTAGGCTACTGCATCATGTGT
This sequence comes from Rhadinocentrus ornatus, assembly GCA_037177495.1. Classification (NCBI taxonomy): domain Eukaryota; kingdom Metazoa; phylum Chordata; class Actinopteri; order Atheriniformes; family Melanotaeniidae; genus Rhadinocentrus; species Rhadinocentrus ornatus. The sequence goes on from JBAMHW010000010.1 coordinate 3,484,728, forward strand.
GGATTTCCCTTTTGGTCATGTGCACATGCCAGTGTCCGCAGCAAAAAATTCAAACAATATAAATGATAAAAAATAAAAAAGCTGTGATTCAATAAATCATTGTTGCAATTTTGCAAGATGACAGCATATCCTAAAGCACACACTCAGCGTTTAGCCTAATCCTTTGTAAAGCTGACAGCTTGATTAGACTATGACTGACAGACCGATACTTGGCTTTAAATCAAGATGGAGGCTGTCACTAATAGTGACTGGAGGTCCTACTGTATGAGGTCTTTTAATAGTTAAAAAAAATAAATAAATAAAAAGCAAATCTACTGAAATAAATTCCTATAATTTTGGTTGGTACTTGGATTTATTGATGTTTAATTCCTGGCCTTTCATCACATGAAACATTTGACCATTTGCACAACAGTCTTACCTTGAAATGTTTTTTATTTTATGCCTATGCCTCAAGAAGGATCAACATGTAAATGTGGCCTAAAATGTGTTTAGGTTTGGCTGATTCCAATTGAATGCTTTGGATGACAGGTTGAAATTGTATGAGTTTATATAACATATAATCCTGTTGGTTGTGCCTGTGATTTACTGCTCGGTGCCCTGTATATATCAGGGTCCCACATGATTGTTTGCATGTGTTTTATATTAGGTACTGAGAGAGAGTGAGGCTGGGAGGTGGTGCAGCTCACATTTTTAACCACTTAGCATCAGATGATAAAACTTTGGTTTAGTCAGATGTGTTTCTTAATTCTTCAACTCCTCTGTCTCAAAATTTTCCTCAGTAATTTATCCACATACAAACTCAACAACTATTTCCCTATAATCACACCACCATTCTCCTCCCCCCCCCCCTGTTACAACTAAAGCTAAATAGAGAGCTGGTGAACTAGCATATAGTGGCACTAGCATGTACTGGTGGTGGTGTGACAAGTTAATAGCAAACACGGAGATTATATCATCCTTTAAAGTTGTGCACATCAAACACAACAGACAACCTTCATTCTTCCACAACTAGCTTACAGCTACTTTGTTTTTTTTTCATTGGCAGGGTGACAGGTCTATTTCAGATATTTTTGCAAGTTTTTAATATGATATTTTATACATACTTGTACCTTAATTAATTTTATTCCTTTTTGTGTAACACTTTGCAACAGATAACACATACACAGATAACATTTTGCAGTTGTTATTGTTATCTATACACCTTAGAGAAGCACTACTGCAGGGGTGACCGTCGGTCCTCGAGAGCCACAATCCTGCAGGTTTTCCACGTTTCCCTGCTCCAACACACCTGACTTAAACTAATAAGTCATTGTGCAGATTCTTATAGGCTGTTGGATCCATTTCATTTGAGTCAGGTGTGCTTGAGCAGGGGAACTTGGAAAACCTGCAGGGTTGTGGCTCTCGAGGACCGACGTTGGCCACCCCTGCACAAATGAATTTTGGCAAACTTTGTCAGTGAGGCGCCCCCAAATTCAGCTAATTGGACATCCATCTTGCATCCTACCTGTACTCTGAGCAATCTCAAGAGATTAAAAGCCAATCTGATATTGATTCTTGTCTCATCTCTTGCTCTGTCCCTTTCTGTTTTTCCTGCCTTCTCTTCTTCTGATAATGTTTCTTGCATTTCTTTGACGACTCAGCCATGGTGTGCATTCAAAATGGCCAGTGTGTTGATATCCAGTTGCTAGCGTGTGACGTGGTACATGAAGCAAAACTCAGCTGTAACATAATGTTCCAGGGTGGAAAGAAAAACTGTGAAGTGTGTTTTCTCGGCCTCAAGATGCTTCTGGGCAATAATGGTTCCAAGAATGTACATAATAAATGTCACTGTGCCATCAAAACGCATCAAAAACACGTTTTCTAAGGTTATAAAGTTCCATAGTGCTACTTTAAATAGATCAGTGCCTTTGATAAGAGGTAAAGTTTAGGCCCTGGAGCAGGGATTACTATTTTCAGACCTCTTGGGCCAGTTTCCTGCAGGTTTTAGATGTTGTCTTTCTGCAACAATCAAATTAATGAGTCTAGAGGCTGATGCAGTGCTTGATAACAAGCTGTTGAGAGCTACTTTTAGCCCTGGTTGATAAGAGGTTAGAATTGTAGTAAATAGTATATAAAGCCAGTTTAAAATCTACATTCCAAGTCACGTTCCACGGTCATCAGTCTCTAAAATACTTGTTAGGGCCAATGGCAGGACAACCCTCAAAGAACTAAAAGTCTCCAGCTGAATTGCTATTTACTTTCTCATATTAATATTGATAGAAATAGTGAGTGAGTTGAAGAAAAAAAAAATCCACAGCTCATCCTGTGTAAACAGACAGTGGCCTAAATAGAACCGAGATAAATGTCTCTGCACTTTATTATTGGTCTATTCACAGGGTTTTCTAAAACTTTGTGCTGTTGTGTCAAATAAAACAATGAGCAAAGGATTTTTAAATGAAAGCTATTAAATGCTTAGTCGCGAAAAGTTTTTTAGAAACATGTTTTTGTCCTTTTCTAGCTTTTCTTTCACAGAGTGTATCTAAGCAGTCCTAATAAAGCAGTGTGTAGCCTAACAAGTTATGACCAAACAAAACAAGGTCCACGTACACTCTGTCTTATTTTCTTCCAATGATTGAGACTTAGTCTGTTTTTGCCAAGTAAATCAATACACCAGATGCACAGGTTGAGTGTGTACTGTTAAATCTGAACCTAAATTTAGCCCGCCCCCAAAAAATCCCAAACTTCAGCTCATCAGATGGGAGGCTACAAATAGAAAAGAGAATGTGGAGGAAGTTGAAAGTTAAGTTAACATTCAGTACAGACCACACTCCCACCCAGCCTTAATGTCATCTTTAACCTCATTACCTCGATAATTACCAAACAGGGCTGTCTCTCATCTGCATCCGACCCCTCCCTACCTCACTCACAAGCACAGATGCATTGAGGTCAGAACATGGCCTGTAGACCATGCAGGTAATGAGAGACTGTGTTTGTAGCTGCCACACACATTCTTGTTTTGCTCCCCCGGTAATCAGTGTGCAGCCTTTTCTCTTCTCCGTGCATTTATAAACCATATGGTTTAACTAAACCACATCTGAGACACATACACAGCTCCACCCATATCACTTTTTTCCAACCTCACACAAGTAGATTAGGGCCTTTGGGACGAGGAGGGCATTCTTAGGGCAGACAGAGCGGCATCACAGCTCCAGCTGCAACTAACATGACGCCTTGTTGTTCCCACAGAATGGATAAGAATTGTGATTATCAGTCAACACAGCTTAGTCTCTGAATGATGTGGGAGTCTGTCATTTCATCAGTTAACAGCAATCATGACTGACAGCGCCCACTCATTTGCGCAGTTTCCAAATATAAACCTCCGACTAAAAGATTAACTCACAAAACCCAAATCCTACTCCCTGCAACTTCTTAACAGAGGTAACCAGCGGTGGAAACATAATCTCTCCATGTTCCCAGAGTCAGTTCACACTGACCTGCTGACAGCAGACAGACAACCAGCCCTCTTTATTACCCACAACCACTCACTATCCACTGCACAGCTGTCCACTCTAAATGATGCTTCAGTGGTATGCACATATTTCAACAAATAGAGTATAATCCAGAGTAAACATCATTCTGCCAATCTCATTCAAATGGATTACAAAGATAAACTGTTCCCTTTTTTTTCTAAATCCTTCTAAAAGATCCAATTTGAACATGTTGATACAATCTAAATAATCTCTAAATTGGTCGGTTTGCATTGACAAATGTGAAGTTACAAAAACCGTGATGTCAAAAAAGTCAAAAGTCAAAAATAAAAAAGTTTGCAATTGTTGACAAAATCAAGATTTCCACCTATCATATTTGAGAAGTATAGCAAATTTATATGATCATACAAGGGCTTTTATTTTAATTTTTCCCCTGAGCAAACTTGTCCTGAGAGTCTAAATCTTCCATTTACCTTTTGGGAAAATGGTGTTTTTGCTAATGACATCTACACGAATTATTTTTGCAAACCAGTCATGCTATATTATTTGCTTATTATGCTACAGGCACCACTGTTTTTCTTTTGGAGCAACCGTAATTCCTATTATGTCCAATGGTCTGAAATGCTTAACAACTGACAGGAAGTATGTTTTGAAGGAAAGATAATTCCAACCAATTTTCTTTAAATATTCTTTGGAAATATTAATTGCAAATCAATATTTTTTGGAAAGAGGCAAATATGATTTATTTTTTTATATGACAACCACAAAATCATTTACCATTACACTGAAAGTTTTCCCTAGTTTTACTTCTAAATAAAATAAATCATCGATGAAAGTTAGCAGATGAGACTAAATCAGGTTGTTCTCTTTATTGTCCTTTATTGACTATGAAATAAATAAGAAATCTGTTAAAAATCCAGAATACTTTAAACCTTTTAAACCCCATCGGCTTCTACAAGGGCTGAAGGAATTACAGGCATAGTCAACTATTATAATAAAACAAAGAAAAAACAATACAATAATGTTTATTTGCAATTGTTACTCAAAGACTCAAAATTACACATTTCTCGAATGTTTTATTGTAATTTACTCAGGCATAATATTAGAAATTGTGGAGCAATTATTTTCTGGGGTGAGTGTATATTGACATTTAAAGCAACAATACTGAATTTTGGAAGATGTTTGCACTTTGGCATCCACTAGCGACTAATTAGCCATCCACCTTGCATAATATCTCTTCTCTGAGAACTCTCAAGCCAGTAAAAGTCAGTCTGATGTTAAATCTTGTTTTATCTCTTGCTCAGTGCCTTTCTCTCTTTCTTTCCCTGTCTACATTAGATAATATCATTTTGCATTTATTTTATGAATCAGCCATCTTTAAAATGGCCAGTGTGCTGGTAACCACTTGCTGGTGGGGGACACGGTGATGTAAAGCTAAGTACAGCCGTACCGCGATGCTCCGGGCTCAAAAAATTATGTTGTTAAGTGTGGTTTCTTAGTCTCGGGATGCTGCAGAGCAAAGATGGCCCCAGGGCTGTGCATAATGAACATCATTGCACCATCAAAATAAGTCAGAAACACAGAGTTTTAAAGTCACTACTTTACTCATCGTCATTACTTTAAGGCAGGGGTGCCCACCTCCGGTCCTCGAGGGCCACAATCCTGCAGGTTTTTGATGCATCCCTGCTCCTAAACCACCTGACTCAAATTGATGAGTCATTTTGCAAAATTTAATAGGCTGTTGGATCTATTTAATTTGAGTTAGGTGTGTTGAAGCAAGAAACATTGGAAAATCTGCTGGACAGCGGCCTTCGAGGATCCACTTTGGGCACCCCTGCTTTGAGGGGTTCATATAAATCAATTAATATAAGACTGGATGGTTGTATAATTTCAGTCCTCATGAATTAGCAACATTTGTTTCCAAAGCTATGGAAACAGTTTCATGGGGTTGCTTAGCATTATTTGTCATTTATGCTATAAGATCTTTATTTTCTATTTCTTTTATATGTAATGCACTAATATAAGCACATTGCCACATTACGTGTCTAAAATACAAGATCAAAATTGGACTCATTTGGCATGGATCTCCAAAGGTTTTGGTTGGGATGAAGGAATATTATAACTAAGTGGTGGAAAAATAAGTTTCCTCTTGGAAATACCTGTTTTTTTTCAGCCATGATGTTCTAATGTTGCAAAGTATCTGGTATGTCAAGTAAAAAAAAACAAAGTTGTATGTTGTCAAAACAACAGTCTAAAAAACAGGTTTTTGAAGTGACACATTGCGAAAGATGTTGAGGGACAACATGACAGGGTGTTAAAAGGTAGCACAGAAAGGACACCACTTCAACCCACAGTCACAGAACCATCTCTGCTCTCCACTTTGTTCCCCAATTGGATTTTGGATCATCACAGCACAGCCATTTGTAACAGACAAAGAAGAAAAGTGTGAGTGTGTGGTTCTATGTATGACGCATGAGTAGATTTATATAATCTCCTCTATGTGTCATAGAGCACAAGTGAGGTTAATGTGTATCTGTGATGGGAGAGTGTGCTTGTGAATGTGTGTTAAGTCATCGTCCCTGCAACAGACGGATGACCTTGAATATGTTGCCTGGAATTTATTCTTTAGAGCCTCTTAATGTAACTTAAATTTCCTTTAATGGTGTATATGATGGGATGTTAATCCCTCTGAACAGTGGGGAAGATATAAGATATGAAGAACGTTTGATGAAATAGAGGGGTTTTGATAACTTCTTTGATCACATCCTGCTCAGCTTGTTGTTCACATTGTTACATTTCTTCCCACTTAATCTGCATGCACCTGTGTTTAATGTCTAAAAAGAAGCTGAAGATTAAATCAATCAGTGCATATTGTTTGTTAAATGTGAAACAACTACTAGTCTTGTTTGGGGGGTGACAGTTATATCGTTAGGCCAGCAGGATGTTTTCTAAGCCTCAAGTGGTCCAGGAGTCCTAATCAATATCACACCACTCTTTCAGAGATGCCTCCAAAAATATCAGATTTTAGTTATAAGGAGCCGGTTGACCATCTTTAGTGTTCCTCTTTTTTTTTCTGACCAGCATGTAAAACATGTTGATCTCTACATTTCATGTTCAGCTGTTCAATGAACAAGTACCAGTTCAATGCAAGAGTCTGAAGCGGAGTTTGAACTTCAAGAGGAAAGTGAAACAGTTTCTGATGTCTGTGTTGTGTTGACATTAGGCTTATAAACATATTTTAGTACAGACAACATGGGTGCACCAAGACAGCCATCAGAGCTCACAGTGCTTCATGTTAATATTTTTATTAACTGAGCAACCAAAAGTGTCTATTTCCTGCTTCTGCAACCACTTACTCAAGCAACCATGGTTGGCATTTACCAACCCCCACATGCACTTTACATTGTGTGAACAAAGAAAAGTCGTTAAGTCCTCAGCTAACAATAGTAGCATTTGGAAACATATTTATTATTTCTTGGCACTTATTTTCTGCCTGACTTGGCATTTTACCACACATCCCGCATCTGCACACATGAGATTACAGAAAATTTATATGCGGTAAGGAACTGAAAGATGACAAAATCCATATTTGTTGCAGAATTGCAGGTAATTAGCAGAATAACCAAACAGAGATGCCCTGTTACAGCCTTTGATCTGGCGGTTTTAAAAAAATAATAATAAGAATCTTTTCTGGATTTGATTTTTATCTCAAAGAAATACAGCTGAATTTGAGGAGATGTCGCACTGGATTGAGGAGATGCAACAGCATGCTTGACATAATAATAAAAAAATAAAAAAATAAAAAACAACAACCCTGTTTTAAATAATGGAAAAAGACTTTTTTGTAGACAAATGCCGACCCAGAATTTTACCATAGGTCTATTTCTAAGCTCAGTCTAATATTGGTGCAATTAACAGTTCATTAAATGACTCCTTACTTTGCCTGAAGCAGATGTGGAAGTGCTCATTGTGCAGGTGTGGCTCCTGGATGGGTCAAAGCTTTCTAAATTCCTGTCCTGCCATGAGGATATTTCAGCAACACAACTCATGAGTTGATTAATCAAAGCGTTATTGAGAATTGAAGTTTGGTGGTTAGGCTTTGACCCCATCACTCCTTGTTACATCAGATAAATATTATATTTCAAATCAATTAAATATTAAAGTGAATACTGAATAATGCTGTCTTTTTGCTGTGGATGTAGATGCTGGGGTGGTGGAGGGTCCCAAAACAAAAATCAAGCAAATAGCAAGGGAGGAAGTGTGCAGCTTAAATTGGATGGGTATGCTTCATATGTAGTATGAATATTTGAAGCAGATCACATGGGATGCAGCCGACCTGTCTGCCTGAACTAGCTTGCTTCATAATAAACATGCAATCTCTGAGCTGCTCCACATATGGATATCCTGGATCCTTCCAGGATGTTTCCAGTTACCTTTTAACTAACAACAGACTTGAAAGTATTTTTCAGCTATTATTTTCAATGCACAGGATTTACCTTTATCATAATTTTATGATGTCACAAGAAACCTTATGAGCAATTTGATTGTCTTTCAACAATAATAAAGGCATAAATATGATTCCTAACCCTTACTTGGTATTTTTTTCTTGTTTTTCTGAAACAGTAATGTAAAAATAAAGAATTAAGAGCTGAAACACTGTGTCATGATCTTGGTTCTTTGATTCAGTAGATTTTTGTTTTGTTTTTTACTGATATATCTGGTTTCCTGTTAAATTTTTGCAGTTCCTTCTCTTGTTAGTTCTATTTTGCTTCCTGTCATTAGTGCGCCTGGTTTAATTAAGCAGATTCACTTCACCTGCTCCTCGTTTGTCCCTCAGTGTATTAAAACCACTTGGTTTTCAGTTTCCTTTGTCAGACCTTTTCTTTTTTCCCCTTTTGTGTGGTTCCTGTGACTCCTGAATTTGGATTAAAACATTTGATCCTGCATTCCTGCATTTGGGTCCTCACCCATGCCACACCGTGACATACTGACATTGTGAATGTGCAATCTGTTAGTTTAATACAGTTAGAGGATCAGAGGGAGAGAATTGTTGTAATCTGGATTTCTATTTTCAAATGTAAAAGTATTAATAAGATGTCAAACCGCTGAAATTGCTCCTATTGCGTCTTAATAAATTATTCTGTAATTTTTCCGTATAATGATCTAAATGGGCGGGACCAAAAAAACATCAAAGCCTTTAAATCCATGTGTGATATTTTAATTTCTGAGCAACTCATGACCCAGATGGTTATTATCAAGCAAGTATTATGTTATACTCACATTAACAGAATATTCATAAATAAAACAGACTTGCTGAATTGATATTTTTCTATTTCAAATGTGTTTAATCTTAATTGGAATAAAGCACTGAACAATGTTTAAATAAAATGTTTTGCAAGTTCCTACAAAAAGGGACTGTAGGATTTTGGAAACAAATCAAATTTTGTTTTTTTGTTGTTTTTTTTTTTTTTTTTGGGGGGGGGGGGGGAACAAAATAACCAACCAGCTCGAAAGGACTTTAATGATG
>JBAMHW010000010.1:3499165-3511546 GCA_037177495.1 Rhadinocentrus ornatus
CCATTTAATTTAATGCAGGTGTGTTGAAGCAGGGATACATGGAAAACCTGCTGGATTGCGGCCCTCGTAGGACCGAATTGGAGACCCCTGCCATAAGGCATTGTTAGTTTGCCCAACTGTGGCTCTTTCAATGGCTTCCTTCTGTTGTGGGCTCACAGCAAGGGATGACAGCATATGCAGAGCTTTGACCTCTGCATCACCATAACTGGAACTGGCTCATCAAAAGTTTTGATGTGGTGGCATCGGTCAAATGTCTGTCACAACAAAGATAAGTAATCAGAAAAAAACAACAATTAGATCCATACACATCAACAATGCTCACTGACATACATATATTTGTGTCTACACTGTATGAAATACATTTGACATGTCAAACTGAAGTAATCATCTATGAAAACTAGGGCGTTTGTTTATGCGATACAATATTTAAAACCAGGTGGAAAGATAGAGGAGCAAGCCACTAATGGACCCCCAGTACAGGCTGTGATAGCAGACAGAAAGTTACATTAAAGCAAGGCCGAAATGATGCTAAGATGGTGCGCTTTTGACACAGATGTTTTACCTAACTGTAATGACATGAGATTTTAAGAATGGACACTGAAGGGCCTTACTTCTTATTTCGTATTTAACCACAATGGGAAATTAGCAGATTTCCAGACTCTTAAAGCAAAATATGGTTTAAATAATCAAGACTTCTTTAGATACCTACAGGTGAGAAGCAGATTTAACGGAAATGTGAAGGCAGATGTTGAGAAAAAGGAAAATGGAATTTTAAATATATTTATGATTTTGATCGAGAGTAACTATATTCTGTGATTGTTTGGCACAGATAATGACTTGGGATGTTTATATAGACAGGCTGCTCAAGAATAATGTTTACAAAAGTTCTATTTTACAGGGTTTTTGTGTTGTTCCCAATGTCAAGGGTGTGTGCAAGAACATCAAAAAAAAAAAAAAAAAAAAAAAAAAAAAAAAGGAATTAAAATCGTCAACATAAAAAAACCGAGGGTGTTTAGGGATATTTTCAATTTTTGCTCATTTGTAACTGATTTAATGTAGTGTTCACGTGATGTTTCTGATCAAGCAGGATATAAAACATTAAAATAGGTCAAACCTGAGGCGATTCCGGAGCAAGAATCCAATCCAGATCTGCGAAATGGTCAATCTGAGCCAAAAATGACATTACACATTCTCTGTCCTCCTGGGTGTCAGGTCATTAAATTCCAGCTGAAATAATAGGGATTAATACCACCTCACATTACTACTGTCAGCAGCACCATTCATTTACAACACTCTACAACATAAGCTTAGATTTTAGTATAGAAAGAAAATGTAGGGTCATGGATTTTCAATGATTACAATACAGAAATCATGACTTATTCTATTATTATATACTAACCTTGGGATGTGGAAGGTGCAATCACCGACACTTTCTTTGCTGTGATTTCCTCCGTTTTGGGAGTCGCGGGCCTCTTCCATACACACTCAACATCCGTGTGGGTACAGTTCTTCTCAGCCCAAATGAGGAGAGCTGCTACATGATGGCACTTGGCTTTTCCCGATAGCACAAACGCAAGCACCTGACTTCACTTCTTGTCCCTCAACGTGCACCTGAGTGAAAACAACTTTGCTAACACCCATAACAGCTCCAATGCTGCTAAAAGACAGAGTGCAACGCTCTGAGTTGTGCTAGGTAGTGCTAACAAGAAGCTAGGTAACGTCCTTAGCTGTCAAACCTGTATTGGGCTTGTAAGACATTTCCATCTTACCATAGGTACTTATTCTAACATAGCTAAGTAAACAATAGTTTGATGTCTGACATCCTGATGTTAGCTACTTACTCACCTCAACCTCGTAAATAATTTTTTTTCATTGAAGCCTGTACTTTCCCTTTCAGACTTCCACCTGCTAGCACACTAACATTTACAACTCGGTTTGAGTTGTAGGATTCCAGACCCTTTTTCACTGACTTTGGGAAGTTGGCAAAATACGATGTCACTGTGAAAAACATGACCGGTTCCTTTTCTACAGCAATTACGCTTGTATTTGCCGCTGGCGTTGGAAATGTAAGTGATATCGTGACGTCTCACTAGCCATCCCCATTATGAGTTACAAGTACTGGCGGCGTGGCTCAGTGGGTAAAGTGGTGGTCTTGTAGCCTGTGGGTTTCGATCCTTGGCCTGTCGAGCTCATGTCGAGGTGTCCCTGAGCAAGACACCAAACACCAAATTGCTCCTGATGAGTCGTGATTTAGCACCTTGCATGGCAGCTTCTGCCATCAGTGCGTAAATGTGTGTGTGAATGGGTAAATGTGATGTATATTGTTAAGCAATTTGGGTATCATTTCAGGTACAGTAAAGCGCTATATGAATACAGACTAGAGCTGGGTATTGATTCAAATTGCACGAATCGATTCAATCTGATCTGTTCTGATCTGATATCGATTTGGGTGTGTTATTACAACTGTTTTTTTTTTAGCTATTACCTGAATTTTATTACTTTGTAGTTGTACAACATATTAATCTAGCATTATATTGACATTCAACTGCAATTTAATCAGGTATTTGTAGTTAAAGATGGCTGTAAGGACCTACCCCCCTCCTAGAGTGTTGACACGATTGCTTTAACAAACATGCTGTGGGGCAGAATTACTTAACAGATCCAGGGCAGCCAACAGAGGACCCCATAGGTGTATATACCTGCAGCAATAGACTGCTATTGGGACACTAACCTGGTGCATTATTAAAAAAATTTATATTAAGAATACAAATGCAATTTTATTTCAAAATAGGGCTGGGTATTGTCACTAACTTCCTGAATTCATTTGATATCATTTAATTTGCAGCAAATTATGTAACACCACATATTTTTCATGAATTTTAAAAACTTAAAAAAAAAAAATGTTTTCAGAAAACTTTTTTTTAATTTATAAAACACTGAGTACATTACCTTGACAATCAAATTATGTAATAATCAGATCTGACACATCTACATTATTAATTTCTGAAGTATACAGTGTTTCCCAGATTCAGAGCCAGAAATGCTGTTATGGGAAAAAAATAAAAATAAAACACAAGACAGAACAAAGGTTAAACTTTAAAAAGTCCTAAATTAAACAGTTTTGAGTTGCTCTAAATATTCTTTAACTTTAGATCTCAGATAACGTGTTGATGTTAATACAACTTACAAAGAATATTGGCTCCATTTTGTTGTGAAGGACCTCACACAGACAGATGAGAGACGAGAAGGATTTATTACAACCACAGATCTTTGCACAGGTGCTTACGACAAGGAGTAGCCCAGGGGAAAACACTGGAGTCAGGAGATCAGCCAGGTGAGTCGGGAACGGGAAGGGGTAAGCAGGAAAGTCCAACAAAGGTCTGATGGGGAGTGAGGATGGAGGTGGAGTACATAGGGCCCAGGTCTCAGATTGATTGCAGGTGTTACTAATTAGTATTCGGGGGATTGACTGCGGTGATGCGTTGCAGGTGTGTCCGTGACAGGGCCTGGTGCGGGTGTAACACATTTAAACTCGTAATAGGACTTATAAATTCCTTCAACGATGGTAGATTCAGCTTGATCAGCTGTGCGTGACGAGCGTGTCGCTATCGCCGTAACACCAGAGCAGAAGAAATACTCTCCATCTGCTCCATACTGGAGCAAGATGCTTCCATCTCCACCAGCCTGAGAGAATCTAGAAAACTCTCATCTGCTTTCCAGCTGGTTGATGTGTTTACCGACGCGTGAACTCTGTCAGAATCTCTGTCGGAAACCCGTGTGTGCGCATGTGTTTGTGTGTGAGCTGACTGCCGCAGACACAGAGAGCAGGCGCAGTTATAACATGCCGTCATGTACACCAGATAAAAAGCATCAGACTCTTTACTGTTTGATAATAGGACAAAGTGCAAAACCTGTTCTAGATTAAATGTGACTTTAAATGAGCATATCGGATTTATTTTAAATAACGTGCGTGGTGACATCGCTTCCTGTTGAATGTGGTAGTGACCGTTAGCATTAGCTGCTAATATGATTGCCGCGATCTTATTGTTAGCTGCTCATGTGAGCGGTAATTTGCTGCAAAGGACATTACAGGTGAATGTAATCCACACTGGTGAGTTAAAACATCTGAACTTGACATTATTTTGGTAAGAGAAGCTGATTTTGGACGGAGGCAACACAGGAAACCAGCTGTGTGTGTATATATGCTAAGATCTCACCGAGCCTCGGTAAGTCATGCGAGAGTAGGGTCATGTTACCAGAAATGAGGAAAATAAAAAAATCGATCTCCAATTTTATGAATCGATATTGGGTTTATTTAATTTGAATCGATCAAAAATTGATGAATCAATTTTTTTTAACCCAGCCCTAATACAGACCATTTATCATTTAAAGTAATGGTATTTCAAATGTTTTAAGAAATGAAGTTGTGTTTTATGGCAAGATAAGGTAAAATTTAGATTTATAGCATAATGTCCTCCTGGATAAAAAAAAGCTGCATATTATTGTTAATGAGTGAATCATTACAGCATAGAATAGACTCTCCAATTGAGAAAGTATCTGTACTGGCGCCAGTTACGTCTCTCTGTTTTTTAAATATGCAGCCATGACGGTCATATTTCACACCATGTTTGTATCCTCATGGTTCGAAATTAACAACATAAGCCCACAGACATCACACATCCTTGAAGGTTTGCAGTTTCTGATTCAAATAACAGCAGGCCTCCACTCAACTGTCCACAACAAGCCTCTCATCTCTGCTGCAAACCAATAGTTGCTGCGCAGAGCAGATACACACTTTAAAAAAAGAGTTTTTCCTGCAGCTTGGATTACCTTTGTGTGGTTTCTTTGAATCAGGTATTTTGTCTGACTATGAATTTGCTGTTGTTGTGAGAATAAACAATTCAGGAGGTGTGAGAGGGCACCTATAAAGGAAAGGGCTGATAATAATTTTACATCATGAAGAAGCAAAAGAATGATGGGACACTTATTCTTACTGGCAGAGATCTAAAACAAGGTGGTAACCCTGAAAGACTCTTTGAAAGAGAAGGACAAAAGATATAAGCTGCAGCTAATTATTGTAATTATCAAATAATCTTTTGTTTGAATTTTCAATACACGGATCTGAAAAACATCTTTTTGGGTTTGTAAAAGGAAATAATATCATTCAAATGGCATAAATAAATTGCCCCTAAACCGAGATGAAGCAGTGCTTCTGTCTTTCCATTCATCAATCGTCATCAGTGCATTAAAATATCAGCACTGCTCTTCATCGCTATGTGAACTACAAACTGACTAAAATTCCTCAGATGTGTGTGTGATGATGAAGACAAAGATCAGTCCAATTAGTATTAAGCCTAAAGAATGCATCAAGTGAAGAAGTTGATCATCTTCAGTAATGCAGATGTTGTACAGATTTGTAAATAAAAAGCTGCTGATCAATGGGCGAAACAAGCTTCTGCTGAAGGATGTCAAGGTTCACACTTAAAGATACCATGAGTCCAGAAACAGGTTTATGGCAGATTCACTGTTCTTTCACATTAACGGAGGCCAGGTGAAGAGGTTCAGGCATCTATTCCAAATATCTTACAGGGTTGAGGACTCAGGGAAAACCCAGAACCAGGTAAAGAAATAATGGCTCAATCCCAAGTCCTCACTTTGACATGCCTTGGTTTTTCAGTCATAAAGTGACCCTTTCTTTTAGGAATTGAGGAGCAGTAGTAATCAAATCCTTCAATGGGGGCTTTGGGATGCATAAATGACCACTACTCTTTGATCCCCAAAAGAAACGGGAAACCTTATCTCTGCTGAAAGGGGGGAGTGGGTTGGGCTAAGAAGTATGTTCAAAAAGAAGAATTTGAGATTAGGCCTTTATCTCTTTTGGGTGTTTGGTAGTGCCTCAGAGTTTCTTTGGAAGAGCTGATAGAGGCGAGGGAGATGGAGGTCTGGAAATCACTGTGGTTTCCACATCTGGTTATGGATAAGCAGGAGAAAACAGATGGATGGACATGTTTAACTAGTTGCAATAAACCAGCCTGGGTCCAAGCACCATTAATGACAAACATCCATCTTATTGAAGTGTCCTCCTCCCCTCTGACCTCCTCCTGTGGAGCAGAACAAAATATCTCCTTTGGGAGCAAATATAAAAAGAACTGCATGAATTGTGCTCTCACAGGAAATTTGTCAGGATGTTTTGTGCCAATTAAGTTCTGATAGATGAGATGACCATAAAATATTGCTTTGAGAGAAACAATTTCAAGTCTGTTCCTTTGAACATTTCAGAAACAAACATTGCTCCACATTATACACAGTTAATTTTACTCTCCACCTGCTTACAGGTAGAGAAACCAGATCCGCCACTTTTTGGTGTCACCTGAGTCGCAGCCCCCACCTGCTTGCCCTGTCAACCTGCCAGCTCCACTCAACCACCTGCCTACTCTGTCTGCTGGACACACACAGCCTCGATTGGTGGATTGGAATGGCATGAAGGAGGAGGAGGATAAAGAGTTGACCATCCCCCCTTACTTTTTTCCACAACAGAACAGTTTAAATTGCGTGTGGGGAGGGTCCTAGTAGGGTGACAAATATATAAAGTTTTCTTGTATAATTTTGACAAGAGGTCAAAGCAGCCAATTAATACTTTTTTCTACCTTCCAGCTAATTCTGAGATATAAATCATCAAAGCTTTAAGCTTACACTGTGTTTAATAAAGCCACTCACTTGAAAAATTACACATTTAAGAGTCACAATAAGAAAAACACAAACTCCAGCACTCTTGCATGCCATTGGAAGGCATAGAAGCTTCTGACTAACAGCCTGAATTAAAAAAAAAAATTAAACAGAAGGTGATTTAAAAATCAGACTGTTAAACGAGGACACGTCATGCCAGCCAGACTGAAGAGGTTAGTCTCAAGATTCTGTTTAAGGATGTCAGCATATTGCAAAGACTTCTGCTGCTCTGATAAGCTGGTCTAAAGCCAAGAATGATACTGAATAAGTCACAGAATCAAAGGCAAACAGGGTGTTTTTTTTCTCTAAATGAGTGGGAACATTTCACCAAAGAGATAATTGGGATAATGTGAGAAGAGCCGGGCTACAAGGCTGTTCTTTACAGTATATTTAGAAATCTTGTAAATGCATATATTTTTTTTACCGCCCTGTCACAATGTCAGTTATTATTTATCATTAAGCCGATTTCCTAAAAAGCCACAGTAATGGCTTATAGAAATAAGACATTATGATTGTTAAAAGAACATCTGATGGGGGGAAAAACTCCTTGACCTATTCTACACTGACCATATGTGCATAAACAGAAGCTCCCTTGGATTTATGTTTTATTGATATTTTTCAGTAAAAGTCACAGAGGCAGATAGCTTTACCTCTTTCTGCACATGTCAATGCCATGAAACGGCTGCAATCAAAGCAGCTGCTTCATATTTAATATAAAAAGCATAAACCAAACTGTCAAACAACAATCATTCCCTTCAGTAAATAAACAATTATACAGGTTTACAGCAGTCAAAATTACTTTTAATATAAGTTTAAGCATGTCTAGAATTCAAGACTATTTTAAATGGGAAATATTTTACAATGAAAAATGTGTTACTGATTAATTAACTGTCGGTGAGGTGAAGAAAGGAAGCAGGGTACCTGGAGTGCAAAAGCCTGCTTTAAAACAAAGCATCAGCACAGCTAGTGTGTTTTTCTTTTATCCATTGAGACAAGTGGAAGTGGACGAAAGTCAGACTCACTAGAAAAAGTATTTTCTGCCACATTTGTTAGTGTTCATGTTGAGCGGAGGACAAAACCAAAGAGAGAAAAATAGATTACCAGTTGCTTTGCTTTAGATGCTATAGAAGAAAAAGAGAGACAGTTTTAGAGCCCGTGCTGGACTCCTTTTCACAACATCAGCCAAAGCAAAAACCGAAACCGAGGGAAAGGGGGGGGAAACAGGAAAAAGAAAATCTGGAAGAAGTAACAGAAAGGCGAAAAAAAAGAGTGATGAGGAGGCAACAAGAGATGGGGGAAGAGGATGAGAAATAAGATAAAAGATTAGATGAACGAAGTGGGGACAACAGGATGAGGAAATAATGATGAAGAAAATAAAGCATATAAAATGAAAGGAAAGGAAGAAAGGAGGGTAAAGAGAAGGTAAGAGAAAAAAGAAAGGGGAAATCAGAAAAAAAGGAAATTAAGGGATGAGGAAGTAGAAGAGAACACAGGAACGGAAGAGAAGAAAGAGGACTCATGATGAGAAAAAAAAGAGGGGAAGAAAAGGGAAGAGAGGAGAAGCCAGCAGGGCCACACCTAAATGTACTGTTGAAGAAGGAGGGGAAAAAATACTTCTTAACAGATTCTCCTGCACTTTCTGCCATAAACTGTGATTCTACATCAGCTATCAACAATAAACCTGACCACTATAATAAACCAGTTCTCCCAGAATGTTTCATGATGCCACCTAGTGTAAAACCAAACAACCACTACATGCAAAGAGTGAGTTCATCACACTGGAAAATGTCAAAGTGACACATTTTAGCCTCATTCAGTTACATTGAATCAATTCTCAGGCGCTCATGTAAAGACAACAGTTTGTCTGCCTGTGTGTGTGCGCGCGCATTTGCGAGAGAAAGACGGAGGGAGAGAAAAAAAATGAAAGAAAGAGGGGGAAAGAGTGAGCATGTCTGACTATTGGATCATGCAAATATGAGTCAAATGTTTTACCCCAGCAGGCACAAGGTAAGATTTAGGCGCGGCTGCTAGACACGCATGGGCTGATAGAGACAGCAGGGAACTACACAAATATGTGGCTGTTTTTACACAACC
Source organism: Rhadinocentrus ornatus (assembly GCA_037177495.1). NCBI lineage: Eukaryota > Metazoa > Chordata > Actinopteri > Atheriniformes > Melanotaeniidae > Rhadinocentrus > Rhadinocentrus ornatus. The sequence goes on from JBAMHW010000010.1 coordinate 3,507,986, forward strand.
AAGAGTATTCCACCATGGAAAAAAAAGGTTCACTTCTTATTTACTCCCGTTTCTAATCCAGTTATGATGTAGACTAGATTATTAATCTCTGCTGCTGATTCCCCGACACATTACACAGAGAGGTGGCGAGAAAAAGACGCGACTTACTTTTTGGAAATTTCTTCCTCATGGGCTTCTTCAGTGTCCTCCGGTGCTGAGCGCTAAGAGACAATCTTCAGGGCGGTGAAATCCAGCGTTCACGGACCAGCTGGCGGCCGCGGAGCAACAAAAGCAAACCACCGAGCGAGCCGCTTGCTGTCTGACTGAGCGGCGAGCAGACTTGTCTCTTCAGCACCACCGCACTTTGAACAGCTCCCGCTGACGTCACTGCATAGCTACGACGCCACGCCTACTTTCCCTAGCGACCACCTCTGAGAGAGGAGGAGGCTGGAGTCCATATACTATACTGTTGTGAAAAAGTTTCAGCCATTAAAGTGGTGTTTTGCGTACATTCTCCTCCGTCATCTTTTAAAAAAAATCTACTGCTAAGGGGTCTACCTACATTTCACAGCAGGCTACTAAACCCAGAGGTGTCATACTTTATGCAGAGACACAATAGATTTAAAACTATTTTAACTGCATAAATTAAATTAATTGATTAACTACTAATTCAATTAATGCTAAATCAAATTGTATCTGACCTTTTTCTTTAGCAGCAGTGGTTGACATTGACCATTGTTAATAGTTTCAAAATCTTAATGTGATCACATTAGATCATATGTTAAGGTCTATATTTTCTCACAATTTGCACCAACCTCTGCACACTTGATGCCACATTGTTACCATGTTCATTACATGAAAATGAAACAACAATGAAATCCAATCAAAACAAAAAATGAAATTAAAATTGTCCTGAAAATGGACATTGAACATGTGTGGGTTGAGAAAAAAAATTTCTGCTTCCTGGTTCTTTTGCCTTCAATGTTAAAAAATGTTTACTCCTTTTTTTTATGTATCAAAACTATAACTCATCGTTTAATTCCAGTAATTGGGATACTAAAAGTGAGTGTTATTTAAGGAATCATTTAAAGACATAATTTGGAGTTTGAGTGTGTTCACTGACTATTTATGAAGTCCTTGTATAATGCCTTTGGTGTTACTACATACTGCTTTTCAATAGTCCTTACTAGAAGTCCAGATCTGCAGCTGTTTTTTTTACGCTGACATCCTAACTAATTTCTTTATCTTTATTTTTTATGTAATCAATTTTAGCGTTTTTTAATCTTTGTTTTTCTAATACACATGTTTTTTTTTCTGCACCTTCCTGTAATGTTTTTATGTTTTGCGTAAAGCACTTTGAATTGTCTTGTACATAAAATGTGCTATACAAATAAATTTGCCTTGCCTATTGTGATGAGCAGCTTGCACGTAATCACTAAAAAGACAATTATTTTGAGTTTTCATTATTCAGGTTATTTTTCGTTCTTGTTCTATTTTATTTTTTTAGCAATCCTTGGTCCATGATCTGTTTTCCTTGATACATTTGGAATTTTATTGATAAGCAAATGAGCTTTAAAGCATTACATGCAATATGTGAGGGCACTGAAGGAAGGAAATAAGTTTCTATTACAGAATTATCTCTTACATTTCTTAAAAGTCTAAATGCAGCAGTGATGAGTATTGACGCAGACAGAACAGCAATGAAAAGCTCTCCTGTAAAGTTTTTTAAAGTGTCTTTTTGTCCTTTAAGATCAATATATTTTCCTCTTTTGTGTTGTTCAGCATAATTTTTTCTCTGTCATATCATTGAACTGGATCTTTTTCTTTTTTTTTGTTTGCCTGGTCAACATCTTGCATACTTCATGAAGAAGAAAGAGTGAACACAGAAGACAAAAAAGCCAACAACTGTCCCTTAGCGCTTGCATTTTCATTCCAGTGACAGTAAGTATAGATATGATCTTCCTGCAGACTGTGAAGCAGTGTTTTTACAATCCACCAGGCTGGTATTGATGCTCCTACAGATGTCCTGCTGCCTTCACTTGCACCTAAACACTTATTGTGACAATCACATTACCTTGCAAAAAATTGTTTTTTATTAAGGTGCAAAACTGTTCTCTTTCTGCAACACCACATGGTGTGAAGCTGCTGTTGTTTACAATTTATTAACAAATGACAGGTGCCCATCAATTTATGAAATGCCCACTATCCTGCAGGTATGGTTTAAGAAGTTAAATTGATATCTGACAAGTTCTGCACGTCTGCTACTGAGGCTACAATTTAAGTCAGGTGTTGAAGCAGGGAAACATGAAAAGTCTGCAGGACAGTTGGACCTGATGACCGGAATTGGGGATCCCTGTACACCTGAGCCCATGTGGCTATAGTGATATAGTGATCATGGTGTCATGATGGTTTCTCATGCCGTGCCACCTGAGGTCTAAAAAATCCTAACCATCCAACAGCGTTTTCTTTCCTAGTCCTTCACTTCCAAACGTTTCCAGAGAACATTTTACAATAATCTGTTCTAAAGATGTTAAAAATCCAGTCTTCTTTCAATCTTGCATTGAGCAAGATCTCTTTAAGTGTTGAATGAATATCTGATGGACATAGACACAAAGTGGTAAATCACACCTCATCCATACTTGGAAAAACTAAATTTTGGGTGGACACTCCTTTTATATCCAGTCCTGACACCCTGACACACACACACTCAAACATTTTGTCAAGAGAAGGAAAACAAGAGAGAAAACCAGAGAGAGAGAGAGAGAGAGAGAAAAAACTTATAAATAACGAGGCTCGATGTGAGTAAGATAAGGAGAAGGATGAGAAGAAAGGATGAATCTTATTAAGTAATATTTTTAATTGAAAACTATGTTTATTTCCAAACATATGCGCAATCACATACCAAGATCCTTTCCAGAAGTTAAAACATTTTCTTTCACCTCTTGAAAATAAACCCTTAAAATTTGCATCTCTTGAAAGCTCTGCATGTCTTTATAGAAATTGGGTCATCCTGGAGACAACAGAGACTATGGTGCAGTGAATTACATCTATAAATGAGTATGTTGCTGTACCCACCTGTCTGAAAGCTTTCATCAACATAAACCCAGATACTTCTTATCCAGATACCTCTTATTTTTATTTAGAAATAATCCTTTCAGCCGTCCTCTTGGTAGCTGGTCTCCTTACAGTGATGAAAAACAAAGCTTAAATTAAAATATAAAGCTGAGCGATGCTCAGGAGATCAGAAATGAACAGCAGATGGATGATGCATGTTTCCCAGAAATGACACCTTCCTTGTGAGTCACAGTTGGGGGGTCCTGATGGATTAACATGAACTTGTTAGTCATTATAGGTGTGTTTGATGTATTTCAATTTCAGTGTTTGCTGGCTTATGCATTACACCAATTATTAATCTACCACTTATGTGTGTTTTGAGGATTTTGTTTTAACATAGTCAGGATAGGAGGGAGGGAAGAGCAATGACATGGAAAAAAGATGTGACTCTTTAAGGTGAGCTACCGGAGCATCTAAGCACCATTATCGAAAAGACTAGGCCAAATGTTTTTTACAATGATATATATA
>JBAMHW010000010.1:3522032-3549007 GCA_037177495.1 Rhadinocentrus ornatus
TTGCATTACTGTGCACAGACATAAATCATCAGTCAACCTTGTCTTGCTGATATTTTAGCATGAATGAAGGATCATCATCTTCAGCTAAATCTGTCCGAGCTTATTGTCTGTCCAGCCAATCCTTTCTTACCCCCACAGATAAGCGTGCAGCTCAACTATCTCTACTTGTGCCTACGTCTTCTACCAGGAATCTTGGTGTCATGGTAGACAACCAGCTAACCTTTAAGGACCATGTTGCCTCGGCTGTCAGTCTTGCTGATTTGCTCTCTCAGGACGATCAGACCCTACCTGACAGAAAACATGGCACAGCACCTGATCCAGGCTTTGGTCATTTCACGCATTGACTACTGCAACTCCTTATTGGCAGGCCTGCCTGCTTGCTCAGTTTAACATCTGCATATGATCCAGAATGCAGCTGCACGTCTGGTCTTCAACTTGCCCAAAAGACCTCATGTCACTCCGCTACTAATCGCTCTTCACTGGCTTCCAGTTGCACCGAGCATCAAATTCAAAGCTCTGCTTCTAGCTTACAAAACAATAACCCAAACGGCTCATTTCTACCTTCACTCCTTAATCCAAATCTAAACTCCCACTCGACAGTTACGCTCTGCCAGCAAAAAATGCCTAGTGCTCCCACCACAATGTGGCACAAAATCAGTAGCTAGAATCTTTTCCTCTGTTGTTCCCCGATATTGGAACGATCTACCGACCTTCATCCGCAAAGTCCTTATCCACTTTTAAGAGGAAGCTAAAGACTCACCTGGCTTTAACTGGAGGCTGGAGCCCTTTCACATCTCATTCCTGCTCCATTCAGTTTACAACTTAGGAATCATGGCACACATACTGGCAGGATGCAAGATTGCTTTTATCCAAGGAAGACACAGATGGTGGCGTGACAATGTCCTTGGTGCCTTGGCTGACATCTTGGAGCAGGAGAGCCTGAAAAAATTATGAATCTACAAGAGACCCATAGTACAGTTTATTAGGGAAGAGCAGAAACCACCAGCCCCCAAGAAAATCAAGAAGGGCCTTTTCCAACCAGTGCAATTGTGGGAGATGAGAGTGGACCTGGGAAGGAGACTAGTCTTCCCCCAGATTGTGCAAACATCACTGAGGCCTGACTTGGTCGTGTGGTCAGAAGAGGCAAAAATTATCATTCTGACTGAACTGTTCCATGGGAAGAGGGTTGTGAGAAGGCGTATAAGAGGAAAGCTTCCAAGTACCAAGACCTTGTTGAGCAGTGCAGGGACATGGGATCACAGACCTGGCTATTCTCAATTGAGGTTGGGTGCAGGGGTTTCCCAGCACAGTCTGGGTGGAAGACACTCACAGCTCTGGTAGAAGCAGAAAGGGACAGGAAGACTCGCTGTCTGCAAGGTTGGAGGAGGCAGTAGAAGTGGATGAGTTAGAAAAAAATCCCCCCCTCACAGTTGTCAAGAAGGTAAACTTGATCTATTAATCCTAAAATGGATTTTTGTACCAGGATTTAAACATGTTTATTTCTGCTGTAAAGTTGGCCTTTTTAACATGGGAGTATTGGCTCTGTTTTGGAGCCAGCCCCCAGCGGATAAGGGGTGAACAAAAACTTTTTGCACTTCTGCATGATCACCCTGCCAGTTATGTGTAATAAGCTGGAGCAGGCAGAGAAGCGAAAGTACTTGGATCAGTGGATCAGTTCAAGTCTCTTTAATTACATAATCTTTAATAGAGCAGCTCTTGTTAGCTGGTTTTGGCCCCATAGGAGAAGTCCATGCTGCCTCTGCTCCTCTGCTCCTGCCTTTTACAATCACATCAGCATGCATGGGCACAGTCATTGACAACAACACACACATTTTATGTTTACACACACAGATGCTGGAGGCTACTAAAATTAGTAAAGTAACAGCTATTGAACTCCAGCTGCATACTAGATCTAAAGAGAAGAGTTTGATTTAATTGAATTATTTTGATAGCTAGAGGACATGTTTTCTGTCGTGTCTCTCTTCTGCCATTACTGTTAATTACTGTCTCTTTCTCCTATAAAAAAAAAAAAAACGCAAACTGTTAAACACAATACTATCTCTCCATCATAGCTCAACTAACTGTCCAGTCATCAGACCAAAGTCATCCATCATTCTTGTTTAATTTCTGCAGCTTTCCTGCGATCATTCATCTCACAGATGAGGACTTCCATCAGCCAATAGCTGACGGCAGATTTCTTCAGATGCATTATTCATTTAGAGACCGATTTTAAGTGACAAACAGCAAAGACCAGCTGAGAGATTTTTAGTGATTAAAACTTTCATTCTGTACCACAGATAATTTAGTAACATTATGATAAAGATTTTAAAAACATTTTATATATGACACCGTTCAAAATTATATGCCTCAAACTCAAAACTAAGTGTTTATACCTTGTGGTTATTTTACTTATTTCTGTGGAATCAGGTTGTTGAGAAGTGGGACAAAATATGTTAAAGCTGAAGTCCAATGAATGAAAAGGTAAACATGTTCTTACATAAGCTGTGAAAGGATTGTATCGCATTTTATATGCTATTCCAAAATACTGGAACAGGCTCCTCCGTGTTTACATGACCAGATGCAATTACTAACATTAAGGGTGATCTTTAGTATTCAATGAGAGCAGTCTGTTAGTCAATTAATGACAAGAGGGGGGACCCGACAGGTGAATATGTCATGCAGAGGGAGGTTGACCATCTATACTCATGCTTGCTTTTCCTTTCAGTACTTTAATGTCTAGAGAGGAGAGCAGTGGTTATAGTGTATCTGCGGCATCTGCTGTCGAACCAGTTTTTGACTCCTTCTGTCTGAATAAGGTCATAAGTTCAAGACTGACTTGAGGGATGACTGAAGCTGGAACTCTGCATATACACATTGAAATAACAGGAGGACAATACGGCAACAACACAGTTCAATTTGAAGAATCTCACACATACTTATAAAGCAGCATATCTATGCAAATAGCATAATAGCTGCCAAATGAGTAAGAATCAATTTTCACTTTAAAGAGTCAGCTGATCTATATTACCTTAGACTCTTTTTTTCACAGTGGGCCAAAAGTCCATGAGCTCGTTCACTGGTGGGCCAGACTTCACTGTGGTCTGTTGGCGCAGGAGAAATGTGGTTTCCATCATCTTTCTAATGAGAGGCAGGCTCTTCTCAGTCTTTTTGACTTCTTCAATAATTATTTGCCTCAACTGTGCAAGGTTTGAGGTATTTTAAAATTCTTTTATTTGCGTTTAAATCGCTAAATTTCCATGCCCCTTCTTATTTGTCTGACCTGCTTGCTCTCTCAGGTCAGCAGATCAGACCCTGTTAGTAGTTCTAAGACATCAAAGGAAAAGATGGTCGTGCTTTCTCTTTTTTGGGTCCCAAGCTATGGAATGAGCTTCCCCAGCATATCAGACAGGCTCCTTTAATTGCTCCTTTTAAATCTCAATTAAAAACACACCCAGAGTGAGGCTGGGACAGTCGCTTTTAAAATATTTACTGTTGTTCTCTTTTGTCAAAGATGAACTCAACTCGGCACCTTTAGAGGTTGATGTACACAGAACACTGCAGTCCATGAAAGCGACAAGAACTTCACTCAGTATAGGTTCTGCAACAAGGTGACCATTTCTTTGCAAAATGTCCCTAACTGCCTCATTGATCAAGGGCTCAGATAAGGAGAAGATCTAATTTAAGTGGTCTACTATTTCTTGAGTAGCTGTGTTTGAGACATGTAAGAGGGCCTGCATCTTTAGGAACAAGACAGAATAGTTTTTCTTTTAATGTTGATTTAAACTGTCATCATTCCCCACTTTTGTGCTATGGCCTGGGCATTCTTCATGCAAATCACTGGTTACCTTATAAATACTGGCTTGGAGATTATTGAGAGCCTAACTGATCATATCAGTCTATTGAAATGGGCATAAGGGGGATTTAATAACACAGACCCCTGACTCTGCTCTGCGCAGCTTCTAAGTTGTGCTATATGATATCTTGATAAAGGAGTAGTCAGTGCATTAAGTGTCTGAAATGTACAAATCCAATCGGCATGAAGGCATGGAAGAAGATTGATTCTGGAAAAGCAGCCTGTAGTGTCTTAATAGCTGTATTCTAGAGGCGTGCAAAGCTGCACACAACTTACAATGCCAGATCATGTTGGAACCAGTTGCCTAAAAGGCAAAAAAAAAAAAAAAAAAAGGTTCAGACCACCACAAAAAAATTTTAAACAGAATTTCTAATACTTACAACCTAATAATAAGATAATTACTATTAGCTTACAAAAACATAATCATGGACTAAAGCTAATATTTATTTCAAAAGGCATATTTTCCACAAAATCTATTTTATATAATGTCTGTAGATGGAAAATAACTAAAGTAAACTTCGGTGGTTAAATTGTTTGGCAGTTCATAACACAATTTAAAGAAAAAATCTTTGATGTTAGTTTTAACCAATCTTAAGATCAATCATCTCTTGTGGGAGTGTAAATAATTTAGGGTTGCCACATCTCAATAGCCTGCCTGAAACATTTTCTGTGAGACATGGAATAACATGGAAGAATAGATCATTTTAGCTGTGTCTGACTTTCCCATACTTTACAATACGTCACACAAAGACAGGGCCTACAATTTGTATACAATATATATATATATACATATATATATATGTCTGTCAAAAATAAGACATTAATGGCGGTAACTAATTTGTGTAATTAATTGCATTAAAATGTTTAACGCAATTAATTAAACTCAACATTAATGGAGAAACCCATGGATGTCACCACTGTAGAGTCTAATGTGACCACAGTTATTACAGCAGTGAATGTGAGTATGTGCTAGAGAGAGGAACACAACTTTTTCCCTTTTAAGTACATGCTACTTCACTATACACTACCCTCTTATAGTGTTCTATACTTCACAATATGCACCCAAAGCCAGCTACCGGCAAATGCAAACGGTTAATCAGTCTTTTCTGTTGGTAATTCATCTAATCTGCGCTCACAGTATTTGTTCCTGTGGTCGTGCCTTTGTTGTGTAGTGGTGGCGAGACTAAGCCATCTGTCTCGTTATTAACAGGAGCACAGGGATTATATTTTGTGGAGGAGAAAAGCCTGCCCCATCCTGCTCTATATAAAAACACTACCGCTGCTCCAGCTGTGCTGCCGCACTGTTACAACTTCACACTGGGACACACACCATGCACTGAGACACGCACCATGCCTAGAAGGGTTCAAAGAAGAAATAAAAATACATGACACTGTGGTGCTGGTTTAAGTCAATGAGTACAAAACACCACAAATGTTGGACCAAATCTTCTTTTGTGTTTTGACAAGAAATGAGAGCTTGTAATTATAGCAGGAAGAAAGTATAGATATATATTGGCAACTGAGCTGAAGAAAAAGGCATTTGTAGACCATTACACTTCACCTTAAAGTCCTGAAAGCTGGGCAATTCCCAGGTTGCATAAATAAACAAATAAATAAATCCTACTTCACAAATTCATTAGTGTGTGATGGGGTTAAATTGTTCAGGTGTAGAAAAGCTATTACTGTAATTAAAAATGCTTTGCAAAGAAACATTATTATGAATTGTAAAATGATTTTATCTTAAAATGCACTTACTGGTCACTTAATTATGTGTTTAATTGCTTGTTTACACAAATATCTCATCAGCCAATCACGTGGCAGCAACTCAATGCATTCAGTCATGTAGACGTGGTCAAGATGACTTGCTAAAGTTCAAACTGAGCAGCAGAATGAAGAAGAGTAAAATAAATATAGTGCATGAAAATCATCTGGAATATCATAGTTTCCAGATTCAGGCCTGATTAATTGCAAGTAAAACACATATTTGTGCAAGAAACCAAGCAGAAGTGAGGTGGTAAGAAAAGACTGAAGCTCTTCATCTGTGCAAGCACCAAGAATAAGAACAAGAAAAAAGCTTTTTGCTGAAGGAAGGTCTCTCCAAAGAGTAAAAAAAGACTTCTGTCTGGGTAAAAGGGTTGCTCTGTGTGAAAGCGGTTTGTTATTTTTCCCACTCACTGTAGGCTCTCACCAGTCTTGTGTCAACATGAGGCAAACAGCTGGTCAGCACAGAAACAGGGCTCTGATTTACAAGCTGAGGACTTCAGTAGTTCACGACAAATTTTTAATTTAAATCCATTACAGTTATTCGGTGCAGGATGAGGATTTGTGTGTGAGAAAGAGAGCATCAAGCATCTGTAACAGAGCAAATTGATACAGAAAAAAACTGTTGAAACTAAAACTATTGACCCAGTGTGAGTGAATAGACTGAATGCATGCTGTATAGACACCTCCACCCACACTCCCTCTACATCCACCCTGTCATTTTAAGCAGATTTTCCCTGGACCAACTTTTATTTAAGAAAAGTATTTATATCTTTAAACTCCGAGAAGCCTTGTCATTAGAAGGCCTCTTATAGCAACGAGGGTACCACCCAACATCCCCACACCCCTTCCTTTCCCTCTCTCTCATCAAGGGCACCACCTTTGTGGTTTTGCTAAATCATGAAGTTTAGCTGTCAGCATGAAGTCTTGTAACTTCTCTCATTGTGCCATGATAAATCTGAAACTGCTGTTAACTCCATCTAACTCCCAACATACAACTTCTCTGTTTGGAGGTTGCCATTCAGTTGTTGAAAATGAAATGGGAAAGAGTTGCTGACAACCTAATAACTTCCATTTACAGACAAAATTGCCAGGGATTACTGCGTGGAAATGGTAGTTAAAAACCTCGAGACCTTTAGAGTTATACTTTGAACACTGAAATGAAATAAACTTTATATTTAATCAACTGAAAAGCCAGGAAAGACTTCATGTATGCAAATCATCACCAACACCACTGGTTTTGGCTAGACCCCATCTGATCTTAGTTTGCTGGGACAACTTTGAGAATGAGTTTATTTTTACTGAATGTTTTTAAGAATTTTTGTATGTCTAGCACATCACTCACTGTTTGACAGAACTAGTTCACTGAAGGTCAGGAAACTGTTTAGAGATCAGCTGTCAGTGTTGCTGAGGACAGCAGCAGGAAGGATCTGGAGGCAGAAACAAAAAAGCCGTAAATTCAAGAGGAATCCGTCTGTGGACCAAAAGAGAAGGGCTTACATTTAAGTTGAAAGATCATGAAACCATCAAAGTCCCACAGATATCCCACCGCCCTTTCCCCTCCTGAATTGATTACTGTAACTCCGTCTTATTCGGTCTTACTCAAAACTCCCTGCATAAGCTTCAACTTGTCCAGAACTCTGCTGCTTTCATAATAACCAAAACGTCATCCATCACACCACCCCTGTTCTGCTGCACCTTCACTGGCTTTCGCTTAAGCATTGCATCGAAGTCTAAATCCTTTAACATGCCATCCCCTTCCCTCAGCTCCTCCTTCTCTCTTTATCTTTCAAGGTCTTAATATACAATCAATTCGAGCCAATATATTGCCATCCAATCAGTGTTACTAAACGCCAATTCATAATAAATAACAATTGAGAAAACCAACAGATTGCCTCATAACTAAACTTGGATTTTTTCTTCCCGTCCTGAGCATGCACAGTAGAAGGGAAAAAACTCCCTTTTGGATATGAGAGGAGACAGGAAGGGGAAACCAACATGCACCACAACTTTACCTAAGGAGACCTGCTGAGAGAGAAATGGAGAAATACGTTAATGATCCCAATACTGTCATACGTTTATACATGGAAGATAATGAGGAGATAAAAAAGGAAGTGCTCAGTATATCATGAGGCGTCCTTCAGCAGTCCAAGCCTTTGGTAGCATAACTAAGGGATAGATAGACCAACCCTAACTATAAGATTTATAAAAAAAAGGAATGTTTTAATCCTGATTATAAAGGTAGATATGGACCTCTCCCAAAACTGTCTAAAGATGGTAACTGGTAAGCTTAAATTGAGACCTTGTGACAGATTTTTCAGGAATCAATCAGCTAAAGCAATTACACAAGTTTGTCTTAAATATCTTTGGACAGTTTGAACATTAAAAAACATATACAGTATTTCTTGGTCATGTTTGATTTACTAGTAAGCAGATCTGATCTGATTCCAATTTTAAGACATGTTCATAAAATAAACATTTAAATTGAAAAACTTCATAAATAGTCATGTGCCACAGAAAAACAGCTTGTATCTTCAATTAAATTAAATTCCACTTTTCTTAATTAAAAATCAAAACAGTTAGTTTAGCCCCAAGACAATACAGATAAGGGCCAAAGCTTTGATGAATGAAGTTATGTAAAACATTCAGCATATGTGACTACTAATGTCATCAAAAACCACACATTAATTTTATTTGTGAATTCGGTTAAGTTTTAATTACTCTCCATTATTTTTGAGAAAACATGAAAAAAATTTCTTTGATCAGGACATAAGAAGGTGATCCCCATTGTGCCCTAAGGCTGTGCAGTGGATGGGAATCTTTATATGCCTGGCTTAAAAACCTCCAGCCACCTTTCTTAAGTTTTTAGTTGCTCACACTTACATGACAGAAAAGCAATTCAACATGTAGTTGGACAGAAATCTAAGCTGCATGAAGTGAGCTGCATCTCCCTGTTAGTTTATGCCAGAGGAAAAGATTGAATTAGCTGCCGATAGCATGATGTGGTAAATGTTAGGTGCTCATAGTCTTCTTTTCTCATTGGCTTAGACACACACACACACACACAAAAGCAACCTGAGGCAAATCATTTGTATTACTAAGGAACATTAAAGATCATTTACAACATCAAGCAGAAATGGGCATGATGAACTCCTCTCGGCACATTATGGTACAATGAATAACCTTTTGGACATACAGTTTACAGTATAAATAAATAAATAAATACAATGTGTGTTGGAAACTATCAGTAACCAAATGTTCATGTACAGACACAGAATATAGAAAAACAATCTATTCAAAAGAGGCAAATTGATTGGATGGAAACTTTATGTTAGCACCTGCCAGTCTCAGCATCCACAACCACCCATGCCCAGAGCACACACCCACAGACACACATTTACACATCTCAAGCACCTTTCATTCACTTGTGCTAATCCTGTGTAATATTCGTCAATCTTTATTATGCCCTTCCATCTAATCTCCAGATGTCTAACACACATTAATAACGTGGTGACAGTGTTATAATTTCTCTCAGTGCCGAAAAGATTGAATTGGGTCAAGTGTTTTGGCGAATTGCCTCTTAATGTTTTCCAACAGTGGTTAATGCAGAGAGTATGTGCAGATTATATAACGGGAGAGCAGTGGCTCTGATGCTAGTGGGGGAGGAAAAAGATGATGGAGGGATGGTGATGGAGATAAATAATGATCCAGATAAATTATGTGCTGCAATGTGGAAGCTAGAATTCAACAGGTTGGCCTACTGATCTGAGAATAAACAGCGCACAGCATTTAGCCTGTGTGCACTGTGAGCACCATTATCATCAGTAGCAAGTCATTATTCTTTCATTGTCTATTAGATGCTGTAGAAGCTGGCTTTCCTTTACCTTCATTTGAGCTCCAGCTTAAACAAAGAAACATTCAGAGGTGGGGCTGTCTAATTATGATAGAGGTGTGAATCTTTGCTAGCCTCATGATCACATTATAATTTCTCTTTTAATGATTTGATGCATCCTTGAATTACTGAGCTGCAACTTCAGAGAGTCAGTGTCTAAGTGACCCACCTGTCAGACCCTTCTGCAGTCTACATTTAACATGTAGCTACTTCATCCTTAATCACCCCTTAAAATTCCCTCTTGTACCCTAAGCTCAAAAAGTGCTTGGGTGTGATTAGGGGTTAACTATCTTTCCTAACATCCTTCCCTGGGCTTTCACTGTGACCTTATGGCAATTCTTCTAATGTCACTTTGGGCACTTTATAGATGCCATTTTCATATATGGATATTACTTGTGAGTTGAAAGCAGCAGCTTAGCTAGACTTACATAACACATAGTTCTCATGTACTCTCTGGTTTCGGTGGATGGTTGGGGCAGAAAGCAGAGGTGAAATAGGACAGCTTTGTCTGTAGATACGCCTCACTATAAAAGTAAAGGATCTGAGCCCATTTGGGATGGATGATGCACATGCAGAAGAGAAATCCATTTAATAAAGTTGTTACCTAAGTGAATTTAATAAAGACCCACTGCAAATAGGACCACTCAATTACAGTTAACTTCCTGATGATTGATAGGCCACTTTTACAGTGCACTCAAAACATCTGAAACTTGGAGAAGATTAACATTGGAGTGAAATTTTTGCATTGATAAATCAGAATAAGCGTCTGACTTAGAGTTGTACAGACTTTCTTCTCCCTGGCCATTTCTTCCAGCTCATCTGGGGGGATCCAGAGGTATTCCCAGCCCATCTGGGAGATGTAATCCCTCAAGCGCACCCTGGATCTTCCCAAGGGTCTCCTCTTATATGGATGTCACTGAAACACCTCACCAGGGAGGCATCTAGAGGGCATACTAACCAGATGCCCAAACTACCTCATCTGGCTCCTCTCAAAGCGGAGCAACAGCAACTCTACTCTGAGTTTCTCCCGGATGACCGAGCTTCTCACCCTATCTCTAAGGGAGAGTCTGGCCACCCTGTAAAGGAAACTCTGGAAATCAATGTGCAGGTAGTCCACCAACACACACAAACATTGTATATTGATAACCACAGATGTTTCTACATCTCATTTCAATTTAGTGTTCACTGTCCTTTAAGCAGGTCTCTTCAATGTAATGCTTTTGTTTTATGTAAAGCACATTGAATTATCCTATACATGAAATGTGCTATACACAACAAACTGCCTTGCCTTGAAAGAGCGCTATCTGTAGTTTCTCCTTTTTCAAAGAGCTCAATATTTTCTTGGGTTTAATAAGATTCTGAATTCTGTGGACATTTCAGGAGCAGTTATCCGTCATTACTCCTATCGATACATAGTATAGACAGCAAAGCAGTCTGATACCGTCTGCAATAAGTTGATTTGAATGTAGTAAACCTTCCAACCAAAGAAACAAACAAAAAACGACAAAAACACAAAACAAATGCAGACCAAGATAAACTAAAACAGAACTGTTATATATTGACATTTCAGAGTAGTCAGATTTATTTGTGAAAGGTTTGACAGTACTTCCTGTTAGAATGAGCACCTCCGGGTGACTCCATGTACTACCTTGAAGACATAACAAAAATATTATTAATATTATTAGATCCAAAAAGAAAGGAGCAAAATAAAGAGAAACAATGTAGAGTAGAAAGTCATTGTCGTGGAGAGAATCCCCTGTAAAATGAAAGGAGGAGCTCTTCGTCCTAAAGTGCTGTCTGCTTTACCAGCTCGAAGTGCCGGGACAACAGCAACCAAAAGAAATTTCTCTGCCTTCTCTGCTGTAGTGAAGCTGTACCTCGAAAAGAGAGTGGTCCCTTCTCCCTGGCAATGTGCAGAATGTGATGCTTTATCCTAAAATGATGGACTGGGACTATCATCGGTTTAGGTGGTTTATTTGGACTCGAGGCCGGGTCGAGAGGCAAGGTGATGGGCCCGTTTCCTGATGGCTCTGGGCTTTAGGAATATCCATCCCCGGGATCTCGGCAAAGATGGCGATCAAGAAGGTTGTAATCTGTGATCCCTTTGAGTTTTTCTGGAATACCCAACATACTCATGTGAGTCAAATCAGAATTAAGAGGTGGCCAGTGCCACCCTGGCCACCCTTCTAGCTCTGCCCCTGGTTAAAAGTACAAAGCAGTTTGTCATCTTTTCGCAATACAGACAAAAAACAAAAACATATACAATTAATATCATGTGTTCTGACTTTGTGTGCAATAACCATGGTTTATTATTTTAGCTGTAGATTGAGGAAAAAAAAACATTTTTGCCAAAGTTTATAATAAAAGCTAAAATCACAGCTCAAAAATCTTGAAGAACTTGTTAAAATACGGATCATTTTAGTTGCCAGGTTCTTAGCTGTACTGTAAAAACAGCGACCAGTGTGATTCCCTTACATTAGTAGTATTATCCAAGAATTTACTTTGTGAAAGGGAGATTTCACACACTATGTGGTTTTGCATCTAGTTTTGCCCTCTGGGAAATGCCTGAAAGTCTTTATGCGCTCAGATGTCTGCTTTAAAAGCTTTCTGTTTAATTACTTCTTTTTTTGTTGTTGTTTGGTCTTCAGGGCTCACTAATTTGTCTTAGAATTACAAGAATATTCACACTGGATAATAGGCTTTGTGTGTGTAAACGTGGTAAAAGCAAGTTGTGATTTTAAAATCTTGAGTCCTGAAAGCTGATTTTTTTTCACATAGCATATTTTCACTCCCAATGTGTCCCTATGCAACCTCAAAAAGACAAAACTAACATTGTAGTAATCAATTAGTGAGAATGCAAAGCAATATAAAAAATGTAAGTCAACTAATATGCAACATAAAGGCTCACTAATTAACACACACACAGGGATTTTACTTGCAGCCTATGCATGGCTATAAAAGAGTCCTTTAAGATATGCAAATTTATCATCTATTTGCAAGTCAAAAGAATCTCTTGTTAAACATGATGCCTCCACTGCTGATGTGTGCACACGCAAAATCTCTGGCTAGTGTTTGTTTGGATTTATTGCTCTTAGCCAGTGTTGGGCAAACTAATACTGTGGAGTATTAAAGAATTCTTTTTTAAAATACAGCTGAAAAACTTTATCATGCCCTGGCAGCTTTGAGCTAAAAAGCAAACAAACAAAAGAAAAGTATAGGATTTAAATGCAATATCCCAAAAGAGCAGCCAGATTCAGTAAACAACACAAAGTTCTTTAAAGCAGTGACTTTTGTCCAAAGGAAACTTAAGAGACAAATGCACAGTCAATGTGTAAAATGGGCACTTTCTTATATGAAAACCCAGCCTGGTGAGGCCATCAGGAAGATGGGCTGACAGGTCACAGCAGGTTCAACTATACCAGTCATTACTGGTAATCCTCTGTTCATAATACCGGCAGAAAGTGATAATGGCTGTGAGCATCAGATGGACTCTGTAATGTGACCATTACATATTTATAGGAAAGGCTGACTTGATAATGTGAACAGTTGCTATCAAGTAATAATCATGTCTTTAGTGCAAAACAGGATGGACTTCCTGGCATAAGTGGTTAATAAAGCTTGACCACTTGTGAAAAAAATGCAATGAAGCTTCCTGCATTTTTCTCCCTCCATGTTATTTATTGCATCAGTCTGTGTCCACTGTGTCCACATTGTTGTGCAGCTTGTAATCACCTAAAGACTAAGAGCAATAACAGTTCTCCTTTATATTGGAACAAGAGGGAAACACTCTAAAAAGACATCCAGCAATTGGTTGAGTTTAAATTACTGTGTTCATGTTGAATACTGTCCTGCTTCTTGCTGTTTGGCATTACATGAAAGAATCCATCCCATGGAATTGCTGGACTGCCTCTCTGAAGGCATCCCTGGGCTAAAATAGTTGTTTATACTGTTGCATTCACTTATGTATGTCAGTTTCATTTAATCAAAACCAACCATCCAGAGATTAAATTGTTATTTAATTAGTTAACTAAATTTTAGCATTCAGTGTTGGTTACCATGATTTTTTTTCATTTATTTGTCATGAGCCATGGTCAGAGACGATGCAGGACTACAAGGCCTCCAGCAAGCGGATATAGGAGCTTGGATTTAAGAAAAGAAACTAAAGGTGCTGAAAAAACAGGATTAACAACTTCCTGAACCCAAACTAAAAATAACAAAGCTCAAAACTGACCATAACTGGGAAGACAAACTCATCAATTAAAGCAAGGAAGACAAAAATACAAACCAGGACAGGTTAGATGAGGATCTGGCAATGAGCAAAGGTTAACCTGTGGTGTAGAAATTGAGGGAGAAAATTTCAAATTGAGAACAGGTGACGGCAACTGAGAACCAGGTGTGACAGGACAGTAGGAAGTGGAACTAGAGTACAGGAGGAATTAGAGACAAAAATGCAATAAAAACTACCCCGAAAACAAAACCCAAACCCACAGATCATGACATTTTTTAGGGGTTGAGCCACTCAAAAATTAAACAATCTGATCGAGTCAGTCTATTGTTTGTTATTATATTTTGATCCTTTACAAGTTTAAACACTGGTTTAATTTTGCTTGAGGTGGACGATGAACACCTGAAATATTAAACAAGCAGATTGAGAAAAATATCCTTGCTTTGGATCACCAACAACAGTTAATCCCTTTTAAATCAGGTCATATTAAACTTGTGGCTAAATTTCCATAGAAATATGTCCATGAGTTTTTAATTTCTTCCTATAATGAATCGACAAACTGATTTAAAAGCATGAATTTGCTGGTGAATAAATAGAAAAATCAAAGTAATTTGAATAATACATGTCAGAATCAAGATTGACGGCCCAGCATGGGAGTGCTAATATCAAATAATTAAAACATCTCCTCAAGAACCATTTACACAAAATTTCATGGTAATCCACATTGGACTTTCACTGGTTTCTGACCATTACAGCTTGCTTCCACACATTCACACATTTGTTGCATTGATTTTGTGCCTGCTAACATTTTGTTCACACCAAGGGAAACTGTCAAAATGTGAGACTCAACCAGCTTCTTATTTTTGATGACATGTCCCACTTTTCTCTGCCTCTCAGCTTCATTTGGTTGTTTCATTATTATGTTTAAAGCTAAGAAGGCTTTTGAACTGGTTTTGCACATCTTGTCTGAAAGAACATTTAAACCAAGTCAAGAGATTTACCTTAAAGTACAAGACCTTCAGGATCCCAATGCAGTCCAACAGCTGGTTCCACTTAAAGGAGAAAAACAAATTGTACAGCAATGTACAAACTCAGTTTTAAATCACATTAGCATCACATTAAGTAGTGTTCTAAGCATAAAGACAATATTTATGCCTTATGGCCCTTTAGGTTGTATATTTGACCCAGAAGTGAAAAGCGTCCTACTAACTTTCCATATTATAATGAACCTGCATGATCATTATGGTGGAATGATGACAAACTACAAAGGTCTGAAGGTTACCAAAATGTTACATGATCCCAGCATGTTATTACAGAGCATGAGGATCCTCCCAAGCCTGTTGTTCTTGCACAAAAACATGGAATCTGCTGACCACAAACATGGTACAGAGCACACCACAAAGTTTTGTGCTGAGCCAGCCGGCTGCTGTTTGGGGTTCTTTAAATCTGCAGCCTAGCATGTCTGTCATTATGTGAGCAGGGCTTTGGGTGTGTCTGAGAGGCAGCCAGCCAGAAACAGAAAACCAGGCCACAGCACTGGAAACATCTGTCCTTCACCACATCGCTGCGTGATCACAGCGCCACCTGCTGTGGGCAACTACAAACTGCCTCCATACTGCAAGTTCAGTGGTAAAGTGACTTAGCACAGCACTTTGTTTAGTCTGACTTTACACTTATAAGTTGTCAGGTGAAATTGTGGACAAGTAAATAAAAAAAAAATCACCGATATATGAGAGTACAATGTAAATTTTTAAATGGAGTAATATGTTGATTGCTTACTAAATCAGTTAATGATTTGATCAATAATACATCTGTGTATCCTATTCTAACAAAATGTTCCAAGACTTGAAAATATTTTGTAAGAACAAAAATATTTCCCATCTATAACTTGCACCCAAGACTGTTCTTCCCAAAGCTAGTCCATGTGATATGTACATACTGTGATGACATTCAAAGAATATATAATCTCTAGTGAGAGCGACCACAAGATGGGTGAAAATAGTGTTCAAAGTGGTGACTGACGCTGGTAAAAAGTATCTATTTT
Organism: Rhadinocentrus ornatus; assembly: GCA_037177495.1. Lineage (NCBI taxonomy): Eukaryota > Metazoa > Chordata > Actinopteri > Atheriniformes > Melanotaeniidae > Rhadinocentrus > Rhadinocentrus ornatus. Next base: position 3,537,808 of record JBAMHW010000010.1, read on the forward strand.
AGTTCTGTCTGACCAGCATTTTCAACTCTAAGTAGTTTTACAGCCTTAAAGTAGCCAGGAATGAACATGCTTCATTATAATATGTTGTATTTATGTGTAACCATGGAATCTAGAAAAATGGCAATAGCAAAAAGAACATATTCGAACTCTTACCAGGGCCTTTATTACGTTACACAATGTGAGACTCTCAGCAGCTCCACACAACTACTCCTCCATCCACAGTAGACTTGATAATGACATCAAGCTTAATGTGGAGGACTTATCGGTTTTCTTTCTTCAGCTAAAGCAGAAACTTTAAAATTTCAACAGCAAAGATATTTTCTATGGACTTGTATCTCTGAAGATCCTGCCAGCTTATATTTTAGACTACCAGTAAACATGATTATTTGGTGTTCTCTTTTTTCTTTTTTTTTTGGCGTGAGCCATTTTTTTATTTGTTATGACAACCTTCCAGTTTTAAAGGTAACTGCTACAGAGCACAGGAACACCGCAAGAGCACAAAAGACAGATTATTTTCATTAAAAGAAGATTATTTAAACCATTTTAATTGGAGGTAAAATGAACAGAAACATTAGACAGAAACAATGGATACAGACAATGGATGGAAGGATTGATGGACTGATGAAAAAAAACAAAAAAACAAGAGCACCAGTGTGTGCATGTTTTGTTTAACTATGTTCTTAATCTGAATTACAATGTTGACAAATGAAAGCTGAAAGCCCTGAAGTGCAAGCTTCGTGGGCCGAAAGACTGCATTTGGTACATTTTACCCACACTTCATTTGGCCTTGACTTGCAAAATGGCTCCATGCAGATAACACAAATGTTCTCATCATCTGAGGTCCCAGAATCTTCAGCATTGCCTTTCAGCTTTTTTAATTTTTTAATTTATTTATTTATTTTTTGGTGGGGGGTGTTGCTGCTTCTTCTTCTTCTGCTTTTCTTTAATCTACTGTACCCTGGTCTCTCAGCTTCTGCAGTGATTTGCAGTATCTGCTCAGTGCTACATGAGAGATTCCTCGTTCTTTTGCAACTGATCTGGCTGACGTTTCCTCCTTTGAGACCTCATCAGATGCTTTTTTTTTTAACATCAGCAGGCACATCTCTCTCACTCTTTCTTTTTACTTGTCTAGGCATGCTTTGAAAGTAATTTAAAAAAAAAACAACAATTTAGTTTTATGTAAGGGGATGGTTGTAACACTGTTAACATAAATGTTACAACCCACCCCAACCCTGCCAGCCAATATTTAGCTAGCTGTTTTAGCATAGTGGTTGGAATTAGCAAGAGAGTGATGCACCACATTTTACCAAAAAGACAACAATTTAATTAACTGTAAGTCATATGGTATTATTTTCAGTTACAGTACTAAAGTACTAAACAAAATTAAGTGTTGGTAAAATAAAAAAAAACCTTTCTCACCTCAAAATCAAAATTTTCTCCATAAAATCTGCATACATGTGTTTTCAGCCTTGTTCACTGCCATGTGAGATTGAGAAGGAATTAGGCAAACATTTAATGATCATCTGACTCCTGTCTCATTCCTGATTGGTGTAAATGATGGTGTTCCAACTCTCCCCATGTTACAACCATCCCCAGTCTCCCCTACATAAAAATGAACTACAAAGAATGCCTAAGTAGTTACTGTGTTCTGGCTACGCTAGAGCTACACGATCCAGTTTAATTTAAACAGGAGGCTAGCATGGTTGCTAGGTGATTGTCAAGTAAGCTACAGCGTGAATATATGGAGAAATGTATCCTGTAGCCAGTATGATTTTGTGTAGGAAGATATAACCATGGACTCACAGGTAGATCCAAATTATTTACATTTCTATGAACTTATTAAACTTTCTGCAAATGTTTCATGTATATTTCGTTATAGTATATCAATCGATACCAGGATGATGAGATCAATAGTTTTCCTGCAAAGTGCTTTTTGGGCAAAAAGCCAAAGAATGTGAATGAGAGCCAAACAATCATAGATTTTACTATTGGCTACCTTTGTTTAGACAATTTGCATTGTTACATTCATTTTCTCAAACAATTGCTTGTGGTAAAAGTGAATATCTGTATCGCCCAGACCTAATTTTAAAAACTCATCTTGTTCCAAATTAAATATCTGATTAGGCTAAAAGTTACTTTAGATTTGGATTCAATTTAGTAAAAAAAACTTTTTAATAATAGGAATTTTTAGGTATGTCTTCACACATTTGCTATAGACTAGTGATAAAACTGCATTCTTACAAGGTGGCTTTAGAATATCTGAGTAACCATCTTCATTCTACTCTTGATGCTCAACCACGTGGTGGTGATGGGTTTCTTTACCTGTGTTGCCCTTTAAAACTTTCAAATTTACGCAGAAATTAACTTTCCAACATTGTTTAAATGTAAAAAAATAACAGGATATAAAGCACATAACTCAAATTTAGAGCACAGCAATCACAAAAGCTAAATTTCTGCTGATCTCTGAACTAAGCACTGCCTGCTAGTGGAGGAATTGACTTAACAACCATGGTAAATCAAAGGGTTAGGGTTAGGGTCAGTTCCCAGAGTCAGGACCAGACATTGAGAAGCTGCATTCAGCTTCTATGCTCCACATGTCTGGAACAAAATCCCAGAAAGCCTCAGATCAGCTGAAATACTCAGTTTATTTACATCAAGGTTGAAGCCCCACCTGTTTTCAGCTGCATTTAAATTGTTCTTACTAAGAGTCCAGATCTGCAGCTGGTTCTTATACACTGAAATCTTAACTATTTTCTTTATCTTAATATTTTATGTAATCAATTTTATCCTTTTTAATCTTTGTTTTTCTAATACACATGTATTTTTTTCTGCACCTTGCTGTAATATTTTTCTGTTTTGTGTAAAGCACTTTGAATTGTCTTGTACATAAAATGTGCTATACAAATAAATTTGCCTTGCCTTCCTCCAGAAAAGTCCTCTTGCATTTCTTTGATTTATCAGCTGTTAAAAATGTTCATTAATTTGACATCCAGTTCCTGGTGTGTGGCGTAGTGCCGTAAAAGGGGGGGGGGGTTAATTGACAAAAAAAGTTGTGAAGTAAATTTTGTCAGCCTTAGGATGCTGTTGGGCAACAATGGCTGCAGGAATGTACACAATTGATGTCTGTGTGCCATGAACACGAGTCAGGAACATGTCTTTTTATTGTCAGAAAGTTACACAACTCTGTTTTTACATTTGTTATTCCAAACTTTTGCAGCAGTGTTTTAACAAAAGGTTTAGATTATTGTGTTTATTGTATTTTTTGGTAAAATTAAGCTTAGAATTACCAGCAAACAATACAAAGATTTGCATTTTAAAATAAAAAAAAAATGTTAACCAGTCTTTATTCTGGTTCTCCTAAAATTTTCAGCTATAATTCTGACATTTATCAATAGATACATGATCTACTGATAGCATGTGCATGCAGTCCTGACTTGAATGTCCTGAGTGAACGATACTAACTTTGTCCACTAGGTGGCAGGAAAAAAGCATTTACTGTAGCCCATTTATCGATATGATGGAGGAGAACAAACTGTATTTTAACATTTTATTTAGAAATGACTGCAGATAATTTACATAGCCATGTCTGCGGATTGAACATAAGACATGAGACTGGGCAGAGTAAAGAGCATGCGCACTTCTCTCACATATGGTCATGGTCCACGCATAGAGTAAATCCAAAGCTATTTACCAGAATGATTTATACTATTCTTGCGCTATGCAAACATAGTTGACAAAAAATAGCCATTTATGAAAGCTTTTGATCAGAAATAGGCCTGATAAGCCAGCAGATAGCCATCGTTGTACATGTAGAGCTGCCTGTCGGTGGGGTTGTAGCTCAGACTGGCCACTCCTTTGGCTACTTTCTCCAACTGCAGTGCAAGCGAGTTGTCCTCTTTCCCTGTGGCTGTGTCAAAAGCGTAAAAGACTTCCTCGTGGTATTCGTCCACGTATCGGGTGGCATACATCACACCACACACCATAAACGCGTTGCTCACCGCCTTCTTGAAAAGCCTTGTCTCCCATGTCTGTGTTGCATTCAGAGTCTGAGCCTCATCGTTCCATTCCAGCTTGCTCATCACAAGATTACCATGGTTACCAATGGTAGCATAGAGCGCCCACAGCCCTGTTTCATCTACTTCCAGGTCAACATCGCTATTAAGGCGGCAGTCATAGTAACAGTATGGGAACTTGTTGTTGAATCCCACACCTGTGCCTGGAAGCGTCACCCGTTTGACATCATTGGTTTTCAAGTTGTAGCGACAGACATCTGCAGAGCGGTAACAGTGGTAGTAAAGAGCTTCACCATACAGAACAGCACTAGGACCTTCAATTGTTTTGGAATCACTGTAGGATGATGTCAGAGTATACTCTTTTGGGTTAGTAGAGGCCATGAAGTCTTCATAGTTTTGGTAAACACGCAAGTTGTTTCCATAGATGTGACTGCTGAGTAGAGGCTGAACCCAGTAGCTGTTCTTCTCCCCCTCGCTGTCAATCTGTGCTTGTTTGCCCCATGAACCAGAGATGTAGCTCTTTCCCTGAGGACTGATTTTAGTTGTTATGGGATCACTGATGTTTGTGATCAGGCCCTTGAAGCAGTACCGAGACTGGCCTGCAAACAGAAATGACATGCAAAACTTAATTTAGAATTATATTTTATACTTTAGTTTGCACTGCCATGCTTGCTTTATTAGCCAGTGATTCTTTTCCTCATAGTCTCAAATATAATTTTACCACCTAAAGTCTTGCAGACTTGAATGTCACAAACTTTTTGGCAATTATACTGTCAATACTTTTTGTATTGAAAGTATACTTTTTACTGCTATTTGTACATTGCTGGCATGATGCAAAACATTTTTCCTTTAGATTAACATGTATCCAATATCCACAGCAAGATGGGAGAGTGTAGCACAACCACGATTTTTAGCCAGCTAACAGCACGCCTTGGCTTTAGCCCGCCTACCTCAGTTACCTGATTAGCTACTGCTAGCTCTGGGTTAGCTCTTAGCTACAGGCAGCTCAGAGTTTGATGGGCGTCAATCATCCACCCCCACCTTCACAGTCCCCCTCTGGCCATTTTGGGATTTTCCTGAACGATGTGTGACGCTGCCAAGATGGTGACAGTGGAACCCGCCCTACAGGCTTCACTTCTGCTTTTCAGAAACCTATGGGTGACGTCACGGAGGCTCCGTCCATATTTTTTATACATTCTATGGGGCCGACCCCCCCAAATTTTTTAAACACCATCCCTTTGACTGTGGCCCCTGTGCCTCAGTAATTCTTTCTAAATATCCAGCACAAAGATTTGTGGTGTTCATGATGGTATATGGGCTGGTGTGGACCAAAATGCCAGGCCTAACATTTTTGTCCCAGTCTCCCCTTGTTGTGATATCCCAGTATAACAGGTGTGTCTTGGCTCTTCAGTGTTAGCACAAACACATTTACCTCTAAAGTCTTTAGGGATTGACTTGCAGGACTCAACGTTGTTCTTCAGGTAGCGCAGTTTCTCTTTGACACTCTTCATGTTAACTGTATCAGATTTTTGCATTTTGGTTACATCTTTATGTAGTTTATCCATCTAACACAAACACACACGTAAACACAGACACATACATTTACTTGTCATTTCATTAAAATTCAGCAAGGTGTTTTAAAAATATATTTACTTTTGTTTAAGTTATTAAACTGACATAATAATGATTGTCACTGTTTTATAGTGTTGCCATACGCTGGTTTTAGCCAAACCTCTTTAGAGAGTTTCAGTGTCTGGGCGTTGTTTAGCTGCCTGTGAATGATTGCAAAGTCTGCTTCCAGCTGGCTGAGCTCCTGGCCCAGCAGACGCAGGGACAATTCCGTGTACAGGCCCTGATCATGCAGGTACTGGTATGGCTGCAGCCGGGCTGTCACATTCATAACCTGAAGATGGATCTGAGGGAGACGCTGGCTGGAGATCATCACCTACAGGAAAACAAACACATAAGCTTCAATCCTCCTACCTGTTCAGGGTTGCAGGTTAAAATGATAATATATTCAGAGAAATTTGTTGGACTTAAACACCTGCAATAATTAGTCTATTTGATTGCAACTAATTTGATTTAAAAACAAAAGAAATTAAGAAAAAGGTTACAAGAAATGTTTCATGACAGGCCAATAAAATGTTACATCCAACACCAGACAGATAAGTAATTTATTAAAAAAAATTTTTTTTAAATAAATAAATAAAGAATCAGCAGATAAATCAAACGCAAAGCAACCATTAACCGTAGTCATCAAGAAAACAGTACTGCTGTGGAAATAAGCTGCTCGACAATCAATTCTTTTTTAAATTGTGTAGCAGAAGACTATGGATTTAAACTAATTATACTGAACTAAATTTGGTTAAAAAGAATGTGGAAAAAGAAATCACCACCCAGTAACTCTCAAATTTGATTAAATGCAGCCCTGCAGTTAAAGGGATGACACAAGTTTCATCTGCTCAAAGACAGTAGAGGCAAAAACAGGACGAAGTTGGTATTGGAAATGTTGGTTTCAAAGTAATATCTACTGAGGAATTTGCTTAAGATGAATCCAAATTCCAATATTCCCTTGTAAAAACACCTACAATAGCTGGTCTTGCTATTTTAATATGAAATATCGGTCCTAAAAAATATTGTGTTATTAGATGACCAAATTGAATTCCTTTTTGAATCCCACTCTGCATGTTGGTGGATCTAGTCAAAGATCTTCAGAAATAAAAATGCTAACAGACAGTCATTAAAAACTGTTAGCTTCCAAGATCAAGAGCGTTCTACTTTGTCCAAAGAAAAATATAAATTTCTAACTTTTATTTTTGTTGGATAAATGGTTTAAACCTGAGATGTCCAGCTCCACTCCTTGAGGATAGAAGTCCTGCAGGTTTTAGATTTCAACACATCTGACTCAGACTGAGGCATGAATAGAATTCTTTTTTAGATAGCAAAAGTTGTTGAGAAGATCTACTTAATTCAAATCAGGTGTGTCAGAGCAGGGAAACATCTATAACAGAATGGTGGCCCTCGAGGACCAACATTGGACACCCCTGATTTAAACACTTATTTTCTTGAGACGCTGCTCAAATATCACTTTTTAATGATCAGCATTGATTTAAAGGAGATTAAGTGTTAACTTGTCCAATTATATGAAAGAAATAGCAAACAATTTCTGTGAAATGAAAAATGTAATTTTTTCCTTTATAGTGATTGCAACAGTCCATTTTACAAATCATGCTTACGTAAAAATATGTAATATTTATAGTGTTGTTTTAGTTAGGTACAATATCTGAATAAGCCCCCAGTCTGCAGGAGTTCCTACCTTTTCCTGCAGGTTGTACAATGATGCCTCACAGGTCTGAACCTGCTGCAGCACAGCCTCAAACTTCACAGCAGGGAACGACCACATGGTGGAGTTGACCTCGCACACACAAATACCAGACTTCTTCACACCTGATATCTGCTGAGTCTGGCCATCACCCTGCAGCCACACACCAAAACAATGCATTTTAATCCAGCAGGTAAAATAATTGGAATATATTAGGCACAGTAAGGAGAGCACTTATTCAAAAGTCTTCTAAAGTGACAAAATTCAGAGATTCTTCTCTGTGCAGATTAATCAAAGTGTAACTCACTGTAGAAGACAGCAGCAGGAGCAGCAGCAGCAGCATGTTTGGAGATGAAGAAATGAGGACTAGATTGACAAAGACACAAATGCTCCACTTCCAATTTCTGTAAAACACCCATGTCACAACAAATACACACTTAGCTGACTTGCTTCCTATCACAGATGAGTCATTGCAGATTTTTAAAACCACTTGCAATGATGACAAAAATATCAAATTGTGTTTTGTGGTCAAGTCTGGAGATTCCTATGTCCTCCTTTTCATTATTTAAACACAGATTTTTGCTATTTCCCCTTCAAAAAATTCCCTGCAGTCTTTATATTTATAAAGATAATTCCTGCAAGCATGGGGCAAAAATATGTGTAAAATCTCATAATGTGTTACTAGTGTTATCTTAAACGTTTTATATTAAGACTACGTGACTGTGTGAGAGGTCTTTTGAAAACCATTTTATTTTGTTTAGATCAATTAGCAAAAATCTATTGTCAATATTTCAATGCAGTTCATGCATCAACATAAGGTAATTTATTCAAATAACTTGATAATGTTTGTAGATAACAAGAAGGTTTCTGGTCCGAACCTTGGCCATGATCTACAGTGAGTGAGAGCGAAAGTGGTTGTTTGCTTTATTTGTCTGTATTGACCCTGAGACGGACAGTGGATCTGTCCAGGGTCCATAACACCTCTTGCCTGATAGCAATATATCCCCATTGGCTCTGAATCAGATTAAGCAGACATGGATACTAGAAGGTTGCTTTACTGTACCTGTGTATGTATGACTTGCAACTTGTCCCCCAAGTTTTCACTTTACATTTACATTCCAGTTGTAAAATATAGGCTGGTCAACGCTTGCTAACATCTAGCTTGTGTGTCCCAGATGTTAGCGGTGTTTAACTGGTGGTCTGTTATTGCGGATTTCATTACAGCGTGACACTGATGGCAGAAAAGCTGAAGACAATGTAAACGGGAATTGCTGATATCCAAGCACAGCAAGTTACAATAATCAAATGTCCTGGGATAATTGGTGTAGAGGAAATAATTTCAGTATCACTTCAGTTAAGCAACATTAGGAGGATAAAATATATCACACAGCACAGTTTGATTAACTAAAACCTTAAGGTACTCCACTAGTAATAGAAATCTAGGAAGGTCTACACAGTTCAACAGAAAGATCTGAATTAAAGTAAACCAATTGTTGATGCAATCTTGTTCCTGGAGATTGTTGAAAATAATGATTCGATCAGTAGGTTTTAGCATTTATAAGTCCAAAATAATTTAAATGTATTTGAACTGCAATGGGTCACCTGAGACTTTTACAAAGGCAGATTTGAGTTATGATGAGACTGGAAGTCAGATAGAAAATCAGTTTGGTTTAATAAACTTAAACTTAAAGAAAAGTTAACACAAATTTGGGACTTATGACCTTTTGCAATATTTAGATCTCAAGTTGCAGCTGGACCAGCCTGGAGACATAAATTTAGGCAAGTTTAAAGCCTGGTTTAAGAAAACAAATATCAAGAAAGTGCTAAAATAAAATAACTTATCTGGTCCTTAACCATTTCTTACAATAAAATAATTACTTGAATATTTACCTAACATGCTTGAATCAAATACATTTTTCTGATACTAGTCTGTTTCATTTTACCACATGTGCACATAATGGTACCATCCAAAATGCTTAGCATGCAAAAATGTATAATTTTTAGCACGTTATGTGGATAAAAACAGACCGCAGAATCAAACAGTGCGATTAAATCTTCCCGTCTGACTAAATGTCTAATTCTGTGGATCTCGTGTGCACCGTGTCTGTTCCTTGTTTTCTGTTCCTCAATCCTGACAGTTTTCTGCACATCATTCTCATTCAAAATGTATTTTTGTAGACAAGTGAAAAAAGAGTTTCAAACAGACTTTGACACGAGTGATAGAAATCTTTGCATTTGTATTATTTTTTCCCACCTTACAACACAATTTCCACCATGTGTTTCAGTGCATTTTAATGCTTTGTGTTATTAGTGTCTGTTAAACTGCAAATCATGATTTTTATTTTCTTTTTTAATCTAACAAAGTACGTTTCAAAGTCCAACTCATTCACAGTGTGAGACTGTATTCCTATATAGAGTTATTTTTCTGTCTACTTGCACATAAAAAATTTACTTCTGATCTGGACACAATAGGTTTTAGAGGATATCCCTTTTTAAATTACTTTTATTTCCTTTGAGGTTGTGTAAAGTACTTCTTTAATACAGCATCTTAGCTACAATAGACAGGAGTCAGAGCTCTGTTTGGGGAATCAGGGATGAACTTTGAGCTAAACATCTATTCCAAACAGGGTCACCAGGAGAGTAAATGTTTTTTTCATTTAAAGCAACTTAAATCTCAAATACTGTATGGTACAGTTAAAACAAACGTATTGAAGATTTTTGCTCTGTCACCAGCAGACAGTTAGATGGACTCAGTCCACATAACACAGTGCCACTTTTTCACTTCATTTTCTTAACCACAGAATGTCTAAATAAATAACTGTGATGCAGAGTTAAAATCAACAACAAAGCATTAATTTAAACCACAATGAGGAATTGGAGTTGATTTTATGCAAAATCTTGTTGTTGATGGCTCTGCTCAGGGAAGCCGTTCACTTAGCAGTCAGAATTCCCCCCTGGTGATTCCTACAAGTTAAATCTACTTACCTTATTTACTTTATTCCCTACATACTAAAATTTACTATTTCATATTTTAAAACTTTTAAAAGTACATTTTAAAAGTTCATTTTAGGTTAAAAGGTGATGTTTTCATGAAGAAACCTGCTTTAAATAAGCAAATCTTAAGAAATGTCATGTGGTCATTTGGTCAATTCAATTCAGCTTTATTTGTATAGTGCCAATTCACAGCAACATGTCAGGGCACTTTACAGACAAATCATTTCAAGCTCATTGTGATCCAATCAGTATTCATTCAAACCAGTTCATTTAAAAATAATAACCTAGCTAAAGAAACCAATAGTGCATTGAATCTTGACTTCTGCTGTTGAGCCTGAGATGCGTATTTATATTTATGTATGTCTGTATCTGTTCTGGAAAATAGGATAAATTTTACAGCTCAGTTCCAGGACCATGGGTGATTGTTGTCCCTCTTCAGTTTAAACTCTACTCTTATAATTAGGACGTACTATTTGAAACATTTTAGTAAAGGGTGCTCCTGTCCATTAACTGATAACTGATTTGACTACATTATTTGCTGTTAAACAGGGAGTTTTTCAAAGTTGCATGCTGTGCCTTAACAAAATACTGAATTATCATAACTGTTAGCAAATCATTTATGAGCAATTCTGCTCATCAAGCTGATCATGCAGTCTCAGCCACAAGCAGGAAAGTTAAAACACCCACATTTACTCGCCCATATTCACTAGTGGGAGTGTTCACAGGTCAGAAGCTGCAGCTGCAGTCAGAAATATCTTCATTTAAGAGACAGTTTTATGCTCTGTTCTCTGACCCATCATGACTTTGTATGTGGTCACCCTTTCTGTTCTGTTCACACTCAGCCAGCAGGTAAGAAACACTGAATCAGAAA
>JBAMHW010000010.1:3568238-3596235 GCA_037177495.1 Rhadinocentrus ornatus
GAAATTTGCCCGGTTTTGCTGTACTGTTTGCACAGAAAGAGTCAATGCTAAAAAAAACATTACTGTTCACTGACCTTTACTTGGGAAAACGTCAGATATCCAATGGTCGGTAAATGCAGCATGTAATGTACTTCTTTATCTTTATCATCTCTCGCATGTAGTAGATCATAATTCAGAATTCATGCAGCATCATCTCACCAATCGTCTCTATTGTAATAATATCTGTCATAAATCCAACAGATGTGACGACTAAAGTTAAACAGAGAACATGCAAATTTTTCTTTTTATCATTGAATTGTAAGTGTTTGAGCAGCAGTGATAAAAGTCCTACAGCAGTATCCCCCAAAGTAAACAACTGTTGATAAAATAGATCATTGGTTGCTTGATTTTCCCTTTCCCTTTGACATTAGGTGAACATTAGTTAAATTTATTTAATAAAATCTAGGCCTAAACCTAGACCTGGACCTTTTCCTGGTCAGTGCTCCTGCTTGGCCCCCCATGAGAACTTTTGTAGACCCACCGCTACATAGCAGAAGTTTAAACCGAGTCTACCACCAGCCAACTACTGTGTTAGAAATGGGTCCTGGCAAAAAAATACTCTGATAAATATGTGATGATGTGAACCATAAACTGTTAATTTCCTCTTTCTCACTCCCAATATACACCAGTTGCCCTTGTTCAGGCTGTGCCGCGGTTTCTTTCCGACCTCTGTGGCGGATCAATCCACACCTGGAGCGTGTCAGGTGCAGAGCGCCTGGCTGGATCCACGAGTTCACGAAATCGGACAATTGGAGAATCTTGTGACTTTTCACTTCCAGGATAAACGTCTTGTTGTCCATATGAGAAAAAAAAATAAAAGAACTTGAGACACCCTGACCAATTAATGACGGAATGTTTACATGATTCAGCAAGTACAAAACTGCATGGGGGCTTATATGTTGAAAATTACTTTCTTTTTTTTTCACACTGATCCCTGTCTGATCTGCTGAGTTTGATGCGTTCTGGGTGCAAAATATGACAAAAAATAAAGCCAACACAGGTGAAACAGAAGACACAGAACGCAACAAACAGCAGCGACGGCAGCAGTGTCGTGCCTCGCACTCACGGCTTACTTTTTTTTCAAGAAATTTGATTAGTTTTGATATTAGAGGGAATTTTGACATTTTCACCGCAGTCTGTGACAGACAAGGCATGAAGGGTGAAGGGTCAGACGATTTTGCTTGAATTGACAGAAATCTTGCTGTTTACTCTACTGTACAAAAGAGAAAGAAAACCCTGGGTTCATCATATTTTACAAACAAGGAAACAGCATGGTGAATATCATCATTTGATGGCAGACCTCAAGGGTGAGCCAGATAAATCCAGGACCTACGTTCGGACAAATTTACCTTGGCACCACTTGGCTGCCTTTTTATTTTTATATATACATATATATGTTGGAAAAAGAAGGAAAGAACGTCCGTGTGATTGATCCATTCTTTGTGTGAACTATTGTGAAGTGTGGGAAAGCCAGACACAGCTAAAATGATCTGCTCCTCCATGTTGAAAGTATTTGCAGAATACACTATCTGGCCTGCTCTTAGCTCATTGGTCAATCAATAAAACCCACACTGGTTGGTTGTAGTGCCAGACGACAGTGACAAAAATTGAAAATTTTTCTTTTTTTGTGTATCAAAGTCAGCTTTATTGTCAATTACATGTTCAATGTACAAGACATACAAATGAATCGAAATTACATTTCCCACTGTCCCACGGTGAAGACACGACAGGACATTTCAACACTAAAGTTTTTTACCTTGCTGTCATCCTGGTGGAAGAAGCTAAGGGTGGAGAGGGGCGAGAGTTCAGCATCCTAGCTGCCTGGTGGCTGAAGCTGCTGGTGAGTCTGGTGGTATGGGAACGGAGACTCCTATACCTCCTTACAGAGGGCAGGAGGCTGAAATGGTTGTGTGCACGGTGCCTTGCATCGCTCACGATTGTGATCGCTATGCGGGTGAGGCGGGTGGTGTTTATGTCCTTCAGGGAGGGGAGTGGTGCACCAATCATCCTTCCAGCTGTGTTCACTACATGCTGCAGGGCTCTTCTGTTGTAGTCAGTGGAGCTCCCGCTTCACACAGTGATGTAGTTGGAAAAGATGTTCTCAATGGTTCTTCTGTAGAATGTGGTCATGGTGGGTGGTGGAGCATTTGCCTGCTTGAGTTGGGGGATGAGTAGGTGCCGCTGGGCCCCTGGGCCTTCACCAGTGATGCAGTGTTGGTGGTCCAGGAGAGGTCTTCAATAATGGGCACCTCCAGGAATTTGGTGCTGCCAATGCTTTCCACAGTAGCACCATCGATGGTCAGTGGCGGGTGTTGCCTCCCTGGAAGTAAACAACAATCTCTATGGTCTTGCTGACATTCAGCAGGAAGTTGTGGTCTCTGCACCAGGTGGTAAGAAGATCGAGTCTATGAACAGTATTCTCACATATGAGTCTTTTTTGTCCAGGTGGGTGATGATGGATGTATGGGACTTGTCATGCCGCTCATGCGTTAATTGCATTAAAAATATTAACGCAATTAATGACAAAAATTGTCAATTGAAGTTGAAAGGTTTATATCTGCAGCCTTGGGTAGAACCACCTGTCACATTGACAGTAGTTTTTCCCAATCATTACAATACATACACATAGTTTATTCACTGTTTTTAGTTTAATCGATGTTGGGATATAAAAAAAAAAAAAAAAAAAAACCTATGGCCACTTTCAGATAAACGAAAAAATTTGGATTGTTGTGCTCTATGTTTTTATGCTTCAGTTTTTGGAACTGCCTTATTTATGCATAGCTCAAATTGAATGTTTTTGTATGAGAATAATGTGAATCTAGTATTATGATCTGATCTGAAACATTTGTAACTAGTAAAAAATATCCTAAACCTGTTTTGTCTTTATTTTTCAGGTTTAATGGAAAGGTAACAGTGAAAAACTTCACAGAGTTTGCTGCCTTTTGTTCAGATTTTTAAATATTTAATTGTTATTGCTATGTTGTTTATGACTTTTTTTGTTTTTTGTTTTGTAAACATGATAAAAACTTGTTTACGTTATAACAGTTTGATATTTTGTTAAACTAAAATATGAAGTGCATTTTTTACATGCAAATTTTGATGTACAGTGAATTTATATTAGACTTCTGGTTAGTGTCATTTAGGCTGTGTTAGGAGGATGCTTAGCATTGATCAACTGCAAATGCAAACGATTTTGTAGCTGTCGGTCTAAACTCATCCATCCATCCATCCACCCATCTATCCATCCATTATCTATACTGCTTCGTTCACCAAGCATTTGGCAGGGGAGTTGCAGGGTACATTGCATCACCTATGTTAACTCAAAAGGGCATGAAATTGTCAATCCTGGTAAAATAAGGATAAAGGATACTATGCTTCCATAAAAAAACAAAAAAAAACAATAATGTAATCAAGTTTTTTTTTTACCCAATAACATATCACATCACATAGCACATTACTGCACAGTCATTGCACTGTGGCTTATTATATTTATATTTATTGCCTCTTTAGTTTATTACTGTGTTGTTTTTGTGGGCTTTTTGTTATGGGTGTGCACAGCCTGGGATGCATATACGACTGCATTTCACTGCTATCTTACATGTGCATATTACAAATAAACAACTTGAAACTTGAAACTTTCAAATGATTCAGACCTCATATGAACCTGGAACTAAACGGACTGGCCCAACAATGGCACTTCATTAGAAACATAATGTTTGAAACGTAAAAATATAAAGAAAAACAAAATACAACATTGGCAAATTAAAACTTTATTATCTTAATTACATTTAAAATTGCCAGAATAATTACATTTTTGGCAAGTTTCTATGTTATTGGTTGTTATTATGCAATTGGTGGCTACATCGTGCATACTGAGCATTAAGATGGTTTCCAGGCTTTTGAGCACAATAGAAACCAACTAAAAGAAGAAGTTCAATCTTGTTCTCTTTTGTTTAAACTTTTAACCCTGGGATTTTTTTCCTACATTTACATTTACATTTGCCCCTTCTGCCTGCTGATAAAATGTCTCATCCGTTCAATACTTTAAGTGTTTTTGCAATCTTAGCTAAAAGAAGGAAGTGAAATATGACACACGTGCACATGAAGTTAGTGGGAGTGTTCACACGCTACTAGCTAACAGTGAAAAAAACACTCTCATAATCAAACTTTGCTTAGATTGTTTCCTGTAGCTCTGCTCTCTGATCTGTCATGATGCTGTGTGTGATCTTTCTGCTTTCTTCTCTGTTCACTGTCACCCAGCAGGTAAGAAACACTCAAGTTATAACCATTAACTGCTGTTACTGTTATTTTCAAGCATGTGTCTAACCTGGTGTGTGACATATTTGTAATTTTAGACTCAACCTGAGAAGTGTGTGTGTGAGTTGACTAGTTCGGAGAAGGCCTTCCCTTATTCAAAGTTGAAAACAGTGCAGGATAATGCCTCAGACTGCAACAAGAACATCACCCCACAGAAGGTAATCAGTCCTGTTAATTCTAACCTCCTTCATGTCTGAACGCATGCTAACTGTTGTCACTGCCGCTCCCACAGGCCTTCGAGATAGACAGTCTTCTGCTGGGTTTGGATCGGCGGCTGCCACAACTGGAGAAGGATGTGGAGATACTGGAAAAGGAGAACGACGGAGAGCTGTATGGAGCTCTCAGTTTGCACGTCATAGACAACGAACTTGCTGAAATCAAGCAGCTGATGGAAAAACTCAACAGCACTATGCTGGCACACCAGGACCTCTCTGCTAACGCCACTCAGCAGGTATATTCCCAACCTCATGTTGCTAAGTGCTTTCATCACTGTGACTGCTGTGTCCTACAAAATTATTTTCATGCAAATTTATAGTTTTGATTCCTTTTTGTCATAAATGATAATGCGAAAATTTTGGGATATCAATTGACAAAATCAAAATCAGGAAACTGTTTTTAACTGAAGTAAAATTAATAACTCAAGCCTGGAAAAAAAAGTGCTTCTGATAATTGTTGTAACTTAATCAATTGCATTGTGTGAGAAAACAACCAGTTTAACATATTTTAGCCATGTATGAAGGTTGATTAGTTGAAATACAAAAAGGTGTACAGATGTTTAATAGCAGAAGGGAGGCATGTAAATTTATGGCGAGAGATTAGAATTTTTTTTACTTTGTAAGTAGAAAACAACGATTTGAATTTGGATTTGTGGATTAGGACCGACAACACTATTCACTTTTAAGATACCCTTGGCCAGATGTATGTATGTAGCTTTATAACTAAATATAACTATTATATTATAACTATGTATGCACAAAGAAATTTGCATAGACTATGCACTCCCAGAGTTTGTTTCCCTGGCAGAGCTAGTCTTCACACTAACTCAGTGTGTCATTGCTTGTTAGGAATGCAGGCAGAATCTATGCGCAGCTGTAATGTGCAATCAAATGAGAATTTCTGTTTTGCTTAACTGGCATTGAGACTAGTCAAGTCCAATTAAGTCAAATTTATCAATGATGCAGTTAAAAAAAACTACCACTGACCCAAGTACAGCACATTAGTCCAGCTGAAATCAGGTTATACTTAAATGAATCGACTACAGAAGCTGTGCAACTATACAGTCCATAAACAACTGTAGTTTTGATTGCAGCTTCTATATTTAGTACGGTAACATCCCTTCTTATTCTTTCATATGCAATCTTTACAGTGTTTTCATTTATTTACTGCATCTTTATCGTGGCACGTCAAGGGCCTTTTCAACCTATAAAGAGCATGTTAGGAGCTGTATGATTTTGAGTCAATTATTAAACATGCTGTACTCTAAGCACCAGGAAACACCAGGCATTTTTAACAAGTGCTTTAAAGGTAACTGTTAGTTTACTCTATATTTAAGTGCACACAAATTTATACTATTTCTTTTAGTCAGTCAGTCTATAATCATTCTGTTGAGAATGAGTCCTGCGTTTATTTGCAGTCATATCTGGGAAGAAATAATCACCATGTTGAGGATGTGTAGTGTGTGTTAATGAAATTCTTTTGTGTCTGTTTCATCTAAGCTGGTAGATGCTAAAGGAGACATGCAGGAGCTGGAGAAGTTCGACACCATGCAGGTGGTGAAGAGTCAGCAAGCTAACCAGCGTCTAAAGAGAGACCTGGACCAGTGCAGGAATGGATTACACCCAAACCCCAAACCCACTCTGCCTCCAGCGGGTCAGTCCCGAAACTCTCATTACCATCAGTAGAACCAGAGGTGTTAAGTTAGGTAACGAAGTACAAATACTTCGTTACCTAACTTAAGTAGAAATTTGGGGTTGTTATACTTTATTGGAGTAATCAAACGACTTTTTACTTCTACTCCTTACATTTTGGCGCAATTATCTCTTTACATTTTAAAAACAGCCTTACTGCCTTTTCATTCGGGCATGTCATTAAAAAAATAAATAAATTAAAATTATCAGTATAAATCGCGCCATCCAAATTGGGTGAATTTAATTGTGGTTGGATGAGAATTATACACAAATTCCACTGCAACATCCTACTGGTTCCTCATATCATCCAGGCCATGAAAAACATGTTAATGCGCGTATATGGTTCTTTAAAGTATTTGCATCGTACTCAAATGTGTTCATTTTTCATGAGCATCATATGTGGCTGAAAAAGTTAAGTGCATGCCAACTTTTTTAATATTAACATTTTTATATAACATTATAGTCATTATGGCCTTTAGAAAAATGTTATTTGGGGGAGGTGGGGAGTGCACTGTCGGCTCATGTGACACAGTTTAAGTTTGAATTTTTAATGGTATTTTTTCACCCTTACATTACTTTTACTTGAATGTGAATACTTTTGACACCACTGAGTAGAACTATGTAGTAACAAGATGTCGTGACCAGAAATAAAATGCTTATTTTTTCCTTTGTGTTTTTTTTTTATTATCTTACCCTCCCTCAGGTACTTGTCCCTATGGTCGATTTCTGAACATCTCTGGTCCGAGGGTCTACACAGCAGGGGAATATCCGGGCTCATACAAGTATGGAGCCTGGGGCCGAGATCCCAAACCAGAGGCTGGAAAAGAAAGCTGGCATTGGCTTGTAATGATGACGTCCAATCACCGATATTCCAACTACATCCGCCAGTACTCCAGTCTGAGCTCTCTCATTGCTGGGCTAAGCGTCCCAGGTATGGAACTGAGCTTGTAGCCCACCTGGTTGCATCTAGGTAGGGATAAACATAACAAAACAAAAAATATATTTACACTGTTTAAAACATATTAGTTACGTTGTTTCCTCAAGGTATTTAAAAATGAAAAATAATAATTTTGAACAATTTTGGCTTAGATAACAGGAAAGCATTCTTCAATAGATGGTGCACCCATTCTAAAATCCAACCTGGCCCACTTTTTATATTGTTATTTCACTCGTGTTTTTTTTTTGTTGTTGTTTTTTTTTACTACAAAAAGGGAGAGGTATAAGCTGGCTAGGTAGTGTATTAGCTGGGTAGTAATGAACATCAATTGTGAAAAATAAAATAAAGCTTAGCTTAATGTTGAGGTGCTCTAAGATTTGATGTATAGTGCATCCTCAAAGCTGGCAATATGGAGGTCCAACAGGTGAGTAAAGGTGCATCATCAGCATCATTGCCAGTTTTATCATCAGTCAAAATTTGTGCAGTTCTTGGTTTGACATTTATTCCGTCTCTGTACATTAGCTTGTACATAAAAAGGATTTTTGCTTTGCATGTTATTTTGTTTAGAAATGTGCATCGGCTTGTTGGTCTCATTGTAGAGTGAGTATGTTTGCAAGGTCTGCCATTTTTAAAAGTTAGTCCAAAGTTTGCACAGTAGTTTAATGCACTTTTAAGATTTCTTTTCATTTTCACTTCTTAGTTTGATATTTTGAATGCCAGTAGAAACCTTCTAAGCCTAGAATTTTTTTTAACTAATATATAATAACCACTTTATCAAGATTTAAACTTTATTATTGCAACAAGAACTGTTACGAACCCTACTGGGTCTAGGGGTAAAAGGGGTCATACCCAAAACTAGTAGGAGTCAGATACTTGCAATAAAACCAGTTTATTTTACAATAATGGTTCAAACAAGAAAAAACAACCAAGGAAGCTGGTACCAAAAGTATTGGTTAAGTAAATAAAACTTACTCCGATCACGAAACAAAGCTCAGTGAACAAAAAAAAAAAAAAAAAAACTCAACTTAAAGTGTCCTGTAACAGGTATAAACAAACCTAGAGCTAGAGACGTGACTAGCTGTGGTGGACAAGTCTGGCCTCCCTGGGAAGTTCAAAGCCTGGATTTACCAGCACGGTATCCTTCCTAGGATCCTTTGGCCTCTCTTGGTCTACAAAGTCTCCATTTCAACGGTGGAAGGCTTTGAGATGAGGGTCAGCAGGTTTCTCCGCAGGTGGCTGGGTTGCCACGAAGCCTGAGCAGTATCGCCCTGTACGGGCAGACCAACAAGCTGAAGCTCCCTATAAGCAGCCTGAGCGAGGAGTTCATGGTCACTCGGTCGAGGGAGCTGCTTCAACACCAGGAGTCCAGTAACCCAAAGGTTGCCCAGGCTGGGATCGAGGTTAGGGCGGGACGCAAGTGGAGAGCTTCCGAGGCTGTGGGTGTTGCAGAGTCAAGGCTATGGCAGAGGGCGCTGGTGGGCACATTAACACAGGGAAGAGCTGGTTTGGGTAGCGGTAGAACACAGGCACAGGGAAAATAGAAGAGGTTACTGATCTTTGAAGAGGTGCGAGCTGGAGTAGAGGAGAAGCGGGTCAGCCAGATGGTGGGAATGAGGCAGCATGGGACCTGGACAAGATGGGAGCAAGCTGTGGAGTGCAAGGTCACATGGACCAAGCTGTGAAAAGCTGAACTCCATCGCATAAAATTCTTAAACCAGGAAGTCTATGATGTGCTGCCTAGTCCATTTAACCTCTTTACCGGGGGAAGGGTGAACACACCAGCTTTCCCCCTCTGCCAGAAAAGAGGAACCCTGGAGCACATCCTCAGCTGCTGTCCGAGAGCCTTGGGTAAAGGGCGCTATCTCTGGAGACATGACCAAATCCCGAAGGCCGTAACAAATGCTCTCTGCAGTGTAATAAGCCACAGCAAGAGCCTTTGCCCAGTTAGGAACACCATCACTTTCATCAGAGCTGGGGAGAAGGCTGTAGCGGCTCCCCAAAATACATCCCCTGGCTTGTTGGTGATGGCGCGTGATTGGAAGCTTAAAGCTGACCTGAAAAAGCAGCTGAAGTTCCCAGAAGTGGTTGCCAAGACAACAGCAAGGCCAGGCATTGTCCATTCCTCAGCAGCAACCAGGCAGGTAATTCTCCTGGAGCTCACTGTGCCGTGGGAGGACTGGATGGAGGAGGCCCATGAGAGAAAGAGGGCAAAGTACTTGGAGCTAGTGGAGGAGTGCCGTAACAATGGTTGGCGGGCACGATGCCAAGTGGGATGCCGAGGATTTGTGGGTCAATCCTTGCAGGGCCTACAAGATGCTGGGCATCACAGGAGACTGTCAGCAAAGGGCTGTTAAGTTGGCCACAGACGCAGCAGAAGTAGCGTCAAGGTGGTTGTGGATCAAGATGGGAGAGGTGTGGCAAGTAGGGTAGCGCTACCTAGACACAAGATGGGGCCAGATCAACCCTGGCTGGGTCGCCTGGAGGAGGGGGTCTGATTGTTGAAAGACCCGAAATCCCCTGTGATCCCTGGTTACATCACTGATGATGTGTCCAGGGGCACCATAAGGTGTATCTAAAACTAAAGGCCCAAAATGGCAGTTAAACAATAAATGAAAAGAATATCAAAAGTTATCTTGACCCGATACAATAAGCTCCAAACAAACAAAATCTAAGAGTCAATCCCAAATCACTAACTAAATACAGCACAAAAAAATCCCCATACAGGGTAACAAGGTTGCAAACACTCTGTGTTTAGTCCCAAATGGCGAGCTGTGCTGCAATCTCACACAGCTGCCTCGAAGGCAGGTAATTCCAGACTTATGAAGTGACAGAGTTTTCCTGGTTGGCCAGTCACAGAGGAAGCAGAGCAGACGGTGATCAATCCTGGTGAAGGAAGGTGAGTCCAAAGCGTAGGGTCCATAGCCAATCACCTGTAAGCACTGGCACAGTACCATCTGCATACAAAATACCAAGCTGATAGGCCTGGAGTCGTAATAAGAACATAACAGTTTGTCATTCAGCATGCCACATTAAAAGGTGCACCATGTAACAAAATCAAATATCAATGACAGAAAAATGTAATATATCATTAAAAAACTGTTACTTTACTAAAATAACAGTTGTGCTTTTACTCTCTTAGAACGAGCCATTCATGTAATTCTATGGGTCCACATACATGGCAGCTGCAATATTTATGCCACCGTTCTTGCTATGATGTCTCTGAATGAACAAAAACTCTGTGTGAAGACCTTTTAAAACTAAAGTATTGACTATGTTTGACAGATGTTTAGGATAAGAAAGGCCTTAAAAGGCATATAGAAGGCAGTACAGATGTAAAAAATTCTGATGTTGTTACCTGTAGTGCAGTCACTGCACCGTAGGCCACTGGAGGAAAAAAAACATCTATATGTCTGGGAGACATTTGGCCACTGACAGCCAATGTCCAATTTTAACCTGTACTTGGCATTTAAGGTAATTTCTATGTCCATCTTTATGACTAGTTCATATCCAGTTTGCACATGCCTTTTTAGACCACTCGCAAAGTGCAAAGCTATTGGTGTGACTTTTTTGCATTCATTCATTCATTCATTCATTCATTCATTCATTCATTCATTCATTCATTCATTCATTCATTCATTCATTCATTCAAGAGCATAATGAGTTCAGCCTCCTGTCCTTTTTCTACCAGGTAATATCCTGATCCACTCAAACAACCCGGCCACGAACACCATCCAGGGTCCAAACGTGGTTCTGTATGGAGGGGCTTTGTACTACAACTGTTACAACACAGATGCTGTTTGTCAGTTCAGCCTGACCACCAAAAGTATCACCAGTTTAGAATTACCCAAAGGCACAAGGTTGGTGCTTAATGTACTTGTACATTAGAAATGTGGGGAAGTCTCTGTAGATCAAAACAATAAAAAATAGATACATAAACTATAGCTTCCCTTTTCCCTCGTACATATATTCAAAGGCCCAAAAAACTAGTACTTGAGGTCTTCTGTTTATTACCTTTTTTCTTCCAGGTATAACTCAAAGGGGAACTTCTGCCACATTGACGAATGCTACCCGTACACTGACCTGGACCTGGCCACAGATGAGTCTGGCATCTGGGTGATCTACACCACCACCCAGAACTTTGGCAACCTGGTTCTGTCTAAAGTGGAGCTAGGTCAACAGCTGAAGCTCAGTCAGACCTGGTACACTTCTGTCTACAAGCAGAGTGTGACCAACACCTTTATGGCCTGTGGCATCCTCTACGCTACACGCTACATTAACAAAGAAGTGGAGGAGATCTTTTATTCAATCGACACATCAACAGGGAAGGAGAATTTTAACCTTGGGATCTTCATTAAAAAAATGTCTCCCAATATTCTTTCCTTGAACTACAGCCCAGTGGACCAGATGCTGCATGCCTACTGTGATTCCAAACTGGTTTCTTACAAAGTTTTTTTTGAGGAAACAAATGAAGCATTTTCATAAAATTCAGAATTATGTGTATTGTAATTCCTCAAATTCCACCTACACAAGATTTTGGTCTTTTTTTCATTGTTTTCCTTCTTTTCAGTGAAATTAAAGGGATATAAGGTCAAACCACGCAGTGCATTTTAAAATTCAGCATCTATAACTATAAATGCTTGTAAGGGAAATCATATGGCTTATCATTATGTTTATTAAATTATGTTGTGACTTTATAAATGATTCATTATTATACCTTGAACCAATCTTTTATTCATTGTGTAATCTACTCTGTACCAGTATTTGTATTTTAATCATTAAGAGATAGAAATGTACTCAGCTGCATTCTTTCCCATGTGTGTGTTCTTGGAAACCAATGTCAAACCCTGGATGAGATGAAAGAACGTGATTGTACCAGGAGAAGACCGGACACTAACTTGTTTTTCTCTTTCTTTTACCCTGTCCGGTCCAGCATCCTAACATACAGCGTATGTTACAGCATAACATAACTAACAACGGTCTGTGTGCCATATTTTGCCAGACAGATTTGCTCTACCAAAGGAAATATGTTATATAAATGGCTACCCTTGATGTTCAGAATATTTATTTATTTATTTATAGTAATCTTAATTTCTTTAGTCTTGATATATCAGTGCCAAACATGACAGGGGAGATAGAGGAAGAGAGAAAAGAAAAAAAGGGACAGAATTGAAATGTTTAAAATAAAAATTGTCTAAGCTGCCTAAATTACATCAGTATTCAGAAAAACACTATAAACTACCACAGTACTACATGATACATAAAAAAACAATAGGATAATAACACATAAAGTACAACAGTCCGGTGCAACAGGCTAGGGGCACCGAGCAGCCCAGGGCGATGGTGAGCATCCCCCCCGCAGGACCCTGTCCAGAAAATCGACGAAACCCAATCATCCCAGGCAAAACCACCGTGGGCCACGCCAATCCAACACCAAGGCTAGGTACCCCAGGGACAAGAACATGTCTGCAGGTCCCCCCTACCCCCTCCCAACCTATTGTCCTATCCACAAGCCCCCGTCGCTGTCTTACGACGTGTGAAATAACTCAGTGTCGGTATCATAACAGTATGGTGCATGCACTCCTTGCAAGTAAAATTGTATATATTGATTAACTCTGTGGTTCTTCCTTGTGTTGAAGGGTTACCGTTGCACTTCTGGTGTTGGGAAGAATTTTCCTAACAATGCGTCACTTCATTTATCTACAAACACATTGATGACCTTCAGAATTAATATTGGCATTTGACTGTTGTCCTCAAGGACACTTTAACAGGTAGAGGGGCTGGGGATCAAACCACCAATTGTGATCAGAAGATTTGTGATTTGATCAATGAGGCAGTGATTGTGCCCAATCAGGACAGGATTGGCCTCATCAATTATATTTAAATTGTGTCAAGATAGAATTTTTAAAATTAACAAACATACATCACAATCAAACTTATGATTTAAACCTTAACACTGTAATACGTTCATGCTTAAGCTGTTGGTAGATTTAAGTGTTTTCTGTTGTCTCTCAACAATATCAAATGGGCACTAACTGGATAGTGCAGCTTGACTGGATATCCAAAAGCCTGCTAAATAAATTTTCTTCTATTAGTGAATAGGTCTTGCTTAAGTAAGTTTAAGAATTGCATGGTCCAACATAGAGACTGGAAAGTAAAAAGAAACAAAAAAGAGCTTTATGGAGGCAGACGTAAGCAGTGTAACCATCCAAACCATCGTTTGGACAACCTCTACCTTCTGATTGGACGGCGCCCTTCCCGTACTTCCTGCTTCGCTACCAATGTGAGGAGCTCATGGGTTTTAAAAAGGAAGAGGCCCAGACAACCAGGGCAGCTGTGATTCTTGGGACTCACAGTTCGCCAGCTGGTTTGGTTTTCTGGAGAGACACTGGTCTGCATTAAGCCTTGTGGTTTGAGCTTTAACCTTCCCTTTAGATTAGATTTTGTATACGATTGGGTTTGAGTTGATTTGAGAAGAGATTCTCTTATTGTTTTGAGTAGCTATTTTGAGTTGGATTTTGTATAAGTTATTGTATAAGTTATTTATCTTAATTGCTAAGTGTTTATATTGTTAATTGTTAAATTGTTTATTATTACCTTAAATTAAGGACACCTTTTGTTAACTTTCTTCCTTTTGATACCGGACCGATATAACCTACAATTGGACATCTTTTGTTTGTTTTCCGGTTACCTGTGAATAAATTATTGTTTTATCTTTAAGTTTGGTCCGGCTAGTTTTTGTTATTGACCCCTATTCCCCTTAGTTTAAAAGAGGGGTCATAACAGTAGGCACAGAGAAGAAATTTCAGAAGGCCACAGAAAAAGAAACTGTATGAAAAAAGTTTATGAGCGACAAATGAAAGCACAAAGTAAGCGCACAGATGCAGGACTGAGGGAGGATGGAGGAAAGACAAGCAGATTTAATATACCTGAAAGATTAATGGCAAACTGATAAAACACATAAGGGGAGAATAAGCTGTCAGGCGGAAGGTATAAATAAAGCAAACCAAAGAAAATGGGATGTTTTTAAATAAATGCAAATAAAACTATTTGTGATAATTTTTTTTCGTTTGTTTTCTTAAGTGTATTTTGGTTTTATGGTTTTTGCATTTTCTTTCAGGTTTGTGGTGCATCACATAGTCTCTTCCTTATTTTTACCCACTTAGTCTTGCTTTCTTTTCCCTCATATACCTGGCTCTAGTTTCCACTCCTCTTCAGTACAAAAAACAGCAGGTTTCCCTTTGTTGAGGTCATTTATCTAAGTTAGCAAAGACTTATTTTACTGGACATTCTGTGCTTGCTCACTTTTGTGTTAGATCTCCATGATAAGTTTATTTTTTTCTGCCTCGCTTGTCACCGCTTATGATATTTAAGATATTTTGGGCACTATGTTTTGTCAGTGCCTTTTTTTTTGTTTTAAATGAGTTTAGGTCTTCCACTTGCCTGCCTCCACAGCTGTGTCACAAACATTTGTGAGACTGTTACAGGAGTCAAACCAAGCTATTTAAATGCCCTCTGCACATCACAAATATTTCTCAGGAATTTTATAACTATTAAACCACAAGCAAGCATAATATACACATACATTTCATAACTTTAGTTTTATCACTCTATTCAGTCAAAATAGTAAAAACCATCTACATCAGTGAACCTTTAACTAATCCAGACAGAGTTATTGTCCCACAGGTGGATCCCTGCTGTTGCTGCTGCAGAGTCTGCCCTGTCTTAGCCCACATCAGTAAGAATTAAATCTCACAATAACGGGATGTTTTCGGGTGTCCACCCAAATTTCTAACTTGCATGCATTCCTTCAAGACCATCGTGCATCATGCAGTTGGCTCAGCAGAGCATTAAATCCAAAACATTATTATGAGCTCTTCTTTGTGTTTGTCACACCCTCTGCATCAATATTGGCCTTGCAGAAGCAGTGTTTAAAAATCTTTTGGTGGTGCATTCAATTCTTTGCCTTAATTGGCTGCATATGTGAAAGTATATGGGGCTTGAAGGAGGGGTTGATCAGTCACTTACTACTTCTTTTATTTTAGGTTAAACACAAAGAAAAAAACACACCTGACTCATCAAATTCTCACATTAAGTTTTTATTTCTTACTTGTTACTTGATCAGTACATGGACAGACATCTAACGTTGTATTTTGTATTTATAATGTATATATATAATATATTAAAATTTTACAGTACACATTTGAATGACAACCAAGCAGGTAAGTCTTTCTACTATTGTGAACAGAAACAAGCTAATAGGGAAGACTCCCACAATATGAAACAACCCAAAAGAAAAACAAAACAAAAAACAAACAACTTATTGCTTCATACAAATCAATCATAATGGCAGTAAGAAGAAGCATAAGAGTAGTAGTAACATATGAAACAAGATCATGAAATCAAGATGAGGTTACACCCCACATTTGCCTATAAAAAAAACTCAGAGGGAAGAGAAACAGAAATGGATTTTCTCACATTACAGTAGCATTAGTGTTTGGTTCAGGTAACCTGCTCTATAAATAAAAAGTATCTACAAGACGAAGGAGGACGAAGGTCTGTACAAACCGATCCGGTGTTAGCTTATAGGAGCTGCGGACTTTCAGAAGTCTACCTTAATTACTAAAAGACCTTTTGAAGAAGAGGGCTGAGAAAGAAACACGGGTTCTTCATGTAAAGAGTTAAATGTCAGAGAAGTGGGGGCATAGATAAGAAGTGCAAACCATGGTGAGAATGAGGTGGAGGTTGACAATACTGTACAGCACTTCAAAAGGGACAAGATACATTCAGGAGCCCCCCCGGGCAGTGTGGGTAGAAGTTGTGTAGGAGGAAACCAAAGTGTAGATGGCAGAAAATAGCTTAGTGAAGGGAAGAAACACTGAATGATGATCGTGCACCAACTCCACAACATGCAACCTTGAATGCTTGTAAATTAATTAAATAAATAAAAATCATTACATTAAGGTACTTGATCTGGCCTCATAATCTCCTCAACATCTTTAAAACATTTAGCTTATTGGATAGTTGAAACAACAATTAATCTCTCATGCTTCGACAAATTCACATTCTTTACCTTTTTAACATTCATTCAACTATATTTCAGGTCAGCATCTCTCTCTGTTTTCATAAAACTTTTTTGACTTTGCATCCAAAAAATTAAACTCTAATCATTACCAGTCTGTTAGTCTCTAGCGCCCCCTGGTGCTTAGAAGTATGAAAACATTTAAAAAAGTGACTTCAGCTGATAGCCCTTTAGGGTGCGGTTGGGTTTGCCTGTGAGAGCCGGGGCACCAAGTGATTTTTTTTTAGGGGGTTACTTTTAAGGTGGCTGGGAGATGCCCTACATTCTGAGCTTGGAGCCCAAATGGCGCCAAAAAAGCCCCGTCTCTTACAGGCGGCCTCAGATAACGCACACCTCAGCAATTGGAAGCTATGTCCCTTTTGACAGGGGACCGAAGAGTTTTTGTTTCTATATCTGAAAGCAGGAAGAAGTGAAGTGATGGCACCTGAAGACTGCACGCTGATGCACCCTAAAAGAAAAAAGAAAATACCAGGGGACGCCATGTCTAACCTGATTATAGGCAGTCCAGGATTACAGAAGACAACAGCACACTGCTTCTCTAGTCTAAATCTACACTTACTGTATATATATGCACTAAAAGCACGATACTGATGAGTTTATGGTCACACAGCACATCAAAACACTAACTGACCGTTTAGCAATGGATACCTTAAATGGGTTTTTGTGTAGTTCGGGTATTTCTTTGGCACAGTTTCCATTACAAAACCCAGCCCACGCATCTTTCCTTTCAGTAAATGTTAAATTGTGTGTATGTGAATAATGTGTGTTTGTTTGTGTGGGTGGGTTGCTTTGGTATATTCGCGCAAAGAGGCTGGGTGCTGTAAGGGAAGAAGGATAGCTAGCTAGGTCAGCTTGGTCCGGCCTCGGTTCCCACCGGTCTGGTTTGGTTTGGGTCAAAGTGTGATTGTCGAGTTAAGTTGGAGACCACAAAGAGCCGACTATGGACAGAACCATGTCCATGCAATAAAGCTACAGACATATGAAAGTGGTAGCATCTATGGATCTAATCAACTAGCCACATGGAAGGTGCTAACGAACAGCCTTATAATGAACACTACTCATACTTGAAAGCTATATCACTTTTAAAATTACATGCAAATATGTGTTAATAAATACTTCTATAATATATTAATGTTGTAACTTGTCTTAAAATGTGAAATGTAACACAGAGCTTAAAGCTGCACTTAGTATTTTTACACAATGCATTTCCCAAAGCCTGTTGGGTTTCAGTGACCATATTTTCTAACACAACCTCAGCAAAGAAATGTTCACCAGTTGGGCCCATCTGTGATGTTCTGGTCAACATCCCATGTCATAAATATGAATTTAAAAAAAAACAACTGTTTGACAATTTGGCTTCAATTTCTTATGTCCGAAGGAGAAAAACATTTAGACAAACAAAACACATGATCCATGCATGCATGCTAACATTACACATAAAATTATGCAGCTCAAACCAAAGTCTTTCAAGCAGTTATATGTATTTCATAGCAACTGGATTACATATTGATAGAAACTATTTTCTGCATGCTAATATGTTGCAGTCAATCATTCATTATCTTTACTAGGGATTACTCGTTGTGTCTGCTTTTCTTTAATGTAATCAGTCCCACACATGTTCAGCTCCAAACATGGCTCTAAAAGATAAGAGTATAACTTTAATAAATATATGACTTTTTAAACATTTACTCAAGCTAAACATTACAAGCTTAAAGTTCTTGCATGCACGTAGCCAAAGAGTTAATTCAAGATTCAAAATACTCACAAAGATGTTCTTCTTTGTATGCTTTACCCTGTGTTGGCTAAATTATGTGTAGCTAGTATTGTGAACCTAGTGGAGATTTTTTTTTTAAAAACAAGACAAAAAATTGTTCAGAATACAGGACCACACACCTTTTCTCCCAAAATGCCTATATCTATCCAAATCTTAGCCGATGGGAAAGCCAATGCGATGCTTTAATTCAGCTACTGCATGCTACTGCCCTAGGAGCTCCTCAGTGATTTAGCTTCAACCTTATTATCATTCATGATTAGTCTGAAAACATGCAAACATTTTCATGCTTAGCTATACAAACAGAAATACAAAATTCACAACTAAAAGGTCAATTGCACATTTTCACAAATGAAATGTGATTTCATCACAGGCCACACACGTGTATTTGTTAGTGGTCCATTCAGAATACCAGACACTTCAGACTGAATCCAGCCTTTAGTTCAATAAAACGATGGATTTCTTTTCCTTTTTTTTTTTTTTGAGCCTGCCCAACATGCACAGCTGAATCACATTAGTCATAATGAGAGCTTGCAGAATGTGCAAACAGTCCAGGTGCTCTCTAATTCTAATTCAAATAAACTAACACACACAAACACTGCCACAGTCTAAAGAGAATCCAAAATCTTTTATCTAATAATCTAGCCATACTATACACAAAAGGTATATATCAGGATGTCAGTGGGTCATGTAATGTGATGCTGTTTTCTTACTGTTGTTACTATATGAGCAAATAATCAATATGCAGTACAAATATACAGTAATTATAATAGACTATTATTACTGTATATTTGTCATGTGGCTGCTATCATTTGTGTATCCAGCATTCATTGGATGATGCTGAAGATATAGGGAAATAGGTCACATCCACACATACCTTGCTATACTTGGTACCGATAATGTTTACTGTGACCATTTTATCAGTTAAAAATCTAATGTATTGTTTGTGTCTGATTGGCTAATGGCTTTTTGTTATTGTCAAATCATAACTAATTTACTTCTTTGATGCTCTAGTGTGCTAATCTAAAAATCTGGCTCATGAATACAAACCAACACCACAAATAAGCTTTATTTTCATGCATTTCTGCTACTAGGACGCACTAGAATTAAAAGAGGGTCTTAAAAAAATCACTACTTCCTCTGTTGTATAAAGTACATAAAACATGTTTTACTTTTAAAATGTTGCACCGGTTACAGCCAGTTCAACTTGCAACTAGTGCCTGTGTTGAGTGACATGAGTTGCAACAGCAATCACACACTATTTTCCAGCAATTCAGCAGCTTATATAGCAATATACAGCTCCAGATTGTCATCTTTCGCCAAACAAAGATGAGTTAAACACAACAGCAGTATTCTCTACATGCCATCGTGGTAATAAAAAAATACAAGGCTTCCTGGTCATAGGATCAGTGCGCTTACGACTGGCTGGTGTTCAATTTTGTGCTTTGAGGTAATAAAACTTCAAAGCACCTCAAACAATTCCTCTTAATTGTATTGTATTAGATTATACTAAAAAACTAAAAAATAAAACGAGCAGGCCCAGGTTGGAGAACATGTATGCTGATATTTGTTTAAAGGTTTTAAGTAAAGTCTTCCTAAGTGCAGTTTTAAAGAAGTGTGCTGTGTTTTAACTATGCTCTAAATCAAGCTAACAAGTCTTCTCTAAACACTACAGGCGTACTCGGCTACGATAAGACGATGTTCTGCTGTCTGTCAGACTCTGGACACACCACCTTTCTTATCACCTGTCACCCATGGAGAGACCATTATCCTTACAAACTTCACAGAGAGAGATCCTAATATTTTCCCCAAAATATGAACTACTTTCAAGATACACATGCATAACACTTGATCTATTTTTTGTCCTGTGTGCAACCCAGAAAAGATCCTAGTTCCTTGTCATATCTGTTGTTGCCATTTCCGTTTCAGATTTTATGACTTTTTGTCTATTTGTCAATGTGGATTGAAAAAAAGGGTTACATGTTATTATTGTGTGTGTGTGTGTGTTAAGTTTTTATTTTTATTTTTTTAATTTTATTTATTTATTTATTTATTTATTTTTTTTTGGGGGGGGGGGGTGACGGTGCAGGAAAACAAAAGAGGAAACACTTAGCAAACACAAGAATGAGACTTCAAGAACAAAACCAGCTGCTTAAATCTTTAAGTGTTTGGCAAAGGGGAGTCGAGATGAATATTTAAAGGTGAGTTTTGGTGAGTTAGTAACTATACGTTTTTCACAGGGATGGAGGAAAGAAGATGGTGAACAAAAGGATCTGGAGGAGAAAGATGAAGACGGAGAGAGCTGTCCCCTTTCATCCTTAATCAAGCACTATTTTTTTTCTCAACTGTCAATCCTCACACTCATCTTCCCGTTTTGTATTTCTTGCTTTCCCTCTCCATCCCCTCTAACCCCCCCTCCGCTTTATTTCTTGTCTTTTCACTCTTCAGCATGACACCTCCATGGTTTGGGTGACGGCGCCGACTCCCTCACTGCTGTCGGAGTTAGTGCAAGCCCGAGAGCGGTTTCCCTCCACAGAGCCGGCGCTGGTCAGGGATGCTGTCCTGGAGCGAGCCAGGCGAGTCATACTGGCTGAGGGCACTAGGAAGAAGAAACACATCAAACATTAGCATTATATTCTGTAGAGAAAGAGTGGAATCACTTGATGTTGGGGAGATGGAGTACATGCTAATGTGGAAAACTAAGGAACATCCCTCTTTGTAGCTGGTGAAATAGGTAGTTGACTGACTCAGACAAGAGCCATGAATGGTTGGGGTTGTTATTTAAAGCTGATAGTGTTTCTGCACAGAAACACATCGTCAGCATCATGCATTCAGGGCTCAGTTGGCGTTATAAGAAGCTTGGTTCCTCCGTTTAAATTAGATGATATTATTAATTCTGCATTCTTTAATAAATCAGGTGTAAAGGCCTTGACACACCCACTTAGCTTTAACAAAAGGCTACATTGAACACACCCCAATGATGGTAACTAGGATACACGATTTATGCCTACACCACAGAGGAAGAGGCACATAAAGATAAATAGGTTGCTTGATTTAAAGTTACATAGTGTTCTCCTTTAGCTGTCTTCTAAATTTACTGCCGGCTGCACTGTGACAGATATCTCTTTTATTTAGCTGTAACATCACGTTTGATGTATACATTATTTCCTATTTGTTGGTTAGTAAATGAAGATCGTTCAGCACTCACACTGCAAGATGTTCATCATTTGGTTGTATAACTGTTTGTACTTTTAGCACTGTGTAATGTAGGTCTACCATTTTTACCAATGAATGTTTTATCCAGATAATGTTATTGCGAAGTCTTTCTTTAATGGGGAATAAATGACTCAAGCTAGAGAACTTAGATTTTAGTGTTGGAGCTTTATCAGATTATTTAATGATTTATTTTTAATGAAAATTTGGGGGTATTTTTTTTAACTTAGTCCATAAGGCTTTGCTCAAAGCTAGCAGAACGCCATGCAATTCTGGTGATGCAATGGTGAAAGGATGGGGAGGAATGGGAAGTGAAGGCAGTATATTTTTCCTCTGGAGGAAAAAAATATTTTGATAAAACAACAATGGGGTTTAATGTCCTCGGGGTAAACGGGTTAAAACACCAGAAATGAGAGCAAAAGTAAAACAAATCATCAAAATCAGCCCAAAATTTTTGTTCATTAACAAAAATAATGAACATAAAGAAATAAAAAGAAATTGTAAAATGCCATTGAACAGGGCAGCAATAAGAGGTCAGAGGTGAACGGGGAGGAGGAAGTACCTGTCCCTCCACTCAACCTCCGATCCTTCACATAAGCGACTGAGAGAACGGGGCAAGGAAGACAGAGGGCAAGATTAAGACATGTCCCTCTGCATTAAATACATCACTCACTCATTTCTTCCACAATACTCCTGCTTATAACTGCACATGAAATTACCACAAAACGAAAACATCTTGCTATTGCATCCAACCAGAAACCATCACTGGATACTTACTGTAGCCCATTCCCTGCAGGAAATACTTGAAGGCTTCAGTCAGCTTGCCGGGCTGGAAGACAGCATGTCAGATTTTCACTTTTTCACTTTGTGAATGATGCATTCATGGTCTGCATGGAAATTCTTATTTTGCTGGATTATTGGTAATCTGTTGATTGTGAAAGAGTTACCTGTGTGAGCTGGGGAAGTCCACCAGAGTCAGCCATCTGCCACAAGAGGAGATCAGCCATTAACCCAAGTGCTGCCAGCTGACAACACACCATCACCATACCAACCACCTTTTTTTTATTGTTTAATTTCTAAAGCCCTTTAACATAAACAGCTGATCAAAGTGCTGTACAAAACATGCAAGAGAGAGAAGAAAAGAACCTAAAACAGCAAAAATGTAGAGTAAGAATTTAAATGGAAATGAAGAAATATATAATTAGCCCATAAATATAAATAAATTCATAATAAAAATGTAGATAAAAAATGTAAAGATAATTAAACATAGAACAACTCATGCTGGGTTGAAAGCCAGAGAGTATAAGTGTGTTTGTTAAAAAGATCTTACACTCACTTTCATTTTCCCATAACATCTGTATGCGGTTGTTTTTAATCTCTTTTAGCAAATTTTCTTCTTTTTGTGTACTTTTGCATAAACTGATGTGCTTCTTTTGTGTTTCATATTAATTTTCTTGTTTTTTTTTCTATTTCTATCTGGCTGTTTAATGTCTCTTCATTATTGTTTATGTTTACTTTGATTTTGTTTACATATTTTTGCACCTTTTTACATCTTTCTGGTTGTTTTGTGTCTTTTCAGGATTAGTTTTTATCTCTTTGCTTGTCTTCTATTTGCAGTTTGTTGGCTTATTAATTTTCTGATCTCTGTGGTTGTTGTGCACAATTTTGTGGGTCTTTTAGTGGTTATTTGTCACACTTTGCTGCAATTTGCTTTTTTTTTTTTTTGTGGCTGTTTTTTTTTGCTTATTGGCCATTTTGTATTTCTTTGTAGTTATTTTTGTCTCTTGTTTGTTGGTTTCATTCTGCAGCTTTCTGTGGATAGCTAGCACCTGTTGTGGTTATCTTGCTTTTCACTGTGTTTGCTTTGTTTCTTTTTGTTTTGTGTCTTAATTATGCTTCTCTAAGGGTTGTACTGTTGGATCTCGTTCCAGTCTTTATGCGTTAATTTTTGTTTAGTCTTTGTTTTATTAATTCAAACTAAATATTCTAAAAAGCTGTGAGAGTGTCATTTAATCCAGTGAGCAGAAGCGGAACTGTCGGCCATAATGGTAAAACATTAAACTAAAGACCAAGAATCTGAGTGTTTCTTAAAGTATTAAATATTCTTTCTATGTGCTTTTACAGTTAATATACTGGGTTGGGAATTTTCCATTTCAAATACAGGAATAGCTGCTTCTTCTGTCTATAATATACCAAAAAGCTGAATAAATTTTGTTTATCAGTTAATGAAAACTAATTGGAAAGTAATATAAAAATGAATCTATGTTCCTGTGGATAACCAAGCTCACATTTCATCAGCTAAGTCTTCAGCAGCAGCTGCAGGTGAGAAGAAGGTCAAAATTTACCTTAAGGAAGGTGGTGTTGGTTGGGTCCAGCTTGGAGTTGCACTCAACCTTAAAAATAAAACGGTACTTAGAGTTAAATGAGCAAAGAGAAAGGATGCAGTAACAAGAACATTTAACAAAAACTGCCTTGACCTGTTATATTTTACACATACCGTCCTGTGATTGTATTACCAGCTAGAATTAATCTTTACACCTACACTGATAATTTGTAAATATTTATGGCTTCTTGTAGAGCAGCAGATGCAAATTGACATTTTAAAACTAAATGAAATGTTCATTTAGCAACTTTAATGCAATAAAGTACAATCAATCCAGCAAGTCTATAATGAAAACAAGAAGTCAGCACATGGATTTGTACAACTCTTCACTGACTCATAATCACTGCAAACCCACGACAAGTATTTTCCTATCAGCTTGGTTTGAAGTCTGAGTTCAGATTGCTGCGTGTGCTAGTGTAACTTTCAGGCTACGTCATTTATGCTCATGTGCAGTAATGACACAATTTAAAACTTTTGAGATATAATTTGTGTTCACATTTACAAGGTAGCTGAAAGCTGATGAAAGTTTAATTAAGATAAACTCTGTAAAAGTGAAATGTAATCAAATTGCTCACTTAACACCCAAATACCACTCGGTATGAAAAGAGCTGTAAATCTGTAGGGCAAGTTTTTTATTGTATGTCTGTGGTGCTTTTCCCAAAGCCTCTTGCAGAGATTTTATAAAGACTTCAGAAAATAGTGTCAGCACGTGGGGAAAAAAAGAGCAAAATATGTTGACTGGAGACTACATCATGCTGTGTGCATGTGATTGACCCAGATACTGCAGTGTGCTGCAGAGATGAGTCACTCCAGCAGACTGAGACTCAGCCGCGAGTGCACATGGGCAAATTAAACAGATGTGTACTGATATTCCCACATAATGCATAACCACATAGACAGATTATCATGCATGTGACAGCATTTCGCTCCCTGCTACATTTCCTCTTTATTCCTTAGGCTAGACTGCTAAGTAGCACAGTTTTCTGCAACAATATACAAAAAAGGCACTAAAATCCCAGTTATGGACATTTAAGTTTCTACTGAAAGCTACTGTTATGAAAAGTTTTCCTCTGTCAGGTAATAGTTATGCAAATTTATAATAGTTGTAAATTATTAGATGTAATTTAAAATGAAGGTCTAATAAATCTCTCAACATTACTCTCTCTGCAAATAAGATGGCAGAACTTGTCCTAACTGTTGGGCCAAACGTTGCAGCCTCAGCTGGTCATATCTGGAAAAAAAAAATATTTACATGACCTCCATCTGTCACATTTAATAAAACAACCACTGTTTCCATCTCTTCCTCTTACTCCTCCTCTCCATCTCTGTGCTACTTTCCATCTCTCACTCTCTTTTTCTGGGCTGTTTTATAACATCCCCTTCCTTTCCACTTCTCCACTTCTATCTAAAAGTGGAGTTATTTAATTTAAATTTGTGCATGAGGCAGATTAACTGGTGCAGAAGCATACATATCTGGGCCACTTCAAACTAGGAAACCCCAGAGACAGAGAGGCCATCTGTCCCCTGGAGAACACACACTCACACACACACATACACTTATATTGTATCAAACACATGGATGACACACAGACACACACAGATGGACAGATACAGAGTCCCTGGAGGAACGGGAGGAGAGACAGAACCAGGTCTCTGCTGGCTGACCTGTCTCTGTTTATCTGAATAAAACAAACAGTTATGGACTTCATTTACATGCCAAGAACAAAACACTGAACAAAACAAGAGGACGTGGGAGGAAGGAGAGCTGGGTTTGCTGGCTGGAGCCTCAGTTGGACTAACATTTATTTACTCTAAATAGAGGCGTCATCTCAGCAGGCCGAGCTACAGAAGGAAGATAGAAACTGATCCTCGGCACACAGACGACAGAATTCATATCTGGTGCTCTTAATCTTTATGGAGAATATCAATCACTCTTTTTTTAATTTCATTCTCTAAATAAATTTGCAAATATTTCTCATCTTAGCACTGATTATCAGTCCAAGTCCAAAAAACTTTGCCTATTTTGGTCAAAGTGTTTTCTGCTGAATGCTTTATATATACAGTATGTTTGACATTTCATATGGATTAAAATGACCCATAAGATGATTATTGGACATTTGGCTTGTGTGACTTTAAAAACAGGCGTTCTGGTAGTTATTTAGTAAACTAACTGAAAATGTGATGTTTTGGCCTATAAAATGAATCGTTGACACAAATTTCAACGCTTTCTTTAAGCGCTTTAGAATTGATAATATCTTTGGTTCACCATGTGGATCTCTTTTGATAAATCAAGTGATCAACATCAAAGTGAGAAATACGTTGTTTTTATTCCTTTAGGCTTTTGTTTTAGTCTCTTTTAGCGTTACACCAGGGTTACAGACTTTGAGTCAGTTCCACCAACCAAAATAACAGGACAGAGAGTTGGACAGTTTATTTTATCTACCTGTGTGACCTTAAAGTAATATTGGACTTCTGAGTTCAAACCCAACTTGGTGTGATCTTTTGACCGAAAGAAACAAGTTTTTAGAAACTGAAAGTATGATGTTAGACTCACCACTCCCTCCTCAGCAGGGGCGTTGTCTCCAACAACCAGCATCACGGGACACCTACAGAATCCACCCACATTTGTTGTTAATTGCCGACAATATTTTACATGATTTCTTTATCAATATTTTCATTTGAGAATAATTGAACAAATTTTAAAAAAAATTATATTTTGGTGCCTTGTCATTAAAAAATAAACTTAATGTTACAACTCAGAGATTGGATGCAGCAAAGAATGAAATAAAAGTGTTTCTCTTCTGCTCATGAGTTCATTAATGGAAATAATTAAACATGAAAGTCTGTCAGATCTTACATTGTGCATTGTGAAAACAATCTAAAGACTCACTTTATGGTCTTGGCGTTGAGCACCGTCCCTGTGCGGTTCATCTCCAGGTCCCTCCGACTGAAAGATGCAAGAAGAACAAATCTAAAGTGAATGTGAGTTTATTTGTATTTCTGGTGTTACTGTAGATTAAAAAAAGAAAAAACATTGTGAAAGTTTATGACATATTAGCTTTGAGGTTGTGCTAACTCTTTTCGAAGTGTCCTCTACAATGATGAGAGCATGACTTTGTTGGTGCATATGTGTGTGTGTGTGTGTGTGTGTGTGTGTGTGTCTTTACCTGTTGTACATGTTCCAGAAGAGCTGCAGGTTGAAATGGTTGACGTTGTTGTTAATCTGTTGCCGGTAGCTCTGCACCAACTCTGTGTTGCTCACCAGCTCCTCCTGCAGACGTATCAGCCCATAAATGACTCGAATTTTTAACAATATATATATCAGACATAACATGTAATGTGAACACTTTAATTGGTCCCATGCTAAGATCCAGCTAAGAACTGGCTTAGCTATAACTAGTAATATCAAAGAATACTTAAGTCCATTGTAAAAGTATAATGAGAAAAACAGTTATTTTGTTTAAGTTATATTTCTTTAATGTGTTAGCCTCTTATACTTTAACTTTAAATTCTACATGTTTGTTTGTTGACATACAGGCAGCATCTTTTGCACAACAAGAGTTATTGGGTAAATATAAACTGACTTTATTATGTCTGTAAAGTGCTTTGAGATGACTGCTGTGATTTGAAGCTATAGAAAAAAAGCCAAATTGAACCTAACTGAACTGAACCTGAGCCTACCTGGCTAAAAAGATGTGGCAGAACGACATCTGGGATGGTGCTGGTCAGACCTGACAGCTGAGGAAAACAGGGAGACTGCTTTTAGAGCCAGAAATTAAAAAGCAAATGTGACAAATTATACATTTCTGAAAAGAGAGGCACCTTGGTGGCAGCCCAGTCGATCCATCCTTTGCCATTGGGGTCAATGTTTAGCAGAACCAAACCCTCCACCAGGTCAGGGAAAATCAGCTGGGAGCAGAAGACGTACATTAAACCTCTTTTTGCACCAACCACTGGTGTGTGGATGTTAGTTTGCATGGGAAACGAGCCGATTATGGACTAAAGCTAACAGTTGTGAAAGTATGGATGGATCCATCCATCCATTATCTGTACTGCTTTGTCCATTACAGGTCACGGGAACCTATCCGAGCATTTTAGTCATGAAAGCATAGTTTTCTAAATTATTACCTAATTGCAGCATATAAATATTTGATTCTGAAATCAGTTTATTACTAAACAAACAAAAACAAAAACCAGCACAATTTCATTTTAGATTTAATCTATTTTTTTTATTTTCATTTAACTAAATGTGTTTTTATTTGGTAATTTGGTAATAACTAACTAACTAACTAACTAACTAACTAACTAACTAAATAAATAAATAAATAAATAAATAAATAAATAAATAAAT
>JBAMHW010000010.1:3596335-3614657 GCA_037177495.1 Rhadinocentrus ornatus
AATAAATAAATAAATAAATAAATAAATAAATAAATAAATAAATAAATAAATAAATAAATAAATAAATAAATAAACAGTTGTTGCTCTAGTTAGAAGAACTCAATGCATCATGTAAAAAAATCTTTAGTACTATGCTGCAGATAATACTACTATATACTATAATGAGAGAAGCTACAGCTGCAGAAAACATTCAAATCTAGTGGATCCAGCAGTAGGAAACACATTGAAGCAGAACATCTTCCCTCCTGGATAGTTTCAAAACAAAACATGAGTCAGACTTACTGCAAACTTGGCCAGAATATAAGCTCCAGCTCCAACTCCAATCCCAACGATGCTCTTGAATCTAAGCAACATAATTGATCTGTTAGATGCCAAGTGTTGCACATTTAACTTACAACTGCTACTGTGTTCCAGCTTGAATTCCATCCCAATGGCAAAAGCTAATAAAAATAAACTTTTATTAGACTGTAAAGTGTTTTGTGATAATTTTGATTTGTGAGGAGCAGAAGACATAAAATTAGACATGTAGAGTCACTGGAAGTAGGTGACTATGAAAAGAAAACTGCACCAACCCAAAGTGCTGCACGACAGTGGGCAGCATTCCTGCCAGCTGGTCCATAGTGGGGTACTGGTACCTGTAGTGAGAAAGGAAGAAATGTCTAAATTAAAATGAAAATTTCAAATCATTAAAAAATAACAGGAATTGTTTGTAATTCCACATTTTTTCTCTTTTTTCCCCTTTGGTCAGATGTAAGCATAAAAATATTTATTGTATGCTGTTCACTTATCCAGTGCTTAGCTCACTATTTAACCATTTATCTGTTATTGTTAAGCCATCTGACCTTTCTGCAATAGTTTTCATGGGCTTTTAAGTTCTACATTTACAATTAATTCAATTCAGCCTTTTTCTATGTGGATCAAATGATAAAATCTGTTTTTTAAATATTGGTTGAGCTGTTCCAACTTTGCCCAACTTTTAGGAATAGCCGGGATAAAGCAAACAAAAGTGCTTTACAGAAGATAAACAAGCTTATAACAATACAATCAAATGCAAAAAGCATTAATTCAATAAAGGGGTAGAAAAACATGTTTTTTACTAAAGTAGATTCAAGTGTGTGTTTTATACCCTTGCGGTAACTGTGAAGCTCCAATCTGCTGTCCCGGGGCGTCGACGTGACAAACCACAAAGTGCTTAGTGATCTCCTGCATGTCCTCATTATTGAAGAAAGTGTTGAAGCACAGCTTGTCTGGAAGAGAGCGAGGGAGGAGAGGAAATAAGCACAGGCGCCATGGAGTGAGAGGATGGAGGTAAACGAGCAGAGGAATGTCATCACATTAAATATGCAGAATGCTCAGAGGGTCCTAAAGCTGGCCATCTGTACAACTGATCCTGTGCCAGCATGGAGAGCAAACACTCCACGTGAAATAGCCTATCTGGCATAAAGCCTTAATTAATCATATTTTTAACAGAGAAATATAGATTCATTAATGAATAACCGAAAAATAAATTAAAGGAGCACAACAGTTCTTAGTATGTGCGTTGCATGAAGTCAAAGATAAGCAGTTACAGCAAAGGCTATAGCTAACTGCTAATTAATCATACTCCTCTGCTGAATCAGAAATTATTCACTTCAGTAGGTTTGGTTCATACAACTCTCATTTTTACATGAAAATCAATCTGCTGATTGGTTAAAAATTAGCATTTTGCATCCCACTTGTCTTAGCTAGTTGAGCAGGCACGTCATCAATTAGCTCCTTAATGCCTGAATTTATTCACAATTAAATAAAAAACAAATGAATACAGGAAAATATTAAGAAAAAAACAAATACATAAATAAGAGTGAATACAAGCAAATAAATAAATTAAATTTATTAGTTAAAAAGACATAAATCAAAGGCCAGAAGAGGTTTGTCAGGGGTTAAAGCTTTACGCTACAGTTAAGCCAGAGTGCAGCGTTTGGCTGTCACTAAGGCGAGTTTATAAGAATGGAGACTGTGATGATAAACATCTCTGTTTTAAAGGAATGATCTGTTTTGTTGGTGTTGGCAAGACAAGCTGATTTGTTTTGAGAGTGACTCACTTAGGATTACTCTCAAATTCAGAGCTCTATTTCCTGGAGCACTATGGAAAATCCAGAACATTAATCTCTAAAATGGCTTTATCTATAGTGTCAGCTCCTATGCTGCCCTCCTCCCACTGGCTCTGGAGTTGGTCTACTTTCAGCCCCTATGTGTCAGACTCTGTGAAACCATGCAGCAACATTGTTTCCTCCTCAGGCTCTGACTGAGCAGCGTTAATTAAACGGACCAATTAACATGACAACTGGGTTTGAGATGAAATGTAAGGGAGGCAGGGAAAGGTGGACACATCTGTGGCTCCACTTTGTTAGCTCATAAAAATACTGATGCTGCATGGTCATTGACGTGAGAAGTTACTTATCAGGAACATGCTTAATCATCGGTCTGTGCTTTAAGTTTCTACTCCCACTGACTCCATGACCTACTTTCTCCCTTTATGTTTTTATGCCACTCTCCACGAGAGCTTCTTTTTTAATCACCCCTCTTCTCTTTCTTCTTCTCCTCATCTTGCATTTCCCCAGCAGTCAGACTTAATTCTTTGGTTTTGTTATCTGCAATGATTCCTTCTGCATGACCACTTTTTTTTTTCTTCTTAAATCAATGGTCTGCTTTCTCACATCAAGTTTCTTCTCTTCTCCTCATTACATTCTTATTTTTCCCCACCCCTCTTCTCTTGTTGTCTCATGAATTTTTAAATGAGGGCCTGGCAGATTTCCATGCCATCTACAAGAGAGTCATTTCAGTAAAAGAATAAACTCTCACAAATTTTCTTTAATGTGGGGCTCCTTTCATCCTCTGCTTTCCTCCTACCTCTTTGAGTGTGTGCTGAAGTCAAGTGATTTAATGACTGCTATGAATACTGAAAGCCATGTAGCTCTACTGCAGCAGAACTGAAGCAGAAAACAGCTTCTATTTTGGTCGGAATTATTATTGCTTGTTGTTACACAATACCCCTCCATACCTCTTTTGTCATAGTACTTGCAATGGTTAGTATTGATTTTATGTTATTTTTCAGAGATGGAGACAGTGAACGAGAGCAAACAGCGTCATATCTGCAGTCATACCAGCATACCGCTCCCAACCCCCCGCCACAATATCCTCCTTATCCCACCTCAACCCATCAAAGCAGCGCCGCATTGCTGCTGGCCAGCCCCGCCCCTCCTCTCTCTGCAGGATAGGGATGTTTTTCTGACCTACATTTTACTGATGCCTCTCACGCTCACTCTTTCATCTCCTCCTGTTTTCTATTTTCATCATCACATTATAGGACAAACTCCCCTTCAGAGGCTTTTTGTGTCCCTCATTATTTTTCTTGTTGCTTATATGCTTCTACACCTCCTCATGTTCTATTTAATCAAGGACTTTTCAGCATACATTAAGTGCTGGCATGTGGGGCATGTGGTGACTCTGCAGAATGACATGAACATGGTGACAGCTGTTAGAACTTAACACAGAGCTTGAGGTGATTTATAAGCATCAAGAAAGTCGTAATGTCTATTTTAGGATGATTTAATCTTTTATTTAAATATAAAAATATAAGTGTGATAAATTAACCTCTCAT
Organism: Rhadinocentrus ornatus; assembly: GCA_037177495.1. Classification (NCBI taxonomy): domain Eukaryota; kingdom Metazoa; phylum Chordata; class Actinopteri; order Atheriniformes; family Melanotaeniidae; genus Rhadinocentrus; species Rhadinocentrus ornatus. Next base: position 3,599,976 of record JBAMHW010000010.1, read on the forward strand.
ATAATAGATGAGCTAAGTAAGGAGGCTTGTTTTTTTTTTTTTGTTACAGTGAGGTCTTTTTTTTTTAGCCTCAGCTGACAAGTTTCATAATCCTGTTGTTTTTTACGTGTTGCCTGCTAAGCCTCTTTATTGGTTTAAAATTTAGTTTCTGTGTTTTTTCAAAGCGTGTTTATTTGCTTATTCCACTGGCTTGAAATTCACAGTAAAAAAAAATTGGGCTATTTCTAATTTTTTGACATTTAGAAAAAGCAGCATGTGACTTTAAATGTGCCAAGGTTTTCAACCTTTTATTCCTAAATTAAACTTAACCAGAATAGAAAACATAATTTTAAAATATTGCCTCCACATAAAAAAAAAAGCTTTTCACACAGATGACCTTGCAGCTGCATTCTTCTGTCCCAGGTGTTCAGGAGTCTCTTGAAGGTCTTGTGCCAAAAGGCCCAGTTCACTCTGATTGATGAGCTGATTTATTTGGATTGATACTGTTTAAACAAGAAATTTATATATTTTTTTTTTTTTAGGCTAGGGTCCTAACTCTCTACCAGAAACCGAAGATATGAATGGATTAGCGGTCATTTCTTCGGGATAGAGTACTGTCTCTAGAATGTATTTTAGCCTTTAAAACTTACATGAAACCTAAACAATGACTAAAGGAAAGTTAAAACGTAAACTCTTAAAACTGATTTGTGTTGGTGTAGTGGCCCGATTCTTATTCCAGTAACATGACGCAGTGTTTGCTTACGGCACTGAAATGTTTAGGTTTTGTTGGTATGATAAATTAAATAAAACAAAATAAATGTTGAATTTTAACAATTCCTTCTTGTTTCTTTTAATGATAACATTAATGATTGTAGAAAGTGATAATGTGTGTGAATCTGTGTGTGTAGGTGTGTGTATGTGTGTGTTTGTTTGCTACAGCCAAGTAAAACCAGAAAGTTATACTTTAACAAACAAGCCAATTATCACCTCAGAAAAGTGCCAGAAGTGAAACATCTGTGGTCACACACACATTTCAGAGTAGATACTCACGATTCAGCCCCACATCATGGTAGGTGAGAATAGCAGGCTTGTTTCCTTTAGGTGCCCCTCGGACCACCACATGCAGCATCCCGTAAGGGGTCTCAATATCATGTTCCTGTAAAACACACAAAAACATACACTTTAACTGTTTAAGAGTTTTTCTCTTGTTATTTGACACATTTGTGGGTCTTAAACACCTAAATTTATCTGATTTTTACTGAACTCCCTCCTGAATCACTAACAGTCAGTTCACATTCATTAATCTTCTATAACAGGAATGTGAGGTCTGAGTTTTATATAGTAAGTGGGGCAGTAATTAGTGGAACTTTTGTCCAAAATAATTAGTGATGGATTACGTTAAAGGGTCGAGCTTTTCAGGAAACTGCAACCAAAGCCAATATGGAGTCATTCTAAAGAGAAAGCACCAGAATTTCATTAAATATACATAATATAGTTTATTATTTGTGGTATGTAGGGAACATGGTTGAGTGGATAAAGCAAATGTTTTATTTATGGTAGACTGGAGGAATAAATTCTCTGTGATACAATCAAACTGATGTGGATTTAGACGGGATGTGCATTTCTGGTCCCAGTTTCCTTTTCAGAAGCAAAAAGAATGAAAGAAAATGTGTGAAATTACATGTTATTTTGAATATTATTTAATATTTTTCTTTTACTACATGAAAAACCTGAGGATAAGTCTAGTGTTTAGAAAACAGGTCACCTTATTAAAGACTAAACTTTAAAAAGAGGCAGATTGGATACAAACCAACCCAAAATCTGCGCTCGGCAGCAAATTAAACTTTGATCATTTACCTTAAGTTGAATGGGATGATTGATACATGTAAAAATAATTCATATTATTTTAAATCTATTTACATTTTTGTTTAATCATATTCAAGCAAAGTTAACTAGCTTTAAAATAGTTCTTATTAATAGCCTTGCACAGCCTCTCTACTGTGTGGATGTTGAAACGTTTCTCAATCAACAACATTCAACAACAATAATTATGATAATAAAAGAATGAAATATTAATTTTAAGCTAATAACACAAATGTAATAAAAATCAAGATGTCAGCTGACAAAATGAACATGTCATTAACTGTTCTGTAGATTTTTGTTCAATAAAAGTTCTTCACCTACTGTTTTGGGTGGGAAACTGAATAGAAAATAGAACACTAGATTTGCTAATTTATCACCCCCAAGCTTTTTACAAATGAAGCAACATAAATGCTTTTGCACACGATGGCTGTGCAGGTAAAAACAGATATTGTGATAGAATTAGCCCCATCTCACACATATGCAAAATTGTCAGAATGTTCTTTGATATATATATGCAAAATGAGATGTTTAATAAAATATTATAGCAAATAATAGAAGGAATAGCTTCTAAATCTTAATTAGTTGATCACTTTCATTAATCCCCTATGTGTTTAACCAACAAAAATCCAAGTGCACCACAGAAACAAGAAATAATTTTATTCTTCTGTGATGTTTAAATGAAAAATTACAATGCAGTGAGTACAGATTTGTAAGACTAATAGAGATGCAAAAAAAAGAAAAGAATCATGTTATGCTTTATAACCAAAGATCTAATGTTATGACCCACATTTTGTCAGCGTCTGCTGGTCACTGCTTGCCAAACTCAAAATGGAGGTACAAGCAAAGTGTTTCTATGAGCTGCACACTCTAGACACGTACACATATGCACACACACACACACACATTGAGCAGGGTGGAGTTTTAGCCTCATTATGCCTGCTTCAGGTTTTAAGCTAAACTAAAGCCTTTACTATTGCTGCTGACTCTTCTATCTATATTCTTCACTCCAAAGCAAACAGAGACCAAAATACACGACACATCAACATTATTGTCTTCCTCTTTGCATATTCTCACACCTTGAAATGTTTTAACCCTCTAAACATCTGAGTGAAAATCCTCAACCTGCTGCAGTCAGTCTCCAGCATCTCTCATTCACCTGTTATTTAAAACTTAGCACACATCCGGCAATTTTAACATCTTCCAAATGACTCACTGCACCATGAAAACAGAGCAGATATGGAGGCAGAAAAAAGAAATCAGGGTTCACTACAATCCTCTCTAGCAGCAGATAGTCAAGTAGCCAACAGTTATCAGTTAATCCAGCCAGATTATCTCACTATTATTTCAGCATTAATATCAATGTTATCAGCATTCTAATTTGCGGCATTTTAAACTTCGGTGACATTTCACAAACACATGAGCTCCTTGTGACCTTCACACAACCAACAGGAAACCACAGGGGGTAAATTTACATTTTTAAATGCCATGAAAGCCCAGTTTTTAAAACACAACAAAGCATAATTTAGGGTCACAGTAATACATTTAAAGGATTTCTTGTATATCACTATGTGAAAGGCTAAAGATGAAACATTCTGCATGCACGGCTGCATGACATGCATGCAGCGCACACATTTTAATCATCTTTATCAAGACAATTTTCTTTCCTCCACTAATTCTTGCTTGCAAAGGAATGAGCATCGGTGCATTGCATGGCATCTGTGTTAGCGCTCTTATGTGTGTCAGTGGGCCAAAGTCAGAGAATGACCCATCAACTGAGACTGACTCTGCAGTTTATCCCTCTGAATGAGATCAGGAGGAAAACATAGACTACCACAACATGTTACGCTTCAACATTAAGACACAAGCAGAAGCATCTACAAATCTAAGAAATCTCAAAATCCAAAGAATTTAATGTGATGTATATGATAGTAATCTGTGTAAACAACCCTCATCACTCACCCCATCCCAGCACTCAGGCATTGTTTCCAGTATCTGTAGTCTGAGCCGATGAAAAAGAGGAGGGAGCAGACAGGCAGACGAGCAGCCAGACCTCTCCTGTTTTAAGGGACTAGGTCTTGGTGAGCACGTAGGATGGAGAGCTGGAAGAAGATGCTGCAAGCTGCTGTCTTTGTCTGCTCCGCTCTGCTTCGACCACACTCTTATGCTGCGTGCTACTGCCTTCCCCCTCCCCCTCCTCCTCTTCCTCAAAACATCCCTCCCCTTTTCTCACACTGTGCCTGAGGGGCTGGCTGGAGACAACAGGCTCAGAGCACTGACTCCTCCGTCCGTGATTGGTCGGCTGTCCGATCACTCCTTAGCAGCTCTCTCATCAGCACCACTGCTCTAGTTGGATTTGGTGCTGTTTTCCTGCTTTTCTTAACAACCTTGTTCCAGCTTTAAACATATAAAATTGCCCGTTGTTTGGAAAATAGGCAAAGCATTTAATATTAGGAAGACATAGAAATATACAGCTAATTACCAATAATTTAACATTTAAAAAGAGTTTTCTTCATTGTACTTCAGAAAAGTAAACACAACAAGTGAGTAATGCAAATACAAAAAGATACGGTAATGCAAGTGATATATGAGTGCATGAATTGAGCAGTGCATTGAGCAGGCATGCAGACAAGCATTTGCCAGCGTATTAGAAGACCCCAAATGAACATTACGATTTGAAGTCCAGAAACACAAATGCGCTTTAGGTGTCATTGACCTATTTACACTTTGCAAACATTCCTTCGCAGTCAACTTCCTGTAAGCCTAACATGCCCAGTTTACACAAAATGCACAAATTTGATCTCAGGAATTATGATGCTGAGCTGCATTTGTGTTTCTTTCATGCGCAAAGTCTGAGAAGCGTTCCATGTCAGCAGAATGCAAGTGCAAAATCTTTATTCTTATTGTTAATATGCTAAATACAATTTTTTTGCTATTTACAGACATTGACAGTAAAATAGCAGCCTAGTTCTTACTGAAAATGTTAAACAGTTGTCTTTATTAACTTCAAAGATGTAGTAGAGTCAGTTTATGCCTGTAAATCATAAAATAGTCATGTATTCCAAGCTGGTTATTTGTGTAACATGTGTAAGACATACCTATGTAGCTTTTCGTGCCATGTAGAGTTGTATACCCTAACTAGGTGCTTTAAACTTCTAAACTTAATCAGATATGTGCAATTAAATAGTATGGTATTGCAAGCAGGAATGGAGGTAAAAAACATTGCATAGGACTAGTTTTAAGCTAATAACTGTCTGCAGATTAATCCCTTGTGCCTTCCTGTTCTCACTCATTGTGACTATTTGTGGTGAAAACAACAGCAGCAGGAAGTATAAAGTTCATGTAAAAACACAGATGATCTATCGAAACTTGATGCTAATGTGTTGGAAAATATTGAATTATAAAATCTTATACTTGTCTTGATATTTGAAACTAATATTAGCTGCACTTACAAAACCTGAAAAGAATTTTGAATAGACCCCTTCTATGCTAACCAGGCTCTACCTCAGATATTAAAGGATGAATCCAGCTTATTATGGTACAGTATAGGTATTCAGACATTTGGTGATCTATTTGATGATTAGTTGTTATTATCCTTTCAACAATTAAGGTCAAAATTCTACCTCTTCTACCTCCCCCTTTTCTCTCCCTCTATCTTCTCTTTTCTCACCCGATCTACCCCCCTTTCCTGCTGACAGAACGCTCGGCATGCTGACTAAATTGCACTCATTGCCTGTTCCCTTCCTCTCCCTCTTTGACTTTGTCCCTCTTTCCCCTCCACACCGGAGATTAACTCTCTCCCTGCTGACTCGGCGTCGCCCCATCTGCCTTAAACATACAATCTGCATTGGATGTGCAGGATGGAAACTGAAGCATAGACTAAATGGACGGTTAAAAAATATGTTGGAATTTCATTTCACCTCTGTCTTTCTCTTCTTGGGCAGCTTTACAGCATCTGCTAGTAAGTTATCATTTTCCATCTTGTTAAACGTATGCACCGCAACACTCAATCACGACTCAACTTTCCTTTACAATACATCATACTTTGAATTTTAAAAAACCCAACCACGGTTTCTTGGCTTGTTTGGTTTCTCATAGAACTCATTTTCTTACAGTGCTAAAAAACGACTGTTTGTACTTTATAGTCAAACAAAACTCTTAGAAATGATGTTTTCATAGAAGAATACATTTAATAAGAACCACATGTGTGAACTGCATCAGTCTAACGGGTCGTGGTTGAATGGAGAGTGTGTCAAGAGTCTGTTCAACTCTTACATTATAGACATTAGAGTTAATGTTCCATTTGTCTTTTAGTGAGAAAAGGACTGGGTAAAGGTTAGACAAACATTGATTAGAAGCAAATTATTGTTTAAGGAATACCAGATATGCTATAACTACAAATAGCTGGTCTTTTGAAAGAAGATGCCTAGAAATACGCTGTCAATGAGATGAACAGTAGATTAGACATTGGAGTGTCATACAGAATCAATTTCAATAATGATTTTGACAAGTCCTAAAACCAAAACAACCAAGTTGATTGGTTGCTTATTCCTTTAACCCTTTAAAATCCTTCCATTTTTGCCTAAAACAGGATTTTATGGATAAAAGACTTGTTGCTGGACTTTTACTGGACCCCTGCTGATGTAAGAGGATTATTGTTGATGCAAAATTAACAGAAATGATGAAACGACATCCAAGATGCCTGCAGAACAAGACCAAAAAACTACAAATATGCACAAAGGAATATGCAAAACAACCTTTAACATTTATGCAAACACAACAGACAATAGATACTCTACTCTAACTACTATATGACACAAAACAACGTAGGACACAGATTATCTGAAGAGACAGGTTAAAATTTCATTTACAAAAGCCTTTGTTGAAAATGACAGTAATAAGTGATCATTCTCCTCAACTTTAAAGATTTAAGATACTGCTTTAAGCTAGAATAATCTAAAAAAAAAATCTACAGGCATAATAAGATGGAGAAAAGATGCATAAAGATTACAAAAACTTTAGCTAAATTACAATATTTATTAAAACTTGCCAGGAAAAAACCCATTAACACATTTATTAATTTTAGGAATTATACTGGACAACTCGAGCCTTATATGGATTTTATGAGTCTTAAAAAAAAGTTAATGCTTTACTAACAAAATGTGACTCTCACAAGGAAAAGATGAGCAGCATGAGATGGTGTAATCACAAAAAACATATTTTCATCTGGTGATCGTGTGCTGTCTGAAATCACCTGTAAAAGGTGTGAGATGTCTTTCACCAGAACAAGAACTGAAAAAAAAATCACATCTTAAACTTAAGTAGCGATGGAATAATTTTTGTTATTCACAGTATAACAATCTCTTATTTTCGAGGAGATATTTAAAGCTTTTCAGTACTCTATCGTTATTAGAGTTTAGTAATTCCTATATTCCAAAGAGTTTTGTATCCAACATGAAGCGGAGACACAACACTGTGTTATCATGTGAGATGTGTGTCAGGCTGAAGTGTAAAAACAGAGGTGAAAGAAAGGTGTTTCATGAGAAGTGAGTCATTGCTCCTGTCAGCACATTGTGTGAATAGTGTGAAGCTCTGATGAGGTCTTATGAAACAACTGTGTAACAATTCAAGAAACTTTAAAATAAGTGTCACTTCTGCTCTAATTAGTTAAGTTTTTGGAGTTTAACAGTGCTTGGGCTTTAATTATAATTGATTACCAAACTGATTGCCCTGTGTTACAGAGAAGAACGCACATTTGTCTCACTACCACCATCTTTTAGCTGTGGACAGCTAATTAAACCAGTTCTGTTATTTTCTTTTCCTGTAGAGAAATGAAAAGACGTCCTCACCAAAGGTGTGGCAATTTTTTTTTCTAGCAATCAATTGTTTCTGTTTGCTCTTGTTAAAATCAAACCCAGAAATAAGGCCTTATCACAACTTTAAAAACCTGTGTGTCCTACTTGACCTGTTCCCAGAAGAATTCTGTTGCATGTGTGCAGCTATTGCAAGTTCTTGAATGCTGTTAATTTCACCCAAGTGAAATGGTATCCACTGTGATGGACTGGCGACCTGTCCAGGGTGTACCTGCCTTTCACCTGCTAATTGCTGGGATAGGCTCCAGCTTCCCCGTGACCCTGAATTGGAATAAGCCATTTAGAAACTGGATGGACAGAACTGGAGAGAACTCACACATACAAGGGGAGAACATGCCAACTCCGCACAGAAAACCGGACTTGAATCGATGTGTCAGTGATGAACAAGAAACTAGTACTAGTACTAGTACAGGGAACTCGTCATTTGTGGGATGGCATGTACACAATCAACTCCTCTTGAGCATGACCACAACAAATTATATGATTGTGGATTCTTAGAGGAACAGGAATAAGCAAAGTACTGTTTTACATCCTGGGAGAATAGGTGGGCTGGAGAGCTACAAATACCTGGGAACTCAGCTGGACAAGAAATGTAACATCGAAGCCATCGACAGGGAAGGACAGAACAGACTCAACTTATTGAGGAAACTAAGATAATTCAATGTCTGCATCAAAATTTTGCCTGTTGTGATAAGTACAATCAGCTTTGCAGCCATCTGCTGGGTCAGCATCATCAGAGACTTAAAGAAGATAAACAAACTAATAATAAAGGCTGGTTCTGTGCTCGAAGCATCTCTGGAGCTGATTGTCCAGAGAGGAATGATGCCCAAGTTGCTGAACATTATGGACTTTTTCACATCGTTCTACAGTAAGAACTTATTGTTAAAGCCACAATCTTTGCGGTCAGGTTGTGCTACAGAGGGGCAATTGATGCACATTATGTGCTGCTATGATGCATGACTTATATGAACCAAAATAAAAACCAGAGACCCAGAGACCCTTTTCTAAAATACTGCTGTCCTCTTCAAAACATGGTGCCTTTAACAGAGTTGCATTTTAAACATAATGGCCACCAATAGTCTGGCACTTGTGTTACTCCACAACAACACACACAATAAGCTGTTGTTATAGCCTGAGTTAGGTTGTAGTATTTTCTGACAAAGTAAAACTAAGAGTGACATGACATCATGACAGCTTCTGAAGACAGAGTAATATTCATCATTTTAACTTTTCCCCTCCTCTCTGCGTTCATCTAGGCAAAGGGCCCAGAGCCCCAAGAGCCCGGAAGCAAACTTCCCTCCAAAAGGTGAGCTGCTGGTGGCAGTAGGCACCCCCATTCCCTGGGAGACTCCCACAGGGCAGGACAGGCCAGGAGCAGCCGTCACCCACGACCAGGACACACAACAACCGTAGCCAATGAGCTTGACATTATTGTTGTCGATGAAAAAGCGGCCCCGGAGAAAAAGTTTGGGAACCACTGGTTTATATGAACACATTCTAATAAATTGGACTAATGTGGATCCTATAGGAGACTCGTCTTAACTAGATTATGATTGGACTGTGTCTGTAAAAGTGCATTAAGGTAACTTTGCTGTAAATTGGTACTATACAAATAAAACTAAATAAACTGACTGCAAGAACATATTTATTTATTTGTTTGTTTGTTTGTTTGTTTGTTGTCCAGACAGCAGCTTGATGTTGTGGCTGCTATATCTAGCCTTAAAATAATACATTTATCCTTGAATTCATACAGGCATCACGGTTTATCCACATAAGCCAGCATGAAGGGATGACAAAAAAAAAAAATTAAAGACCCCAGCAAACAAAAAACACAAACGACACAAAGATAGGAAAAGAGGTGAGAGAGAGAAGAAAAGGTGCTAGCTCTTACCTTCCAGTCGCCTGGTGGCATCAGCTGTTCGCAGCTTTCCTGCAGAGAGTGACAAGCAGATAAAAGACAGAGAAACAACATTAAAATTGGGGGGAGATAAGCTGTCTGAACTCACAGACAGACATATTCCTCCCATTGTTGTAGCTGACGGCTGCTAGACTTAAAGAAGAGCTGCACAAACGGCGCACTGTAGGTCCACACCACAGACACAGAAAAGCAGTTTCCCAGAGGCACCTCAGCAGCACACCATACACATTTTAAACATCCGCTGCTGCTACAAGGTGTGTACTTAACACTAATCTAAAGGGGTAATTCAGCAATTTAGCATTGCATTAAATAAATTGGGGACTTGCACAAAATATATTTTTAAAACAAATGACAGGAAATTGATGCAACAGAAGTCAGGAATGCTTGACTTTGAGTACTTAGGTGAAAAATCCCTGAATCCCACATATACCATGACTCAGTAACACACTACCCCCATTACAACAAAACCAGTTCCTGCATCAGTTTTATTGAGGATCTAACCTGACCCAGAAATTTTTTTTTTGTTGTTTATTTATTTTTATTATTCTGAAGTCTTGATTTGGCCCTTTAACATTTTTTTAAAAAGTAAAAATAATTTGCATGAATGTGGGTTTTAATACCATGTGACGACAAAATTGCTGTACTACAAAAGTGTCAATCACATGACAGAGGAAATAAAAGATTGTATACAACAGGGTTCGGAGCAAAATTTTTACATAAGGTCTCAGAAATGCTATTTATCCAATGGGCTGAGAAGTTCTGTGTATAGAAAATAAAATCACCAGTAGTGACCATAAACTTCTAATTTCCTGTATCAGCTCTCAGCTAATTTTTCTGTCACATGAAGCACAGTTTTGGTTAATGAGTAACCTAATTTCCACAAAATGTAAACAACTATAGCATTAATATACTTATTTCTTATTTTGATATTGTTTACTTGTGGATAACTCAGACTGTATCTTATCTTTCAACAACTGCTGATGGGTAACAATGATAGAACTCCCTTTTAACAATTTGGCTGTATTACATCTTGATCTGCCAGAAAACATGTGCTAAAGCACAAGTGAGAAAGTATGAGCAACTCAATGTTAAAAAGTGAGGAAAGATGGTGTTAGTAAATTCAGGATGAGACAGTAGCCAGATCCCCCTTGCAATGAGACACCCCTCAGTGATGTGAATTTATGAACAAAGAAAAGCGAAGCCCAATGATCGAAATATCTTTTCCCCTTTGCCAACAGTGATGGCTGTCAGACTCTATTAAGTGCAGCCTGACTCCATCATTGCTGATATAATTTTACACATTGAGGCTAATGACAGATGACAAACTGGCTTTAATAAATGTGGCAACTGATTTATTGCTTTTCAAGTAGGGAAACTGTGTTTAAACTCTTGGAGAGCATCTTGTTGGAGAGGTGCTTATTCCTTGGGGAATATGGATTTTACCGTGTGTTAAAAGGACAGGTTGACATTTTTCATCCAAATTTATCTTAAAAGAATCACATGATCATATTGTCAGGCATGTTTGTCTAAAATTGTTCTTATACTTTACAATAAATATCTTTTCCTCAGATTTATTTTATAATTTACAGTTACAGCAGTCTGAGATCAGGAAAATAAAGTTGATCCCCTCCGAAAATGTTTTCAGCACAATATCATTATAAAATGGGATTAGAGGGAAAATCACACAAAACGTTGTTTTTTTTAAACCAATAAATAAAAGAATAATAAGCTTAAGATAAAATAACACAAATAAACTGTAAAAACGTATATACGTATATACGTATATACATATACATATACATATACATATACATATACATATACATATACATATACATATACATATACATATACATATACGTATACATAAATACATAGCAGGTCTTACTAAGAGACTGCTTATTGGAGTCTGGAAGGGGAATTTCCTACTTTAACCTGACACAGATTTACATGTCAGCAGCTTCAGGGTTTTCTGTGTTATTTCTATTCATAACGATATAGTGATTCTGAGGTCTGTTGCATTGTGAAGGCATTAGCGAGCAAATTATCAAGTCCAACACAAATTTATAGACAATGAAGTATATCGCATTGCATCCCATTGTTTTGTACATTTTACTTGGAAGACAGACATGGCCTCCAGGCAGCTCAGTTTAGCTCCAATGCTTCTTTTTTTTTACTACAAACTGTGCTGTTGTGCAAACTGTAGTGACGTAGAACTGTGCTGGCTTTTGAACTGTGGGATGATAACAACTCAGCTAGTCCCTTACCTTTTGAAGGCAATAGGAAAAAAAACTTAAGTCGTTGATTCCTCAGACCAGAAATCAGTTCATTGGTCTTTAAACCAGCTTTTAAAAAAAAACAAATAAGAACACTATACAATAAAAAACATTTTCAGAAAGTAACTTGATCTCAGAATGCTACAATCAGGTTCCTTGATGAGCTGATCACTGTTTTAAGGCAAGCAATAAAAACATAAACCCGTCCTTTAAAGATCTATTTACATGAAACATGATCTTTTTCATAACTAAATTAATCCTGATGTGCAACAACAAAAAAAACCACACATGCTTAAGATCTTTTTGTTTTGTTTTTTGTTATATTCTGATGCAATTCACTCAACCCAATGTGTGTTATTTCAGCACACGCCATTTATTTGTGCTCTGCTGCCTTTGTAAAGCCTAAAGCAGAGCAGGAACATCTGGAAATCTGGATCAAACAAAAAAAATAATTAAGGACATGCATGTAAGGTTAGATGTCAGAGCAACTGAACAGATGATGTTCACATTCCTTCAGTGTTAGACATGCACAACTATAAGTTTGTAATGTCAGGTGGGACATTCTGTAGATACTTCTGAAAGAAAATATGACAGCATTAAAGATGGATACTGCACACATATAAAGTCAAAAGTAAAAGTAAGTGGTAGAAAGGTGAAGTCACGTTTTAGTTAATTCGTAGTGATGACTAGAAAAAGAAAGGACAGGAATGACAGTCAAAGTTAGAACAGGGACACCTAAAAAAAAAAAAAAAAAGATAAAATAAAAAGCGAAACACATAACAAGAACAAGATCTGAAGCTGCCCTATAGAGGAATATGTCACCATCAGACAATATTGAGTGGGTTAACTTCTCCAATATGTGGCTGGAGGAGCTGGATGTGTGTAGGGAAGAAGTCTAATAAACTCATCTCAGGAGAAATGTGTAGCTAAAAGGGCAACTTCAGTCCTTGTGGGTTTCATGCAGATGGATATTTGTTTTCAGAGGTGAAACATCAGGGATGACAGTACAGTGGTCGGACCAGCAGGTGGCACTCTTCTCCTTTTTTTAACTCCCACCTCTCATAGTGCAACTTGGGGTGTGTATGGCAGCTCATAACAAGGCAATGGGAGACAATAGAGACTAACTATTGAATTCAATGGAAATAGAGTCTTAAAAGTGGTACGAGGGCCCTTTTTGCCACGGCAATCCCCACAGACTGAAATGTGTAAGGCCGTATGCTGATAAGGTGCTGTGATGCATTTCTGATCTCTTTTTCTGTGAGCTGGTTTTGTGAATGAAGATTTCTGACCTAAATTCAAGGTTTTCTTTCTTTCTTTCCTTCTTTCAGGATGTCTCAGCAACACTGAATCACTGCAACCCTAAATTTAAGTCTTCAGGTCCAGGAGGATGAAGGGTAGACTTGATTAAGTTGATCGTCATTGTATTGAGAATAGGTGTACAGAGAGAACAAAATGGTACTTTATGTGCAGTTGTGTTTTGTGTTGCTGGTGAGGCATTTGAGCGCATCAACCAAATCCAAGAGGAACATTGCATCTTGTAAACTTTATGTGGCATATCAAACCAATAAGCTACATATTTTACCCGTTATAGATGAAGCATCTTTTGTGAGTGTAGCCTGCAAGTAAATAGTTTAATGAATGAAAAATCAACACAATACAGTAAAAGAACTACATTAAAGGCAGATTTTAACTCTTTGGTTACTCTAATTACTCTGCTAAGTGAGGCTAGTTAGCTTTTAGCTAGTTAGCTTTCAGTTGACATTTATACGACCAAATCAGTTTGAAATTTGAGCTTCAAATCTGATTTTAAACCTGAAAACAAGTTAGTTGTTTTTGTTTGTATTTATCTAAACTTTTTTGTTTGTTTGTTTGTTTACTCAATTTTTGATTTTCAATTTCCTGTAAATCCAAGATATCTAAACTATTATTCTAATCTTTGACTAAAAATGAAGTGTTGTACAGCATTGTTGGGCATGAATTAAAGCTTGCTAGCAGCTCAACTAATATCAGCTGAAATAACCTAAGCAAAGGCTGATGTTTTAAGGGTTTCCGGTGGAGCCAGCATGAATCCTGATTGATCTTTGGAATACAATCTTCTCTTTAATAAATTAGTCCCTGTTAGATTAATTATTAAAAGGCTTGTGTAGAAAATTGTTTTGAAATTGTTTTCTTGCCAGTGTGCTCTGCCACTTTCATCAAGTCCTGCAAGAACCTTTAACCTGCATGCAGCTGGACAGCTACTCATCTATGCATGTCTGTTCATAAAGAATAGCATCTTTAGGCTCAGATATCTTCCTTTAACTCTTTGTTGATAGGTGCATTTTGGTGCACAATCGTGCATGTTCATGCACCAGTTGTAATTTGAATAGCAAAGAAAGTACTGCACTTATGTACAATTTGGAGGTGTTCAATGTAAAGCGGCAGAAAATATTGTCATCTAAAAGAAAAAAAATTGGGGGGGTTTATCGCCTGATGTTGTAGCTCTGCTGAAGCAGACAGATGTTGATTTCAATTAACTCATCTTTAAAAAGAGATTTTCAGCCTGGAAATACACAGACTTAAGTCTTTTGACTGTCTCTCTGGGGACAACAACAAATATTTCTGGGCTTCTGTGGCACAGTGGACAATACGTCTGTTGTGGTCAAAAGTCATTGTTTGAGTAGAAAGAAAATGTATATATATATATATATATATATATATATATATATATATATATATATATACTGTCTCTCTCACTGTCCGCCACTGTGCTTTTCCAACCTTTTACCTGTTTTAC
>JBAMHW010000010.1:3614757-3636594 GCA_037177495.1 Rhadinocentrus ornatus
ATGTATATATATATATATATATATATATATATATATATATATATATATATATACTGTCTTTATCACTGTCAGCCACTGTGCTTTTCCAACATTTTACCTGTTTTACCAGGGAGCAGTGAGGATTTTCTAAAAGAGATCAATACTAGCACAAAAAATATAAATTTTATGAATTAATCTATATAATTTATCCTGTATTCATGTTTTAATCTCAGTTATTGTTCTCGGCTGTATTGTGTGTTTGAGTTTGTGTATTGGAACTCAAATGTTTCTGCTTGTTCTGGTAGTTACCGGGATGACCCCGCTGGTCCGACGGCGGGTCTGGCGGAGCCAGTGCCGTGCGATGACATGCCAGCGGTGAGTGGGGCGGCGAGGGGGAGGGGGTTGGTTAGGGGGCGCGGGGCTGGCGGGGCATGGGAGCCCCTCTGTTGCTTCCTCTCCTTTATCCTGCTGTGTTTTGGAACAACAAGCACAACAAGGTGATTATTTGGAAACAACCGGAGCAGACACACCAACAACATACAGTCAACATAAAGATATGATCATTTTATATGTTCCATTCTCTGATCCAGTGCGTATGGATGTCTTAGAAACATTCTTGGTGATCCTTTCAGCCTTTAAATGTCCAAAGAAGAAACATCTCCCATTTTATTACTTCTTTTCTTTTCCTGCATCACCAGAAAGGTCAAACTGAAGATCTGCAGCTCTCCTTTAATTGGAATAGATGGACAGGGTGTGGGTGGAGACCTGCTGGATTGTGTCCACATGCAGTTTTAAACCAATATCATGCTACATCCATGTCATGAGCAAAGCTGTAGAGTAAAGAAGGATGTTTATTACCAGACATGTAGTTTTCAGAATTAACAACAGGTTTTCAGACAAGTCAAGCACATATTTGGATTTTAATTTCACAACTATTCATGTTTTTAAACAGTTAAACCTATTGCAAGTTGTGTTTTTCTTCCAGAATATTACGTTTGTTGAACTAATGTGGACCTCCAAAGCAAAATTAGCATTGTAAAACTCATCAAGGTACCTCTAATCGGCCTTAATATTTACTTATTATTTTCTCCCTAATAGCACCCAAGACCAGATCAGAAATAATATTTTATTCATAGAAATGATCAAAATTAAACAATTAATATGACTTGCATGTCCCAATCTGAGATGCAGAGCATTACACTCCCACTACCATGCTTACCTGCATTACCAACACCAGTTTCCAGCCTGTTTTATTTTACTAGAAAATCATTTCATTTCAACTGCTCATGTCTGGTTTTTCACATGATGTGAATGCAGCATTTGTCAGGCATAACCTGTTGTGACTTTTAACAGTATTTAGTGCCAGAAGATAATCACTCAGTACCTGCTCTCTCAAAGGTCACTTACTGGCTGTTGCACAACAGAGCTGCAGACTTTAAATAAGCTGTGAGGTAGAGAGGGGGCAAAAAACAACTAAGTGTGACCGAGCAGAAGGGGGGTTTTGAAAGTTCAATAAACCGAGCAGCTCATTGAGCCATGCAACACGTAACTAGATCAGCGAGACAGCAATCAATAGCTTTGATTATTTACCAACAGCAAGCCATAATGAGCAAGCCTACGACAATGGCATTTTAATACACTCATATTGATGCACAGCATATTGTTATCATAAACTGAGTTTAAAAAATATTCTGTCATCCTGTATCATCTGGGTAAAGGCTCACTTCTGAGACACTGGCATACTGAGTCATGGCTGAGTCACTGGTTACATTCGCTGCCTCTTCTTGACTCTTTCAGCACTCATAAGAGAGTCAACAGAAGCAAACAAATAATCTGCATTTATTTATGCTAATTTTTTGAATTATTTCCTGGGCTTGCATAATTTTGGCCAATGCTATGATGCAAACAGTCTTCTTATTATTTATTATTTATAGCTTCCAGTTATTTATCTCTGAGCTTGTTATGCTTCTGTTTTGGATCCTCTTGACGCAGTTGGCAGAATTAATTATCAACTCACTAAAGGGCTGTTAGAAACATTTTAAGTAAATAATGAAATTAGCTATATTCAGGCATAAATCTTGCTTTTTCAAGTCACTTCAGCATCTGACAAATCTCCAGCATTTCTATCATTCCTGCATTCATGAGGCCCTGATTCAGCCTTAGCTGCTACCTGTTGCTTATTTATTGGGTAAGTGGAGTGGAATAAGTGGCGTTTACATAACCGCCTACTCCCAGTTCTCTGTTTTTGATTCCCTCTGCACTTCACCATTCTCTGTCTCTCTCTCACACACACAGCTTAAATAAGCTTTCATCTTCTCAGTATTTTTATTGGAGTCTTGGTTGGATGGAGTATATTATTTTTCTCCAGTGCTGGTAAACAAGCACATTGCTCTCATTATAAGCCATCACAGCTAATGAGCACAAACATCTCTGTCTTAGTATGCCAAGAGTTTTTGAGGGCTTCACTAATCGCATGTGAACACCCAGATAGGAGGGATTAATGGCAATAAGAGGACGTAAAGGCAAATAACCAGGAGGACTGACCACGTCTGATTCCACTCCTCTCTTCTCCGGCAGTAGGGGCTTCTCCTCTGTGAACTGCTGCTCCTTCATTCCAGCCATCCTGGACAGCAACCTGCAATCACCATAGCAACATGAAGACAAGCACAAACTGAGGTTATGTTACAAATGTATTGCATGAAGCACTTTCTGTTCTCCCATTTATGAAGTTAAAAAACACTAGTATTGCCATTGTGTTGTGTGACAATGAGAGTGGTGACACCTTCCTTTTTGGGGTAATTTCACAAATGAACATTGTGAAATTTTGGAAGGAATCAGTTCAACAATTGAATGTTGTGTTGAACTGAACAGCTAAACAGGTAAAATAATGATTGGAAAAAGGAAATGGAATCAATTTGGAAATGAACATGTAGCACACTGACCCTCCTCTTCCAAAAAAGAAAAAAAAATTTCTGGTCACATTTATTTGTGGCACTACAATAAAATAATTAAAGGAAGTATCTTCTAATGAGATAGTAATAAGATTTAATCTTGAAAATCAAAGTTCAGGTAATAGCTGCTTCAAAAAGCCTTGAGGCCCCTTCAGACCTCGATCCATCTGGGAAATATTTAGCACATGGATCAGAAATCTAGAAGCTTTTTGGTTTGTTCAGACCAAACACAAAGTGTAAATTTGCTTTTCTCACACAAAATTAGCTGCTGGATTCAAAATGAAAGCTTTTGTACATGTAGCAAAGTGAATATTCACCTCTAGTTTGGTGGTTACCTTAGCCACAATTACTTTTCCCTTAAAAATGTGCTACCTGTTTCTTTCACATAACATGTATTTCAGCACTTTTTAGGCATGATTCCAAGTTTCAGTATGTGATTAATTTCCCCAATGTTTTTCAAGTAGCAAGGTCCCACCAGCAAGGCACATGGCAGCCTCGTCAGGTATCAAGGTGACAGAGAATCAATCACTCTTTACCCTACTAAGACCAGCTTTAACTCTAAAACCCATCTTGTATTTTTTTGTGGAGCTGCTATGTGAGAGCTGTAGCATTGGTTATTGCAGAAGCAAAAGCTCAGGAATGGGAGGAATTCGACAAGGCCATGGATTTTTGGTTGGCCTCGAAGACGTTCTGGCAAACCATTTCACAGCTCAGGAAGGAAAAGCAGAGTAGTTTTCCCCAAAATGGGGATATCATTGAGGGGTAGAAGGAACACTTTGAGGACCCCTTAATCCAGCCACTATGTTTTCTGCTCAGGTGGCTCAGGAGTCTGAGGACTTGGAAGAAGACATGCCCATCACTTTGGCAAATGGTGGCAGTTGCACCAGTGGTAAGCAAGTTTCCGCCAAGATGCTTCTTCACATCTTCTAAATACAAATTATACCCAGCACTGGTTTCCTGGGTTATTATGAAGAGAATTAGGCAACACTTTACAATAAGGGTCCCTTAATTAACATTAGTTAGTGCAATATTAAGCATTAATTATATTAGCTAGTAATGCATTATTCAACAGTTAATTAATGCTTAGTAATGCACTAACTAATGTCAATTAGGGGCCCCTTATTGTAAAGTGTTACCAAGTCTTATGGTTTCAAACTTCTCCTTTTCATTATCATTAAGACTATTTGGAAGACTCAATGCATCAAAAATAGTTGCATACCACTGCCATGATGCCTTGCCTTAGAACATTCATGAAGGTCATGGGACTTGACATGCAGGGTAAATTGGGGGGCCTTTCAGTTACAGGTGTTTCCATTAACTTTTCCCAGTTTGTCCTTTTTTGCAGTTAAGAGTCTTGACACATCTAAATGGCAATTAATGAAAACATGAAAAGTCTGAATACTAATGTTAAATTTAAGTTTTGGGGATATTAAAAGCAGATTAATTTAATTCATATTAATCTAGCCCAGTGACACAGTAAAGTGTGCAAATACTAAATAGCTGTTGTTTTATTTGTGCTGGGCTCTACTTCGTTTCCAATAAAAATGGCTACCTAACTATCTAAGAAAACTAAGGAGAGTCAATTATCAACAAAAACTCTTGCTGAACTTCTATCACTATGTTAGATCATAGAGTTGATCTATGGACTTTTAGTGTGGTTCTTCCGCTGCAACAAGGCTGAACAACAGGAGCACCAGGGTTGTGAAAACGGCAGGGAGAAATCATCGGGACCAGTCTCCCAAAAATCACTTCTATCTATACCAGCTGCTGTCTGAGGAGAGTGCACAATATCCTGTGTGACCCAGCATACCCGGTACATTATTTGTTTCAGCTGTTGCCCTCAGGGAGAAGATACATCCATCCAGGCCAGAACCAATAGACTGAGCCACAGTCTGTCGTTCAGAAAGGGCGGCTGCTCTATGAGTACTTATCCCCTATCCCCTCCAGCCATTCCCCTACATATTACCTTCTCCATACAACTACAATAATTAAACTGGACTTTGCATTGTTGCAATACTCTCTCTTCCTCTCTCCCTCCTTCTGCTACCTATTAGAACTGATGCTATTCGCTGCTATGTAAAAATGCCCTCACACTGTTTATGTACAGCTCTTTGGGTTTGTTGCACTTTTCATTGTTATGTCAGACGGGTTATGTTTAAATATTTTCTTATTATCTACATTGACAATAAACATTGAATAAACTGAATTAAACTAAAAAAAAAAAATGGAGTCAAAATGGATGCTTACTCTGATTGAGTGATTACTCTGTAGGAAGAGGTGCATGGAACTCTACAGACTACCCTTCCAAAGATAACATGAGGACTAAAGCTGATTAAAGGCCTAAATAGGCCGACTGCTGTGTTTCATGATGCTGCCAACACACACAGTAGTCAGGCAACCTCAGTAAAATGACAGTACTTGAACATGACATCAGTCCACCAACACAAGAACACCGAGACACATGATCACAGTAGACTCAGTGCTAATTAAGTTTCGTAGAAACGCTGGCCACAACTCTCCACATCCAAACAGGAAGATTAGGACATGGAGATTGTTTCTATGTCACATCAAAAAGCACTGTCAGGACTGCCAAAACAACCAAATAAATCATTTATTCATCGCCTTAAACATGACTCCTACAAGCAACAAGAGGGATGTGCATTTACAAAGCAAAGCAAACATCACTCAGTTTAGCTCTGTGTAACTTTCTGACATCAAGAATATGCCCGGTGTCCTGAGGAAGATAAATCGCACTACACAACTACACTACTTCCAGGACTTTCACTTTACAGCTAAATTTGGCTTTACATACTGTGTCACACACCAGCAAATGGATATCAACACAGTGGCTGCTTTGAGTGCACACCATGGCTAATTTATCAAAGAAACACAAAAGAACTTTTTCGGACGAAGAGAGAGGAAGAAAGAGAGGAAGGAAAAGATAAGAGTCAACATTGGACTGACTTTTACTGGCTGGAAAGAGCGCAAAGTAGAGGTAGTATGCAAGGTGAATGATAATTAGCTGTTAGGGGGCAACTCACTGAGAAAATCAGCCAAAAGTTCAGTAGTGCCTCTTTAGGAAGCGCTAAAATCTCTTAATGAGGACACGGGTGGGTGTAGATAGTGCAGTTACTTGCAATGCTGACAGATACAAGAACTGTTTTTCAGCTTCTGGATATGTTAAATCAAAAACGCGGCAACACTTTCCTTAAATGCATTTTTCACTTCTTGGTTGGTTTTAGGTAAACGGCATGACATAGGTTTATTGGGTTTATGGAGTAACTTCTTGCGTCAAGGGTTAGACAGTGATCATGGCTTGCCACTTACACATTAATGGACTCCATTTTGACACGTTACATGCAGCTGTTTTCACAGTCACCAGATGTTGGATAATCAAATATAATTACATGTCATTACTGTCTGTAAACAAACCTTTACGTATGAGATTCAAGATAAATTATGTATGCATGACAAAATGTAGAAATAGTTGAAAGACTAAAGCCTTTTCACCAAAGGGTGTAGGCCAAGTTAGGACAGTTAGGGTGCAGATATGGTATGTAAACACCAACAGAAGGGTTCCCAAAAAGTGGGAAAGGTCGGGTCAGATGTTAGGGTACACATTTTTTGTGTGTGCAAATGCAAAAAATGTGCCGTGACCCGCCTTGACCGGTTGATGGAAATGGGGCTTAATATGCCCACAAGAAAAAGTTAACTGTATATGGAAAATCAGCATAGTTCACACAACAAAACATAAAAATACAAGCAGTGATTAAAGAAAACAAAAAGGTATGTTCTTGTATATAATTTTGAATCGTGCCATCTTCTTTCGGCCTCTTATGATTCACAGATGGCAAATGGGGCGTCATCATGTGACCCTGGGACTCCACTCACTGTTGCAACCGTGTGCACCAGCTGAACAACCGCTGGTCTCAAGAATACTGGAGAATATTTCACTCTCGTCTCATCTGCGTTACCCCTGGCTGTTTCAGGTAAACAAAAAGAAACCTCTAAGAATTTCCCCCTCTTATCAAATACCCAAAAATACAACAATAAACCTCCAGAAAATGTCGGCAACTCCTCTGCAACAGAGAAGGCAACTGCAAGAATTTCCCACTAAACAACCGCAAGCAATTTATCCAGTCAAACTGACTTCTATTTGCATAATAATAGTGAAAGCCAATAAGCATTTAGTAGCATCTTGTCATTTAAAAAAAATAGATATAAAGAGATTTGAACGGAGGGAGATGAAGCAAACAGGTCTAAAGCCTGGATGCACTTAGCTAAAAATAAATTGATTAAACTTTTTTGTGAATAAAATCACATTCTCTCTGGTAACAACAGCACACACTGTACATCTCTGTGCCTCCTTCCTTCTTCTTTTCTGTCTCTCAAGCCTCTATTGCGCTTTGCTGTTCTCTCTGCTAGTTATCAGCATTATCTGTATGGTTTATCTGACACCCTTAAAAAGACAAACCCCAGATGCCACTTACAGTCAATCCAAGCAGCTGATGAAGTGTGGTTCTGTGTGTGACGCCCAACAGTGTCAGATCTACCTAACAAGGAAAAAAAAAAAAAATCCACCTACCCTAGGAAATGACGCACAGCATCCCCGCACAGATTTTTAAAGTCACACCAGTCAAAATATATGAATTACTGTGTCTGCACCACTGGCAGAAAGGCACAATCTGACTTTGTGGGCACAGAGTCTAATAAAGCTTCTGGTAAATGAAGACTATACATCAACTGTCAACTGTAGGATGAGAGCTGTGGTGGCTGTGATACTCCAGTTCTGTGTTAAAAAAAACTCACCTTAAATGATGTAGCACTGGAATTACAACAAAGGACCTTATCTGAAGGCACCATTTGGTTTAACGACTGCTCTCTGCTGTCTCAAAGCTTTGTGTTTGGCTTTTAGTCATCTCTGCTTTGGTCTTTCTGGAGCCACAAGAGGTGTGTTTAAAAAAGGAGGGTGGTGCTGAAGAACTGTCCTTGTTAGGTAAGACTGGGCAATAAAATTATCTCAAACTTAGATCGCTATTAAATTCATGTTGATAAGTGCAGGATAATTTGAGTCAAGGCAGCTTTGTATACCTAATCATGCTCCAGTCCACTAGTTAGTGCTAGTGCAAGAAAATCCAAAAGGGAAACAAGAAAAAGAAAAATATAATAACCTGATAGTGGACTGAGGAGGCAAAACGAGCAAAAATGTAGGAGAGATTGAGTCCACAGAGAAACTGAACTTGCATTATCCTTTTAACCTGATAATTTAGTTGACATCTTCCCACTGCAACTTAAAATGAAAGTAGTTTGGATTTAGAAATAAAAAGATTAACTTATTTATATTATTTGCAAACCTTAGTGTTGTTTGGTGAATCCCAAGACAAGAAACACAATGTGTTAAATCGACTGAAAAACCTCATCTGTAAACTACACAGAAAGCATGAAAATGTGTTCCAGTGTGACTCGGTGCGCCAATTCTTACTGTTCAAGTGTCAAATAGGAATGCATCTTCTCATTATTTATGGCTTACTTCTTATTATAAAAACAATGCAAAACAAAGGAAAAATATTTCAGGGCCAGTTTCATATTTAATAACAAAAACAGGATGCCTCTTTTGAGAAAATAGCAATAACTTGACACTCAACATTTGTACCTTAGACTCTTCACAGTCATTTATATTCCATCCGAAGCTCAGCTTTTTATCTTGGCTTTTAACCTAAGTGCAGTTTAAGTCCCATCAAGTTTTTGTGTTGGGATGTCTCTCTGTTTTAACTTGGCCTTTTTCTTTTTAGTCAATTTTACAGTATTAATTTTCTTTTATGCTTTATTTCATTGGGTCTTGTTTTTATGTGAATTCATAAAGCACTTCAGTCTTGTTGCTTTTAAATTTGATGTAGAAATAAATTTGACATTGACATTGATGTCATATGCTTTTAAAATTAACAACATGAACAAATTCTTTATCATGATTAAGATTTAAAAATAAATCAATTAAGGACATAATAAACATTTAGTTGGATCACCTATTATAATCAGACTAGATTAAAGTGGGTTTCTGCAGGACCACCAGCACAAAAGGTTTCAGCCTAGTTAACAAGATAGTAAAGAGAACAAACAAATCTGCCACAGTCAGTTCTGTTTTGTTGCTGTCCTTGTTCAAGTCTTCCCTGAAACTCATTATGTCACCAAACCCAGTGATCCCCAACTCTGGTCCTCAAAGCCCACCTGCAGGTATTAGATGTTTCCCTGCTGCAACACACTTACTTCAAAATCAATGGATCTCTGCCAAGTTCTGCAAAAGTCTGCTTGACCCATTAATTTAAGTCAATTGGGTTGAAGCAAGGAAACATCCACAGTTTGCAGGACAAGTTCAAGCATGCACAGAAACAACATGCACCTCAGTAACCATTGGAATGAGTATATGGTCATTTTTCCTGAAAAGGTTTAAACCACCACTCTTGACTGAGAAGTATTTCCGATTGGATAAGCTGAGGTTTTCTCGCGACACATTTTTATGCAGATTAGTTTGATTGGACCAAAAGTGCTCCATGTATTGACAGCTGGTGATGCTTTGCAGTTGGGTTGGGAATTTCAGCAAATTTTCAAATCGATTTCACACTCAGTGATTGATTTTGCCTTTAATTATTGATCATCATTATGATCATAATAAAACACAGTACAAAGTTTTTTTTCAAATGAATTCTGAACTGAAAAAAAAATGAATAGCAGACCTGTGAAATTTAAATTGAAGCTTTTTTGTTTGTAAACAATATAAAATAGCATCAATAGTGAAACAAAACAGTAAAATAACTGTTATTTTGTTTTATCACACACAATTGTTTGAGAAAAATAAAGTCAACAGTGAAAATTAGCTAAACAAAACCTACTAATGGTTGGGTTGGCTCCATGGCTTTCTGCCCCCAAGACCCTCTGAAATAAAAAATATTGATCTCATCATGCTGGTATCGAACAACCCTTATACTGGCCTTGGTATTAATACTAATATCGATATTCGGATCGATGTGCCCAGCACTGCTGTGCAGTTCCTACTTACTACTGCCAGTAATCATGCACTTTCAGGCACTGCTGTATTGGCTCCAAAAGAACAGATGGCTTAGTTTATCACTGGCTCAAATGATCAAGCAAGCAAACTGGGTTTGTTTTAACCTAAAAATTAGATGTAAAATTACAAATGTATACTCTTGACTTTACAGCTCGCTTTACTTTGAATTTATTTATTTAATTTACTAAGATTATAACACAGGGTGATTGAACAGTGTTGCTGTTACATAATCCCCAGCAACACTGTCAATAACCCACCTGCAGACCTCATCTGTCTATTTGTTGGAATTCTTTATTTTCTTTTGCTTGAGCATCATCTCTGACTGACCTTATTTACTACATAAAACAATTCACAAACCCTTATTTAAGCAGCTCATTAGAACATAAACACCAGTCACACCTTTAAACTAAGCTTTGTAATCATATATTTCTCCTTCCCTGTTTATCTCCCCCCTCTCTGTCTCCCTCCCATCGTGAACAATTTATTAAATGGGTCAGTGTGACCTTCATGGAGCCACTGGAATACAGCCATCATGAGTATTAATATGAAAAATGGAGCCTAAACATCACCACCTTGCCTTCACTTTTCTACTGGTCTCATAATTTGGTCTTAATCTCATTTCCTCTTCGTCAACCTTTGTCTTATTTGATAAGTAATAACTATAACTTAAATTTACTTTTGGTGTCAGAAGTATCACTAGAATACATTTAAGATTAAATTTATAGTATTCACGCCCACACAGACAGCACCTAAGAACAATTAGCTTGAATAAATATCTACGGTGAAAAGTGTTGTTAGACAGCGAATACTTTAATACATCAAGTATGAACCAGAGTTGATTCTTAGTGGCAGAGTTCTCAGCATGGTGTGCAGGTGTTATGGGGGCTAAAAAGATGCTTCTGGACCTTCAGTTGATCCGTGTTGGTCAAAGCCTCATCAGAATTGGTGTTCATGGAAGGATGGTTCTCTCAAGAAGCCACTTTTAAAAAAGGGAAAAGGGAGAAAAGTATGGCAAATGCCAAAGAAACTGATCTTAATATTGGTGGGAACAGGTCTCATAAGCATTTTGGGTGTCTTGAAAGAATTATAATGGAGTGATGAATCTTCCACCAGAGTCCAGACCTCAACATTATCAAAGCAGTGCAAGATCATGTTGTGCAAGAGAACAGAGCAAAAGGCAGCCAACATCCAAAGAAGAGCTTTGGAAAGTCCTTCTAGAAATCTGGGGAACTATTCCTGAAAAATATTTGACGATTTTAAGTAATCTAAGAGGGTTTAGAATGTGTTAAAGAATAAGAAGTTGTTCATGACAAATACTGACTTTTAAGCTTGTCATAATTAGACAAAGTTTGTTTTTGCCTTCAAATATTTATATATTTACATTTATGTTTGCAGATGTTTAAATGGACTACTTAACCTATTTCCTATTTTTACTGACATCATTTAAAAGAAAAAAATTGGGTGGCTTTTTTTGCCCAGTACTGTTTTTGCCAGTCCAACAAAACAGATGACGACGTTGTCAAACATTATCAAAGTGAGATTAAACAGTAACCTAATTTTCCCTTGGCCTATATTCGGACCACTGAGCATTCAAAGAGCCATAACATACAATATTTTTGTTCTTATTATTTGGTAAAACTGAACTATGACCAGACTTTCTAACTTCTTGTTTTGGTTTAACACGATATCGATGATTAATCATCAACTTGATGCATTAAGATTTTAAATATGTTACACAGTTTGCCATAAGGACTTGACTAATGTTAGCCTGTTGATGTAAAAAGTGTAATCAAGTGGTCAGAAATTTCAACCAGTTTGCTTATTGTTGTATTCCACATCTGAGAGTAGATTAATTCTAAACTTTGTTCTTTCAGGTTGAACATTTAAACATTAAACTGCTGCTTGTGAAGGGAAGATAATGAATGTTATATTTTCTGGCATCCTGTCGGCTGCTCCCTGCTCGGTATTGTCACCGTTCTCTCTGCTTTGTCTCTGCTTCCTTTTTGTTTCTCTGTTTCTACAGTTTGTCACTGCTGTTTGGCAGCACCTCGTCTCCAGATTTTCTGTCTCCGAGTATCTACTTGTCTCATCTCCACATCCTTTGACATTTTACCTCTCTCCCTTGTCACTCCAGCATGCCTGTCTCACAACTCCCTTCTGTTACTTACATCCTTTTTACTGTTTTTTTTCTTCTTTTACACTTCATCTCATCCTCTTATATCTGCCTATTCCCCAGTCAGTCTCATCACTCTTTTCCACCAGCTCTACTCACACTGACATGCTTATGTAAGACAGCATCTTTGCGAAATCCATTACCTTTTGCATTACATTGATTATTTTTAGTGTCATGACGCCACTGGTGCTAGTGGAAAGATACTGGTGCCGTATTTTTATTCTCTGTCTGGTGTGTAATTCTGCTTCTATATATAGAGTGAAGTAACAGTTTCTTAAATAATATAGGTCTTCTTATTATGGATGACTGCAGCAACAGCATTTTTTCTCTTAGGGCTGGACAATATGGCCAAAACTTGTGTCCAATATATTTCTTAATTTCGGTTGAAAAGATATAATTCCGATATCGATATAAACAAAATAAAAGCTTCAGAAAAACTGCCAAAAATGCCACAACAGATGCTGTAAAACTAAAAAAAATTTTGCCAAGTCTATGAAACTCCTCCAGTATAGCATTTTAGAAATATAAACTGTACAATATTTTAAAGTTTGCCTTTTATTTGTATTTAGCAAAGCTAAATTAGCCTTCAAACAAAGAAATTGAAAATCACTATCAAAGGTCAAATAAAACTTTTACCTTTCTCAATATTATTAGTAACTTTAAACTACAACTTGGGATTATTATGTTATTCCTATAGATTTAAGCAAAGTTGCTTCAACTAGGCTTATAAAGAAAAGTGCTCAGAATTGCTACAATAAAAAGAAAAAAGCATGAGCAACAATTGGTGCTTCATCTTCTCACTCAGCATATTCTATGAGTGGAAATGCTTCAGATGTACTGTTGCCAACTCCTCAATAAGAAAAGAAGCTATTGGCTGTCCTAAAAGTCCTAGAACTTGCTAAATGACATCATCTGATCAGCAAAACATAATAAAATAAAATTTTAACTTTTTAAATATTTTTGTCCACACTCTTCATTAATAGACATTAATATCTGACGCTAAGCCAGCGTTGGATCAGCCAGCAGCAGCTTTGAACGTTTCATTTTCAGCCTGGTCATGAAACAGAGCTAATCTCCTAATGCAGCTGCTGCTGCGTGAGGACTAAGTCTGTATGAGTGCTTTTGGACGAGGAAGGGGGTTTCCCTGCACCCACTCCTCATTGAGAAAAGTAAACAACGTTCATTTACGTCAGTCTCCAAAAGTCTTCAATACTATCAAAAAAAAGTCGCTAGAATGTCGCTAGTCGCACTAAATGGACGCCATCTTGCTGACGTAGCGGAAGGGGAGGGACTTTCAACCGGATTTCCAGAGCTGAATAATGGCGGCCAGCAACTGAGCGGTACTAATGCTGGCGGAGGTTGTTTAGTACAGATGTAAGTATGAAGTTATTCCATCATAATTCCAATATAAACGGCAGCATGCTGCTAATCTCTTCAATCCCTGATGACAGTTATGGATCTGATCATTTGTTGGAGGCTGCGGTTCTACCGACTCAGTAGAGTTAGCACATGTACATGTCAGTACATTTAGCCGGTTTCGCGGACGTAGATAGGCTATAAGTGTAATTATAAAAGTACAATTAATTCTATAGGTTCTGTATGTTTATTCATTGTTGTTGAACCTCAAGATATAAGCACTGTGGTGTCTGTGTCTGATAAAACGGTCCTTGGTCTGAAAACTGATCCGCTGGTTAGAGAACCGGCCTGTTTCCATGGTACCGCTGACTGAGCCGTAGCTGATTGTACATCACTTTAGATGAGAGTCTGCAAAGTACCCATAAAGAACATAAATAATGTTTGCTTTCGTATAAACTGCCATTGTATTTTTACCGTAGGTCACTGTGGCATCAAACTACCGAGCCAATAGTGGCACTGAAGCATTTACCACCTGGGCTCGGACGCTGCAGTGGAGAAGAGGAGATGGCAAAAAAGTTATTTTATTAAAAAGTTTAAATAAAAACAGGTGTATATTATGTAAAGTACTTTGATTCAGTGAAGATATCTTTGGACATTTAAAAGCTATTTTACTAGTGTTTTAAACTGCACTTTATACTAACCGGTATGGGGGAGACCTGCAGAGACATGAACGTGTGCTGATGGTTTCTATTATCTACTGAGGTCAACTAATACAGTGTAGACCACGGTACTTTGTTACACTAATGAGGCCTTTTAAAGGCATTTATAGCATAAAGTGGAAACCATCTCATAGTCCTGGTTAAAACTCTAGCAGCAGCGTTTTGGATGAGCTGCAGGTGTTTAATGCTCTTTTTAGGAAGCTCTGTTAAAAGACCATTGCAGTAGTCAAGTCTACTGGAGACGAATGCATGGATGAGTTTCTCTTGGTCTTTCTGGGAGACTAAGCTTTTAATTCTGTTGATGTTTCTAAACTGGTAAAAAATAGTCTTAGTGTCAGCTTTGATGTGGCTGCTGAAAGTCAGATCTGAGTCTATCAACACTCCAAGGTTACAAAATTGGTTGGTGATTTTAAGAACCCGAGTCTCCAGGTGTTTACCAATGCTGACTCTCTTCTCTTTGCTACCAAACAGAATAATCTCAGTTTTGTCGTCATTTAATTGTAGAAAATTCTCCCTCAACCAGGTGTTTATTTGCTCCAGACACTGACACAGTAAGTCTATTGGGCTGCAGTCGTCTGGTGACAGAGACATAAAGTTGTGTATCATCTGCATATTAATAATGCTAAAGTTCTATAATATATGATCCAAAGGGAGCACACAAGTTAAACAAAAGGAGCCCAAGGACTGACCCCTGGGGGATTCCACAAATCATGGCCACTTGCTCGGATTGATAGCTGCCGATTGTAACGAAACAACTGGACCTGAACCAGTTATGGACTGCTACAGAAAGTCCAACCCAGTTTTCCAGCCAGTGCAACAGGATTCTGTAATCTAATCTCAAACGCAGCACTGAGATCCAGCAGAACCAGGACTGATACTTGACCAGAATCAGTATTCAACCTAATGTCATTTAACACTTAGACCAGAGCTTTTTCAGTGCTGTGATGAGGTCAGAGCCGGACTGAAATTTATCAAGATTTCCACTTTCATTTAAAGCTGGTGAAATACAACCTTTTCAATAATCTTGGATATAAAAGAAAGGTTAGAGACAGGTCTATGGTTGTTCATTATAGAGGGTCTAGAGTCTTTTTCTTTAGGAATGGCTTAATGGCAGCTATTTTCAGTGACTTGGGAAAAATTCCTGATGCCAGTGAGCTGTTAACTATAAGTAGAAGATCACTTTCTACTGAGGTAAAAAAAAAAAAAAATAAAAAAATAAAACTGGTGGTATAATGTCCAGAGTGCATGTTGTTGATTTCAAATGCCAAACTATTTCTTGTAGGATTTTTAAAGGAACCATATTAAATTGTGACATAACATCAGAAAATTTTCAAGGTTTTAAACAGAGTATTTTTCTTGTTTGACTGTGTGGAATTAATATTTTGCATAATTGTTTTACCTTTTGACTAAAACAGTTGGCAAATTGGTTGCATTTCTCAGTAGACAAAGTTTTCAACAGTTCAGTCTGCAAATGTAGGCTGTAAATGTTTTAGATCTGGGCCCGTATTCCTAAAGATTCTTAGTGCAAAGAGTTGCTCCTAGCAGCCCAATTTCTAAGAAAATTATGAGAATCATGATGTTTTCTTAGAATTTCTCTAAGAGTGAAGAGTAGATCATAGTAAAAAAAATAAAAGCTATTCCTAAAGAATCTTAGCCCTTAAGAGAGCTCCTAATGTGAGATCTGTTAAGTGCAAGGAAGAGGACTTTGAGGCAGCCAAAGAGGCCCCTAAGCAGAGGACAGAATGGTGGACAGAAGAGGCAGGAGAGATATTGTCCAATACTGGATGACAGTGAATTAATAAACGTTGCAGATTGGATCGTGCAGGAATCACGTTTGCGGTTGTTTGTAAAAATCTACCTCACAAAACACTTTTGTGCTTGTTGACCAACTGAGCCAAGAGCAAACAATGTTCCTCTGTCCAGCTGGGTTTCCTTGTTCTTTTCTTCTCCTTGGCTGTTCACTGGTTTGTGGTAGATTTGAATGCTAATGAATGCTAACACTGCTTCTTACAAGCAGGTTAGCAATCAGAGACATTGGTGGAAGCTGAGCCATTTTACCATCGTTAATACAAAATGGAGTTAAAATGTTCAAAGTTGAAAGCCCAACAATTACCAGCATGGTAAATGTAAGCAAATAAATATATCTCTCAGGGTCTGCGTTTCTACACATTCTGTAGGATAACTTTAAAGTATAGCTTATCATTTATTTAACAGAATTTATTTTCATTGCAATAATATTTATAATTAATACATTTTTCATATGGATTAGATTCTATGATTAAGTGTATTGATTTGACAGTCCATCCTATGCCCATTATAACTACAGGTGTGTCAAGCTTTTGGGCTCAACCAATCACAGCTCTTGAAATGATGACTCATACCTAGCAACGGGGTCAACCACAACTCCTCAGAAACATAGGAGATGCTGTAAATTCCTTGCTCAGAGTTCTCTAAAACTAAACACTATAGGGGGGCATCATGTTAGTAATTTATCTGCAGACTTTGCATTTCTTTTTGCATTTTGAAAAAATGTATGTTTCCTCATTCCTCAAAGCTCTAACAGGAAGCAAGACTAACTACTAAAACTGAACATGAGATTTTCAAAAGGAAAGATTTATGACTAATCCAAGAGGAACAGAACAAAAAAGTACAAAAATAAAACTAAACACAAACCCAGCCTTACACCAAAATCCCATTAATAAAAAACCAAAGAGCACACAGACCACACAGACCATAAAATATAAGAAAAGATTTGTTTTTGCGTCGAGTAGATTCACTTTTAATTCCCTGACGTGAGGTTGGTTTATTTCTGCTGTTAATACTGACCACACACTCTGAGGTTTATTTTGGTTGCATGATGACTTCTGCTGCAAGGTCAGTATGAGATGTGCATGTTGTTAAACTTTTAATTAATCTGGAAACTTAAAAAGGGAAAAATACATTTGTAGATGGGATATATTCTCAGTTAATCTATAAGAGAGACTTATTAAAAACATGATAACATACTTGTTTAGCTTAAAACATTTAAAAGCATTAATTCAATTAG
The DNA here is from genome assembly GCA_037177495.1 of Rhadinocentrus ornatus. NCBI lineage: Eukaryota > Metazoa > Chordata > Actinopteri > Atheriniformes > Melanotaeniidae > Rhadinocentrus > Rhadinocentrus ornatus. Next base: position 3,632,045 of record JBAMHW010000010.1, read on the forward strand.
CTGAAGATTAAAAAAAAATTAAGAAAACCCATCACTTTTAAATATTACTTTCTTTACATTGATTTGTTTTACTTGTTATCACATGGATGCTTTAAAAATTAACAAAAAAATTAATTCTGTCTTCTCTTTAAGGCAATTTAGCATCACTAAGGCTGCAGCTGAAAGAATGAGGTCAAATATTCTTTAAACCTACATAAAATTACTTTAATAGAATTCACAAGTACATCATTGTGCATTATTAAAATGAATAAGTCTACTGATTTATGCAATCGCACAGTAAAACTCTTTTTGTTCTTCATTGTTTTTGCCTGGCTTATACCTTTAAATTCCTAACTAGAAGCACTCAAAGAGCACAGATCTCCACAAAGCTGTTTTTTTTTTTTTTTTTGGTATACGTGACCTCCACCTTGGCAAAGGTAATAATTATTCAGGAAGATAGTTGAGATAGTTTCTTCTTCTTGGAAAAGAAATAAGATGTTCTTGCTGTGTGTTTGCTGCTGATTATCAGAGGATAACGCTGCATCTTTCATGAGTTTGAGTTTGAGATGTGGATTGACTTACTCAGGTGGTAACTATGGAAAGTCGTTTTAGCCAACAACGTGCGTCCAATAGTGCCTTCTGAGTGTGTTCACGACACATTCTGTACGCGCTCAGAGAGACAGAGACAGGTTCCAAATTGCTCTTAATGGGTCATGGTTAGCGCCTTGCATGGCACTTCCGCCATCAAAGCGCTTTGGGTATCATTACAGGTACAGTAAAGTGCTATATAAATACAGACCATTTACCATTTTACCATTTTGCATCTAGTTTTGGGTTGTTTTATATTACTATTGGTTCTATTTTGTGTGTGTGTGTTGATTTGTGTTTCTGGCATAATTTGACATCAGTTGTTGTCAGCGGTCATCTGTGGTTTTGTTGTTTTGTTAATCTTGTGGGTTGTTTAGTCAGTTTCAATCTGTTTGTGGTTGTTTTTTGAATGTCTCTGGGATTTTCTTTTTTTTTTTTTTTTAATAATCCTTTAATAGTCCCACAGTGGGGATATTCTTTCTCTGCATTTAACCTATCCTAGTTGCTAGGAGCAGTGAGCTGCCAGATTCTGGCACCCAGGGAGTAATCGGGGGTTAAGGGCCTTGCTCAGGGACCCACAATGGTTTTTTACCTTAGTTGCCAGCACGGGGACTTGAACCCATACCCAAGCCCACCTCTGTAACCACTAGGCTATCACTCCCATTTTTGCATTTGGGTGGCTGCTTTGCTTCTCTTTTCATCATATGGTCTTTATCTCTCAATGTTTTGTTTGTTGAGATTGTTTTGCATCTTCTTGGTTAGTTTATATATTTGTTTGTTTGTGGATGTGAATCTCTTTGCTTCATGTTATTTGAGACTGTATAAAGGGACTAAATAGAGATACTAAAGTTGTAATTGTGTTTTTCTTAAAAAAATGAATGGGATAGTGCTTTATTCTCTTGCAGCAGCTTTGTCATACACCGTGCTGCCAGTAAGGCCGTTGAGGTGACCACTGAGGCATGTGGCCATCGCAATCCACTCTCCACAGAGAAGGGCCGAACTTCAAAGCCTCTCTTCATCCTCTTAACCAACTGTGCTCAGGCAGCCAAACTGTCAGTGGGTGAGAAATTATTTACAGCCTTGTTTTTGTCCTATCTTTTACAACAAATCTCTGCTAAATAAAACAAACAAAAATATCGTGCTTTGCAGAGAACTGCATTTTTTAGGAGTTTTTCAGATAAAGCGGTCTGCTTTTATAGAGTCTGTTGAGAACTAAATGGACCTGTCCTCATTTTTTTTCTCTGTTACTTTACTTCTTTGTCTTTCTTTAGTTCTTGCCAAACACGGTTGCTATGACAACCCAGCTGGGTCCCATAGTGTTTGTCTCACCTCTCTCTCTCTCTCTCTCTCTCTATCTCTCTCTCTCTCTCTCTCTCTCTCTCTCTCTCGTTCTCGCTCTCTCTTTTTTTTTCTTTTAATTTAAATTACACATTTGGCTCCTTAGAATTTGACCTTGTTGAAAAAAAAATTGCATCCTATATGATATCATCTGTTTGTTAATGTCAGGCTTACAACATCAGAGTTATTATACCTTCTATTTGATTTTATGCAATGCAATATTTATTTTTGAAAGGTCAGATAAAATATTTATTACATGATTGTATTTGTATTGTTAAGGTAAAACGTCTACTAAAAAATTTAATAAAACAACATTCAGTTATTTCTCTCAAGGACAAAAATCCACAGTAGTTTCCTGCATTAATTCTTTGTGGAAAAACTTATTTTTGTGGCTGATGTAAAGAAACCTGCTTAACTCCTTCTTCACCACGACAGACCGATGCAGAGTCCGCATCACTGCAGACAACGCACAGATCCGCCTGTCGATCTCCCGCTCCATCCTTCCCTCACTCGTGAACAAGACCCCGAGATCCGTGAACTCCTCCACTTGGGGCAGGACCCCTTTGCCGACCCGGAGAAGGCACTCCACACTTTTCTGGCAGAGGACCATGGTCTCGGATTTGGAGATGTTGATTTTCATCCCAGCTGCTTCACACTCGACTGCAAATTACTTCAGTGAGAGCGAAAGATCACAGCCCGTGAAGCCATCAGAACGATATCATTCACAAAGAACATAGACCCAATCCTGAGGCCACCAAACCAGATCCCCTCCACACATGGGCTGCGCCTAGAAATTCTGTCCATGAAAGTTATGAACAGATTGGTGACAAAGGGCAGCCTTGGCGGAGTCCAACCCTCACCAGAAATTATTCTGATTTACTGCCGGCAATGCGGACCAAGCTCTGACACCAGTCGTACAGGGACCAGACAGCTCATACAAAGTGGTCTGGCACTCCATACTCCCGGAGTACCCCCCACAGGAGTCCCCGGGGGACATGGTTGAACGCCTTCTCAAAGTCCACAAAGCACAAGTAGACTGGTTGAGCAAACTCCCATACCCCCTCCAAGACCACTCTTGGTCAGTGGACAGTGGTCCACTGTTCCACTCAAAGCCATCTGAAAGTCATTCTCCATGGCCTCTCCAAACTCCTCCCATGCCCGAGTTTTTGCCTCAGTGACCAACGATACCCATCAGCTGCCTCTGGAGTCCCACAGGCTAAAAAGGCCCGAAAGGACTCCATCTTCAGCTTGACAGCATCCCTTACTGCTGGTGTTCATCATCGAGTTCGGGGGTTACCGCTACAACAGGCATCAACAACCTTACGGCCACATACGGCTGGCCGCCTCAACAATAGAGGCACAGAACACAGCCCACTCGGACTCAATGTCCCCCACCTCACCCGGGACATGGTTGAAGCTCTGCCGGAGATGGAAGTTGAAACTCTTTGTGACAGGGGACTCTGACAGACGTTCCCAGCAGACCCTTACAACACGTTTGGGCCTGCCAGGCCTGAACGGCATCCTCCCCCACCTTCTGAGCCAACTCACTACCAGGTGGTAATCAGTTGACAGCTCCGCCCCTCTCTTTACCCGAGTGTCCAAGACATGCGGCCACGAATCCGACAACCATCATTGAACTGACCTAGAGTATCCTGGTGCCAAGTGCACATGTGGACACTTTTATGCCTGATTAAGGTGTTCGTTATGGACAATCCATGATGAGCACAGAAGTCCAACAACAAAACACCACTCGGATTTAGATCAGGGGGGCCATTCCTCCCAATCACCCCCCTCCAGGTCTCGTCATTGTCCACATGGGCAATGAAGTGCCCCAGCAAAATGAGGGAGTCCCCGGAAGCACTGCTCTCCAACATCTCCTCCAAGGACTCCAAAAAGGGTGGGTGCCGTGTGGTGCATAAGCACAGACAACAGTCATGACCCGTCCCCCCCACCGGAGGGAAGCTACCCTTTCATCCACCAGGGTAAACCCCAACGTACAGGCGCCATGTCGGGGGGGCAATGAGCATGCCCACAGGAGCAGCTCCAGAATGGAAGAGGGTCCAGCCCCTCTCAAGAACAATGGTTCCATAGCCCAAGCCGTGCATTGAGGTGCGTCTAACTATATCTAGCCAGAACCGCTGAACCTCGTGCACCAGCTCAGGCTCCTTCCCCGCCAGAGGGGTGACATGCCACATCCCTAGAGCTAGCTTCTGCAGCCGAGGATCAGACCGCCAGGGTCCCCGCCTCAGGCAGCCGCCCAGCTTACACTGCACCTGACCTCTATGGCCTCTCCTGCAGGTGGTGACCCACGTCCGGGCAAGGGAAACCATGATAATCAAAATGTAGTTTCATTTAAGGAAAAAGAAAAATGCGTTTTTAATGGTAAAACAAATTTCTAATCATCAACAACCTTTGATGACCAATCGATAATCTGACTCCAGGTATAAATTTCCTTGTTTGTTACTGTGATGATATCTACAGCCACTACAGGGGGAAATCTCAATTAAACTATTTGTTTTGATTGTTAAATATGTTTAAAGAATAAAACATACTACTACTACTACTACTATTACTACTACTACTACTACTACTACTACTACTACTACTACTACTACTAATAATAATAATAATAATAATAATAATAA
>JBAMHW010000010.1:3636694-3669066 GCA_037177495.1 Rhadinocentrus ornatus
TTGCTGCCCAGCTGCCATCCATCTACTCATCAAGCTCCTGTTAAAAGCCTGGTTTCTGCAGTCACTCCTCGCCAGTCAGATTGAAGGTGTTGAATTTATATATGGCTGACGGGAGGCTAGGGACCTGTGTTTTAGCGCCAGTTGTCCAGTGAGGAAAGAGCACTTTAGGTGGACATTAAATAGACTCAGTGAGAAGCTTTGTCAGACAGAAAATCAATTGCACAGCCACGTAGAGGGGAAACATCTAATCTGATGTAAAATCACTGAGTCAATACTTGAAAAGTGGGTCAGCACAGGGAAGAGACAGCAGAGGGACAAAAGAAGGACATGCTGCAACAGAAAACAGATCAGGCTTTTACAATCAGGACATAAAATAATAATTAAGGACACCTCGATAGAAGCACTGAAGCTTAAACTTTGGCATGGTTTAACATACCCAAAAGGCTGCTTGGTCACTGAATCAAGCACTTTGAGTAAAAGTGCTAAGGCTCATCCCTGCTCTCCTGACTCTTCATCTCACTGCAAGGTTACTGATTCTGCTCAAGTGCATTAATTAGACATCTGGCTACAACATTTCAAGGAGGATAATGCCACTTCACAGGATATAACTCTCTCCTCTTCATCTTCTCAGTGTTAAGAAGAAGAGCCAAGAAATATACAGTAGTGTGGCAGATCAAGTGCAAGAAACAATGGTACAAAAACTGGGTCACAGGTATTTTACAGTAGCCAGAGCATAAAACAGGCACCCGTTTAGTCAGCTGTTGGTCTGAAACTTGACTTCAATGTCTCAAAACAGGAAACTAAAGGCAAAGTATGCCCATTAATAAGACCGCTATATACCATGTAGGTCATGGAGAATGAGATGAGTCAGAACTGCATCAATTATCTCTGAGTCAGATATTTATAAAAAAAAAAATGGACTCAATAATAGCAGAGTTTAAGGGGGGAAAAAAAAAAAAGAAACTGGAGGTGGGTCTTAAGCTTAAATTGAATAAAACTCTTTCCCTGTACTCTACCTAATTTCAGAACTGAACACACCCTTTACCTGCCAAGTTTCCTTGTTTGTTTACTTGATTTTGTCTTTAAGCTTTTGTACCATTTAACCAAATAGATCTGATCCCTGGAGGAGCTTCCTCAAGTCAAACAGAGCAGGATGTTAATCCTGACTGACATCTTACAGCATTCCCTCCCATCTCTTTCCTCCAACCTGTTGGTTTCTGGACATAAGCAGGTGTGGAAATACCACACCAATTGACATTTCATTTAACTTTCATGCAAAAGAACCACAGAAGCACTGCTTCCAAATGTTTTTAAATCACTCAGCTTTTTCCAACGATTGAAATAAGACTTTAATTATTTATAGCTGCAGGGTGTCTGGAGGAATCTGCTGTGGCTCAGAAGCTTCTCAGAGCAGAGATACCATTGTCTGCAAGGAGGATTAAATATTAAATATCAGCTATCAACTCCAGACTGAAATGCTTAGCAGCATTCTCTTCTGACATTAATAGCTTTTTTGTCGGAACAGTAAGATGAAGGAATTATCACTCTAAAAGATGCTGCACACTGGAGCCAGCTTTACAGACAGAAAAAAAAATGTTAATTCATGTTTTCTAATCTGCAAGCTTCATGCCAAACTAAAGTAAATAATAAATAAGAGACAGGCAATGACAAGTCACACAGTGTTGAGTTCACACTTTTGACAATATGCTCTTTCAAAATTCTATTTTTGCCTCAGCTCTCAGTGGGGGCAGCATAGTCGTATGTGAGAGGGCAACGCCCCCCTCAAGGGTCTGAGTTTCTGCAAAAGCTGGACTCACAGCTACCATGCAAGGGTATGGCTAATGTCAGTATAGCCGTGTGTTTTCATAGTTATTTATTTATTTATGTAAAAAAGAAAGAAAAATAAGGAAATATCTTTATTGCTACCTGTAAATCAGCTTTAAGCTTTAGCTGTTAATGAATAAATCTTGCCAGCCAGCTGTATGTCTCATTAATATCTATTGTGACATGTGTTGTGCAAACTAAGCAAATGTAGCGGCTATTTAGGGAAAGTACAATTCACTTGCAAATCTTGCAAGCTTGGCTAAACCACCATGTTCATCACTGAAGCTGTAATTAGCTCCCTGTTTTCCTGTGGGAAACTTTGTCTGCATAGATTCAAAATATGATAGTTTCAGGAAATGTGCATTTATAGGTTGAAATAATAAAAGATATGTCTTCATGGGGAACTGTTCTAAAAACGTTTGTTTCACAGTAAAACATGAAAGTACTCACAAAATTAAAATTCATAATTCATTTTCATCTACATGAATATGGAGAGTAATATATTTCAGAAGCATGCATTTTCCAACACACTTTGAACATGTTGCTGAGCAGGCACTACTTTAACTCAGGGGTTTGTAATGTGTGAACCTGCATCAGAAAATATACAGAAAATAAAATAGGTAGTCGCTTTTTGCAGCAGCTACCGTGTTGAATTTTTTTCATGTTTTTTTATGTTGTTTCTGTTCTGTTTAAGTTTATCTACACCAGCCAAACTACACGCTTTAAAACCAAATGGCATAAAAATTATGCCTGTGGTCTCTGTGCTACTTTTGTCATTCCTGGTGATTGAGGGACAACAGCGCTATCGATTTTTTACATCGGCGAGTAACTGGTAGCACTATGCAGGCCTGTGATGCTACCAAGCATCAACCTCCGGCGGTAACATGTGAAGCCTATGTGGTAGTGCAAAAAAAATCAGTTTACCCCTCATCCATTAGGGACTGGCTCCAAAACAGAGTCAATCCCCACAGACTCCAATGTTAAAAAGACCAACTTCGAAGCAGATATAAACATGTTTAAAGCCTGGTACAAAAAAATCATTTTAGGATTAATAGGTCAAGTTTACAACAACTGTGAGGGGGGTGAATTTTTTATTAACTCATCCGTTTAGATGTTATTTAGTCTTGAAATTCGGCATAATTAGGCGCGTGTCCTTTTGATTGATATGTATCCAATATCCGCGGCAAGAAGGGAGAGCATAGCACAAACGCAGTTTTTAGCCAGCTAACAGCGTGCCTTAGCTTTAGCCCGCTTACCTCCGTTAGCTGGTTAGCTACCATTACCTCCGGGTCAGCTCAGTTAGCTCTTAGCTACAGGCAGCTTGGAGTTTGATGGGTGTTAATCATCCACCCCCACCTTCACAGTTCCCCTCTCAGCTCCACCACTTTGCCCAATTTTGGATTTTTAGGGAATGATGACACATGTGACACCACCAAGATGGCAACAGTGGGAACCGCCCAATGACCTTCATTTCAGCTCTTCAGAAACCTACGGGTGATGTCACGGAGTCTCTTTTATATACAGTCTATGGCTGCTACCCAGAGTGAGGCCTGTCATCCCAAAGTAGCTGTGGAGGAGACGTCGGGAGTGCAGAGCGGAAGCCAAAGTTAAGGCAAAGAAGTGGAGGTACAAGCCATTAAGATCCAATGGGAATACCATAAGTGTAGTTTCATGTGCTTTACTGAGAGATGGCTTCATTCACTCATCCATAGCGTAGCCAACAGCCTGTTCGAGCCGACAGACATGCAACAAGCAGCGGAAAGAAGAGAGGTGGGGGCATTGCACTGTATGTGAGTGGAAAATAGTGTCATCCTGGACATGTGCATGTGAAGAAACGTCTCTGCAGCCAAGATATAGAAACTGCTTGCTGTGGGAAGCACCCATATTATCTGCCTTGGGAATTCACCTCTGTCATTGTCATATCAGTGAACCTTCCGCCTTTAGCAGACGCAGAGGCAGCGTGTGATGTCATAAGTTCCAGCATTGCTAAGGTACAGACTCAACATCCCAACTGGAAGAGGTGCACGTCAGGCCTTCGCGAAGGTACGCAGTGCCTACACCAGTGATGCAGATGCAGACGCCGCGCGAGTATATATCTGCCTTCAGAAAGAAGGCTGGCTTCATCATTGGGTACAAACTGAACAATTTTGAAACTGTGGTGGAGATGTGGTCGCTAAACAAACGGGTTTCCATCATGGACCCCGACCATCCTCTCCACCTAAATCACCTCTGGGAGACAGGGAAGAGCCTGCTTAGACAACAGGCTTTACCTGTTGCTTTTATCTACATGCCATTTTATTGTCTGTCTGTCAAATTATTCACAAGCCTGTTTTATGTCTTTGGAGGTATCCCTTTACATCACTCTTCAGCCTGCAGAAAGGTAAAAGGTGAAAATGCAGTGCTCCAAAATCCCGTGACATTACAAATTGGACTGCTGTCTTTTCCACAGCAGAGTAAAGCTAACACTATTGTTGGCACCAACAATAGTGCCAACACAACCAAGTTCAGATTGTCTCCAATATTTCTAATGTATCCAAACAAAGCTGGCTGCCGAATGCTAATGGCTAATTTGCAGAATGCTGTACAGACACACCCCCATGACTGACTGTTGACATCTTGCATTCACTGCTCAGACACGCCCCTCACCTCCTCCAATGTAATTTCTGTTATTGACAAGATGATTGGTAACGCACTTTAAAATGACATCATTATCCATTAATCTTTGCCAGACCTTCACCAAGACCTCTTACAATACAATCACATTGCTGCAGTCTGATTTCCTGATTTCACCAGACAATCATACCACTACAACAACAAAATGTGATAGTAGCCCTTCTCAATATTCGGTCCCTCAAAAAACAAGTCTCTCCTTCTAAATGAACTAACCACAGAATGTAAACTAGGTCTTCTCTGCCTTACTGAAACCTGGCTCAGCTCCATAGAATATTTCCTTTCAACCAAACCACACCTCCTGGTTTGTTGTTCATTGACCGGCCAAGTCAGAAGGGGTAAGGGCAATTCCTGCTACCAACTCCTTCAAACATATTTCTTTTAAACTTGCTGGCCTCTCTCTTCTGGTTGTTGCCACCTAAACCCAGTTCTCTCTATGTTCCATTTTATGACCAAACTTCTTGCTATTTCATCTTCTCTGCTTCTTTTGAGGAATTCAATATCCATGTACATAATGCAAACAGCAATCTAGCCACAGACTTTCTGGATCTTGTTTTAACATAACCTAACATGTAAGCTTCCCTGCACAAACACAAGGTCACATACTGGACTTGGACCTGATCACTTTTGTTAATGATATTCCCACTCTCGCATCTAAGAAAAAGCAGCTCATCTCCTTCAGAAACCTAAAGTCGATGTGTCCTTCTTCTCTTCACCTACACTGCCCAATGATACCATTGGTCTTGTCACTTACTATAACAATCTTCTCTTCTCCTACCTGGACCAGTTGGCACCTCTAAATATAAAAACAGTGTCATTCTCCCACTCAGCTCCCTGGTACACACCAGAACTTATTCAAATAAAATCCCAGAAATGTATATTGGAGAGATTCTACAAGAAAACTATACTTACAGTTCACCTTCAGGCTTACACATACTATATTCACCAATACAAAGACACTCTCATTAAATATTTCCTTAGTTATTCTCGGGTTTGGATGCCCGCAGTAATAAAGAAAAGGGGCCTGTGAACACTTGTTCCTGTAAAAAAAAAAGTGTTGCATTCATATTTCCCGTTCTGCATCCAGGGGTTATTGCTCTACTGTGGACCGCTGTGAGAGAATCAGGAGGGTTTCTCGAAGGGAGCAGAGGAAGCCCAATTAAGCCACTACACTTAAGAAAGCAAGTCCAAAAACCCACAACTGATAATATTTGCAAGCGACTTAAGAGAAAAAAAAGTGTAAAAAGCAGATTTTGCAACACTGCCCATGTCGTGCTGCATCTCTGCTGCAAACAGGAAGAAGGTCACAGCTACTGGCCTAAATGTTTTTATTTAGCTATAACGGTAGGGTAATATATATAATATATTTAAAGAGCAATGCTTTAACTATTACTAGTGTTGAGTTACTACCCAAACTGGTACGGAGATATCCTTACCGTTTGTAATTTTTTGATTTTGCTGATTGATGTTTTGCATTTTTATTGTGGTAGTCTTGCTGTAAGGCAACTTTGAGTTTCACGAAAAGTGCTCCATTAATAAAATTTATTACTGCCCCTAAGTAGAAGCAAAATGCTATGAAAAAAAGGAATTTGCAAAGCTCAAGTGCACCAAGGTTGCATATTATTTAGCCTTAAGTGCAATTTACACATTCACCGTGTTACCCATCCGCATTGTCCTTAGCCCCAACAGGTGGACATTTTTTCTATCATGGACAGACAGATTTGATTTCATCCAAATTTTCAAATCTAACAAAGCAGAGTATGAATTAGGAGATGATTCAATGCATTAGCTGAATGGTAAATGGATTAAAGTTTGCCTGTGCCAGCAGGGGCTGACTGGGGCTGACAACAACAGATTACATAACAAAGAGGAGAAACAACAAAAAATGAAAAACAGCAAAGAATCGGATGAAAAGCTCAGACAACAGTTGTTCTGGACAGATGGACAGGCAGACAGGTAGTTATGCAAAATCACTGCACTTAAAATACCTTTTAAGATACCTTTTTTAGATCCAATTTTGCCTGAAATGTTTCAGATCAAGAAAAAGTATGTACCTCAGGGATCTCTATTCTGCAGTCTCAAAAATGAAGCAGGAGCTACACATTCCACCATCTACCAATATACCAAAACTACACCAGCAGAGTTGAGGTCCTGTGGCTTGTATTGTGAAGTGGGATTAACATACCCAGGATATCTCTCCGCTACCTGGGATGATTTACCCAGACATTTGCAATCCTGGTTAAGCAGTACTACCAAGCTGGTTATCAACTTGGTGATTCAACCCAGGGCTTTCCAATTTTGATCAGTGCATGCTCATATAACAGGGGTGGGGTTTACAACGCCTGACCAATCGCAGACTACTTTACCATGGAGGAACAGACAATAATTCTTCAAAAATTTGAAGAATTCAAACACATTGTCCCGGCCAAAAGCAACACTGTTGCCGCAGCAACAGCCAGGAAGTAATGCTGGCAGATAATTGTCGATTCTTATAATGCGTTTGTGTGATTATACAATATTAATTCATTAGACAATATAAACGGACGGCAGTCTGATCACTCAGTTTTACTTTATCACAGCACAGATATTTTGGGCAGAGTTCTTCCTATGTGCTCTTCCTTTTCTTTATATTTTCTATTCAGTTCTTTAGAGGCCATTAGAGACATGCCGTGTGAGTGTGTTTTGCGTTGGAATATTTATTCTTCACCGTGACAAAATGAGTATATGTGCTTTCCATAAATTCATGGTTAGGCAGTAATGCCGTGTGTGACCATCATTAATAATCTAATTTTTTCAGATGCAACCCTAGTGGAGATAAACTAGATTGGGTAACAAGTCCAGAACAAATACAAAAACATACTTGAAAGCAGTCAGTGACAAGGCTTTATTTCATCATTCTGTCTCTGGTACAGGTAAAATTTTAAAAGTTTATTTGATGTTGTTTGCAGCCTATCAGATGGCAAATGTAACGCAGTTCATCCAATAAAAATCTGTACCTTTCGTACAGGGGACATCAAAAGGATTGCATCTAAAACACTTTTTCTCTTAAGCGATCCCTACCACACAACATCAAGAGGATGTTCTAAAAATGGGCCAGCCATTTTTCAAGAGACCTGATTGGTCAGGAGGTGATGCTTTTATACTTGTGTATCTCTAATCCAGAACATAACCTGCTCCGAAGCAGGTTAGCCAGTCATCTTAAGTTACCATGGTGATTTACCCCAGTAAAAAGTTAACCAGGATGGAAAACCTTGGGTTAACCCTGAAGTTATCTGAATAATAGAAAATCAATCTTCGTAGTACAGGCCTCTAGTGTTCTACAGATAAGTATCTGGCGTTTGGCAGAACAAAAAAAATGTATTTTAATTTACACCAAATTGTATAAAACTTCAGCAACAATAGGCTCTGTGGTTGTTCTTGTTACAATGTCCAATTGGACAACCATTTTCCAGCAATCAATATAAACAGAAAAAGTACTTCACCCTTGACCAATATGTTGGTGGGGAAATTTGTGCGGTTAAATTTATGAATCACTCATCCATCTCCTGCACATCCTAAAATAGGAGTGGTTGCTGAAGAGCTGAGGTGTGAAATAAAGGTCACCCATTTCCCCATTTGCATATACTGCAGTGACTTGCATCATTAATCCCATCTTAATGCTGTCATTATCAAGAGGTCAGGAGTATTCAGGTAGCCATCTCACCTTAATTTCTGTAAAAGAAGTCTGAGTTTTTGTTTCTTTGTTTTAATCCTGACTCACACACAGGTTTGTGTTCACAGCTGTGACTTTGCTCAGCAAATCTATAGGCAGAGTAAAGTTTGACAGGACAATTAAACACCGATGAAGAAAGGCTGCACAGTCGCATGAGCGTACTGAGGTACTGCTTACACTTGCCCTGCAGCTGTTTTTTCCACCCTTCTGTAAAACCATCACCTAAGGATAAAACAGCATCTTCTCTCTGCCAGCTTTAAACACAAATTCAAATAGGCTCAAAAGCCAAATGGCAAAAAGCTATTCACAGCTAATAAAAACACAATGGTGTTATTACAGCCTTCAAGGCATCTCCCTACTTGCTGATTTAGCTGTTCTCATTCTTTTGTCAAATCGGGGTTAAGGACATGCGTAAAGCAGATCCCAGAGAGCTGCAAGCCTGTTAGTTGGAAATCTGAAGTTTTGGGGATAACTTACATTTTCATACATTCGTACAATACAATACAAAAACTGCCACCATTTTAGTTGCAAGCCTTTCAAAATCATCATAATAAAATAATAATAATAATAATAATAACATTAATAATATTAATAATGCAGTTTTTTATTATTACATGTTTTCTAATTGTGATATGAAATTTTATTTTATTTTTTTATTTGTCTATTAACAAGCATTGACAAAAAAAAGGAAGATTCAATACTTTATAAGAAAATACAAACTAAGTTTATTTACACACCAATACCTATATATATATATATATATAGTGTATAAATAAGTCCTAATTTTCACCAGGTGCGTGTGCGCTGCGTTACGGCTGATAGGGTCAGACAGGAAATCAAACATGTGAACAGTGTAAAAGCGTCCAGTAACTTTCAAAATAAAAGCCCCTGAGCAGATTTGCGCTCACTGAACCGTGTAAACATTACGTCATTAATCGGTCAGGTTGTCTCAGTGGGGGGTTTTTTCCATCATGGCTGATGGAAAGTTTATCCTGAAAGTGGAGAATCACAAGATTCTCCAATTTTCCTGTGACTTCATGGTCTCGTGGATCCAGCTAGGTGGACTGCACTCGGGGTCGCTCTGCACCTGACACGCTCTCAGTGTGGACTGACCCGCCACGGAAACTAATTGGGGTAAACATCCTGCTGTCAGACACCTGCAGAAATTTCTGTCCTTGTGTTGAAAGACTTGTACCTGAAGTGCTTAGACAGAACCATAAGACATTAGGAAACAAATGCCTTATCCAGGTCCAAACAGTTGGTGGTAAATATCACAATGGCTGAGATCATAAGACATCAGACCCAGCTTGAAAAACATGTTTAGACACCTAGATGCTTATATAACCAGTTATTTGTACTGGATTAGTAATGTGCATGTAAACATATTCAATGTGGTCTTGGCAGGCTGACATGGTACATGTGATAAAAGGCCTGGTAGGAACTGACATCTACACCCCGAATGCAATAGTCATACACTGTAGTTTGTGATATAGTTTATGAATGAATACCTATGTTAGGGCAAAATCTAGTTCTATTTTTCTTTTGATACAATACCAAATAATTAGAAAATATTATAAACTTTCTTGATAATTAATGAGTTTGACATTCACAAAATAAAAAAACAGTAGTGTGGTGAAATTTATGAAATGCTTTGAGAGAATATGTTGCATAATACTTAAGGCCAGAGCAGCTTCTGTCACTATCACACCAGTGATTCATGACTTGTTAACTCGCCAAATGAGATTCACACTGAAAAGGCCACATCAAATTCTCCCATTTTAGAGTATTCAATGTTTAATTTTTAGGATTTGCTGAAAGACATGCATTAACCCAGCATCTGGAATCATGCCAAGAGCTATAGCCAAACAAAATTTTATTCACCAGCATTCACACACTATGATTTATATTCATTTGGCTTCAGATGAATGGCACAGTTGGATTATCCGGCAAACGCAACAAAAAAATGCAGCTACATTTTCCTTTCAGTGGTTTTGTTTCTATGATCTGTCCATTGGGCTGCCGGCAGAAGCCAGCAGGGCAGACGGGCAGACGGTGTGTGGTCACCAGCAGTACACCGACGGGGGAGGGGAATATTAATGCATCTCCTTTCTGAACCAAACTGAGAACCAGATATCAAGGATCAAAGCCCCATGTAATGATATGAGGGGAAATAGGTGATTATTTGTCCTTGAAAATTAATGCTGTAACAACATGATTTTCCTCTACAGATTAACATTGCATTAGTTAATGGTAAAACAGCAAATCATGTCTAAGAATCAGAGAACTTCAGCATACCTGAACTATTTGGTAGATCATCTGTAATGTGGGAAGTATTGGAGGTAATAAGGTAATGAAATTTGGGATTGGGGGTGGGGTGTCAAAAATAAGGTCAACTAAGATAAATAGACTGATTTCTTTTCAGAAATAATAGCAATCAAATACTAAATCTTGTTCAGTTTCACATTGTGACAGTAGCAGATATGACCTATACAATCATTTAGCAGCCACTGTCTGTAATATTTAAAAAATTATTGTTTAGTTGTAAAAATACAATTTGAATTTATATTTTTATATTGGAAGAATTACTGATATATATAGTTGTAGTAGTAGGTAAGGCTGGGCATAGAAATGACTTCAAATTTAAAGATTAGAGGGTTCTCATGTCATAAACACTGTAGTCAAAATTGTGGCACAAATTGGTAGCTGCTACATATGTGGATCCATAGTAAGTAGATATAAATGGCACAGTGATCAGATACCAACAGACACACAGTTTTTAATGGAACATTACCTCTTTCTGTTTTTGATCTTGGGTCTTGTAACATGTTGCACCTTTAAATTAGCATATCATACCCTTTCTGGACAACTCAATGTGAAATATGCCATTGTTGCTGTCTAGCGAAAAGTAAAATATATAAAAAATAACTGTTTATATTTAAGTATGATTAACAATGACACTAGAAGTGAGAGGTTGTAGAGGCCTAATGACTCTACAATTCTGTTGCTGTTTACATCGTAAAAAGCTAACTGCCTTACAAGAATGTTAGCTTATAACAGGCAGGTTGATCTGACCCAACCATGGGTTTAATTTTGGCCCAAACACAATATTAATTGATTCTTATATTTCAAATTTATTCTGCATCATGTTTTGGTCTACATTTGTTGTAATTTACCATGAAATATAGAATTTCTTAAACTAGTTTTTAACCTTTACACACCCTTAGAATATGGAGGGGCATTTCAAGCTACATTATTTTAAATTACTGGTAAATTGGAATATCATTATTCACCACATAGCTATATAATACTAGGATCTTATGATACACAACTTTATGTGTCTTTGTCACCAGAAGACTGCAGCCCAATAGACTTACTGTGTCAGTGTCTGGAGCATATAAACACCTGGATAAGGGAGAATTTTCTACAGTTAAATGTAGACAAAACTAAGATTTTTCTGTTTGGTAGCAAAGAGAAGAGGGTCAGTATTGGTAAACACCTGGAGACTCGGGCTCTTAAAATCACCGACCAAGTTTGTAACCTTGGAGTGTTGATAGAGTCAGATCTGACTTTCAGCAGCCACATCAAAGCTGTCACTAAGAAGCTTTTTACCAGCTCAGAAACATCAACAGAATAAAAAGTTTATTCTCCCAAAAAGACCAAGACGAAACTCATCCATGCATTCATCTCCAGCAGACTTGATTACTGTAATGGTCTTTTAACAGGACTTCCTAAAAATAGCATTAAACACCTGCAGCTCATCCAGAACGCTGCTGCTAGAGTTTTAACCAGGACTAAGAGATCTGAACACATCACACCAGCTTGGAAATCTTTACACTGGCTTCCAGTTAGTCACACAATAGATTTTAAAACCCTTCTGATTGTTTACAAATCCCAGAACGGTTTAGGCCCAGAATACATCTGTGATATGTTCAGAGAATATAAACCTATCAGAGCTCTTAGATCCAAAGATTCTGGTCAACTAGTCCAGACCAGAGTCCAGACAAAACATGTAGAAGCAGCATTTAGCTGTTATGCTGCAAATAAGTGGAACAAACTGTCAGTGGAGATTAAACTTTCACCAAATGTAGACATTTTTAAATAAACTTTTTAACTTCTCGTTTTAATAATTTTAATGTAATTTATGATTTTTTTTGTGATTCTTGCTTTGTTGCTGCCTTTTACTCTTTCTTAATATCTGTAATGCTTTTGTTTTATGTAAAGCACTTTGAATTGTCCTGTACATTAGATGTGCTGTACAAATAAACAGCCTTGCCTTTTGAGCTGTTCATTTTGAAACAAAAGTAATTTGATCAATTCAGTATAATTCAATCTGGTGTAATGCAGATGGTAGCTAACCTCCCTTCTCTTCAGTGGATACTTGTCAAAAACTGTTATCAAAGGTGTTTATATCTTTCCTGTATAAGACTATCTGTTTGCTTACTACATAAAGATATCTCATTCTTTTGTGAACAAAAATGAAAATTCATGTATGTATATAGTCTGCATAGCAGAATACAGGTGATGATACATTTTCATATAGAACTATTTAGTTTGATTCCATGCAGTTTGACACCATCCTTCACAGTTATTTAATGTAAGTTGCTTACGTTTTTAAAGGATTTATGATTTAAAACAAATAGAATTTATTTGTTCCTTTTTTATTATTTATTTTTGTATGCAAGTCAAATACAAATTTACTGGTAAAATATTGTCTTTTTAGCATGTTTTACTTGAGCTCTTTTTTTCAAACAGTGGTTCTAAAATGCCTAATATTTGAGATAGAGTCACGTGTGAGAAAATAATCCCTTTTTCTATTTCAGTACTAATCTAACCAGCAACATTTACCATTTCATGATGCTTTTCTGAGCAAAGAAAGGAGCATTCAGTTTTCCACACACTCCTTTCACAGGGGGCAAAATTATTTTTTCCCAAAATATATAAACTGTTTCCTCTGATGTGCATTTCTCCATGCAGCCATCTCCATCATAAAAAACAGTGGAACGGTGCATTCATTCAAGAACTATTATGTCAGAGGCATTGTTCCCAAAATGAAACCCATTTGCTTCAGCACTTCACATCAGAACATGTTCTTATCACCCAACCTTTACTGCAGCTCTTGTTAACACAGCATAACTAGAATTCACTAAAGTTAAAGGTGACCTGTTGTATATTGCATATACACTCAGTCTTCATACTGAAGAAATAATATACATGGAGACACACATGGAACATGCTCTTCCAGACTGACAATCACACTGGACATCAAGCACCCAGAATAACTGACAAATATATAGACAGCACACTCATTGGTAAAAGAAAATAGTGTGTTACTGTGATGACAATGCATGCAGATATATTCCATTTCATCTTTGAGTACAGCAATATTAACAAATTTGATTAAGATTTATAGTAAAAATCTGCATCCACTTGCTCAGCATGGAGTCATAAATTAAACCAAAGCTGCTGAGACTGGAAATTAAATTGTTGCAAAGCAAACAAGTTTTGCAACAAGCATGAAATTACAAATCATGGCTGAAATCAGAGCAAGGTAGTTATTGATAATCTTGTATCGCTTTAGGACTCAGGTCAACCCACATTTCAGTACATAAAAGAAAAAAAGAGACCTTACCCCAAACTAGAATCAGCTGTGATGTAGTATAATTTCACGCAAATTTAGATATTTTTTTTTATGATTTTACTGCATTTAGTCAGATTCATAGTATCTATTTCCATCAAGCTAAAGCCAAATACACTAGTAGTATTGCTATAAAGTAGTTGTCGACAATTGTGTCTAAAAATACATATTTATGGAACGAACCCTGTGCAAGCTAGCTTTGTTAAACTTGAATCATGATATTAAGCATTTAAAGTAGCACAATGTAACTTTCCAAACTTAAAAATATTGAAGTATCTGTCTCATTTGAGGACACTGACAATCATTGTGTACGTTCCTAGAGAGTCCCGAGGCTAAGAAACCACACTTCACAACTTGGATTTTCCTACCTGGAACTACACGTTTTGCTTTATGTATACTGGATATCAACACAATAGCCGTCTTGAACACGCACAGTGGCTGATTTAGCAAAGAAACCCAAGAGGACATAAATGGTGGAAAAAAAGGAAAAGAAAGCAACAAGAGTCAACATCGGACTGAATTTTACTGGTTGAAGAAACCTTAGAGCAGTGATTCCCAACCATGGTCCTCAAGGACCACTATTCTGCAGGTCTTAGATGTCTCCCTGCCACAACACACCTTATTCAAATTAATTGGTTCTCTGACAAGCTCTGCACAAGTCTGCTAATGAGCCATGAATTTGAATCAGGTGTGTTGTAACAGGGAGACATCAGGGAGACCTGCAGGGTAGTGGTCCTTGAGGACCAGGGTTGGGAATCACTGCCTTAGAGTACAGATAGGATGCAATATGGATGCTGAATTAGCCCCAGTTAGGGGTCATGTCACTGAGAAGATCAGCCGAAGTTCCATAGTGCTTCTTTAAAGATACATCACCGGCATATTATGGTGAACTTTCTGGGTGGAAATGATAACATCCTCTATTAGGGTTACTTCATGCCTTTATATGATGTAAATGTTTGTTTGTTTGTTTGTTTAATTCAACTGCAAAGTGAATTAAATATGGCTGAAATGAGCTAAATTTAATATACATTATCTTTCTTCTCATGCTTTAGTTGACACTATTAAGTTACCACTATGTTAGACCTTGTCCACACGTAGCAGGGTATCTCACAAAACAAAGATATTTTTCTACGATTTGGCCTGTTATCCACACAAAAACAAAGATTTATGTCATTAAATACGGTACTTTAAAAACCTCAGACCAAAGTGAAGATTTGCGAATACTCTGTTTGCACGTCTGCACGTCGGTTTTAGGTTTGGAAACATCACTGTCTGCAACAAAAATACTTTGACATCACATGTGCGACCTTTGTTTACAGCAGCATTGATGTCCTCAAAATGTTGAGCGTTATCCATTGTCCCGGCGCTTTGTGTTTGTTTGTTTTTACAAGCTCAAATACCACTCCACTAGCCATTTCATGTTCGAGGCATGTTCGCCGTCAAAGGTGCCGACGGCAGTTTTGGGTCAGGTCAGGGCGCTGCTGCCACCTCAAGGTTTGGAATGCTTATGAATGTGATTAACAACGCGGTTATGCGGTTAGGTATGGATTGATTTTTTTTACAAAAACGATGTGGTGTGGACTCATTTTTTACTAGACGGATATTCAGTTTTAGTTTTACAAAAACCTGGCTACGTGTGTACATGGTCTTAGACTAGCTATTTCCCTGCAAAACTATACACTAAGAATATTGTTCACATTCACACAGACTGAATTTGATCTCTCCAGAGTTTTTTCTTTTTTTTTTTTGTTGTTGTTGTTGTTGTTTTTGCTTTTTTCCCCCTGGACTGTAAGTTATTTCATCCAAGATGTTTGGCAGTGGCAACTGACTGTCAAGATGTACAAAATAATACATATTTTAAGGATGAACAATCAGAAGAATAAGCATGCTGAAATTGTGTCACAACACAATATGTCACCTGGAGCAGGCTGACATCAAATGCTGTTGGGATGATTTTAAGATTCAAGGTCTGGCTTTGCTCCAAGGCTAATTCCCAGAATCTGTTCCGGTGTCTGCTGTGGTTTCAATATTACCACTAAATAGATATGAATCACATGACAGATGGACTTCTCCCATCAGATTCATGTTTATTTAATTGCTAGATAATGATTATTGATGTGATTTATGGGCATTTGCTGG
Source organism: Rhadinocentrus ornatus (assembly GCA_037177495.1). Lineage (NCBI taxonomy): Eukaryota > Metazoa > Chordata > Actinopteri > Atheriniformes > Melanotaeniidae > Rhadinocentrus > Rhadinocentrus ornatus. The sequence goes on from JBAMHW010000010.1 coordinate 3,652,675, forward strand.
CTGCTGCGAAATGAATGTGTGAAACATTGGGCTGACTGACAGAATGAAACGGATGGACGGAAAATGCAATAGATAAATCCACACCGGCTGGATAAAGGAGACACCTGTGTGGCATTATGTGGTAGATAAAGTGGCTTCACAATCCTACGTACATGGTCTGCAGGAGGCTCTGTGGAACCGTGCAGCCAGCCTTGGGAGGGAAGTTCCAAAACAATCCAGGCCCCATCTAGCAGCAGGTATAAAAATAAAAGAGACAAGATCCACTGTACTGCTGTTGGTGCATTGCAGGTGCAAAGGCAGTAAAAAAGATTCACAGAACTTTAAAGGAAGATGTCATGCAATAAAGCTACACAGAGCAAAGAAAATGATAGTTAGATAGCAGACAGATGCACACGTTTCTGTGAAAGTTGCCATTTAAGACAAAAAAAAATGTAATAGTTAATAGAGGAAACTGTGACTAAGCAAATGATGCAACAGTGTTAAAAAATGAGAAATAACACAAGTAACAACCCTTTGTAATTTGCGTAAATAATAATGTCATCCCATTTTTCAACAGACACAAGGAAGCTATCTAATTAATGCAAAGATCCGGAAGAAAGATCTGGAAAGGGGAAGTGTATTAGCATGCAAAACATGCTAATAACAGCTCTTCCAGTAGCTCAGTCTCTGTGCCAACCTCATTGTTTAGCTGTTGAGAATGCCACAGGGTGGGAGGGAAGTGGGGGCTTAAAGTGAGGTTTGGAGTCTCCAGGGAGAAATAAGAGTTGTTCCAAAACAGATGGAAACAGAAAAACAGCAAGCCGCACAAACAAGGAAACTCTTCAGCCATAATTCTCTATGCAGCAAACGAGCAGTTTTAATAAAAGAAAAGTTTCTTTACCTCAAACTGATAATTTATACTTTTTAAGAAGAAATGATAAATGTTTAAAATGATAAAACTCTGCATTTGCCAACAGTAACTAGGAGATTATGTTGGTATATGAGTATTGACTGGGCCACATCATAAACAAACAGACATTTATCTTTAGGTGACAACTAAAACATCCCATTCAAGCTACTATATTTGTACTCTTCTCAGAAAAGTACAGTTGGCTAGCTGTATGTTATGTTAGCAATGTTAGCTTTTTAATGTGTCCCTTAAATGTTGCTCCCCCAGCCATGTAGTTTAGAAGCAACTTACACTAGGTTTTTTTGTGGTTGTTTTGTAAGTGGTGGGTTTACATGTATGCATGTGCATTTCATGGCTTAATAGAAGTTATTACAAAAAAGATACCAGTAAAAAAAAATAAATGTACATTTTATTTTTTTAATCATTAAGGATGCATTCATACCTGTCCTTCTGAATCAAATCCTAGTTTTTGAATTTTTGACTCCACAATCGTACCAATTCTTGCAGACTATTATGTGTAGATGTGTTCTTGGTGGATTTATCTTAAACTTGAAAGTTATTGTAGCAGATGATCCTATTGTAAAAATGCATAGCAGTGCTGTGGTCGTTTTGCTCTCTGTAATTTGTATCCATTTAAACGTATTGATAAGATGGTTGACCTCCAGTTAAAAGAGCAACTGTAAAAATCAGTTAAAATCTGCTGTTAAACATAATAGAATTTAATGGATGTAGAACTGTTATGAAAACACAATGTTTTCCACCCAGAATCATAATTCAGTATTATTATACCGTTGCATGCTGGGTCAGGAACTTCCTCCCACACAATCAATCGCCTGGTTAGATTTGGTTTTGTTTGGCTTAAAATTATTAAATCTAATGGAGACGGGATGAGATCTCACCACTGAATGCAAGATCTGAAACTAATAAAAATGTGACCTCCTTAAAATCCAACCAAATCTAAAAAAAAAAAATAATTTTAATACGTCCAAATACATTTAGTGCTATCTTTACTTTTTGAAGTCACATGTAGAGGATTTTATGAGTATTGTTAATAAACATATGTTTATCACTTTATTGGATTAAAAAATGTTTTTGTTTTACTTACAATGTACAGATATGTTTACTATTTGCTTATGAGGCTTACAAATGAACCCGGATATGGTTTTGAGGCCAGCCCTGCAGTCTGAATGTAGAAACATTTTCCTGAAGTTAAACAAAGGCTCTGTGGCAACAAAAGACAACCTCAAAAGAAACAAGAAAACAATGTGGAGTCTAAATAAACATTTTCACATTCTCAAAAGGGGAAATGTTTATTACAGTATTACTCCTTTTGCAAACAACATTGTTTTTCTTGTTTTCTTTGCCCATTAAGTCTATTGCGTTTTCATACTTATAAAACTTATCCAGTGTCTTGAAAAAGGGATAAAGCCATTTTTTGTTCAACTGAAGCAGTAAATCATCTCCATCCACTCTAACAGGTATGAAGAAACATATCACATGACCATTTACATGCACTTCCTGTTTCTAGTGTAAAACAGTTGTGTGTTGGTGACTTAAAAGTCATAAACATAATGACATCTTAACGTTCCTTCAAGACGAAAAGATATTATTTAGAAAGAAAGGAATAGAATGTATCCAAAATAATAGGTTTATATGTTGATTCTTCTTGTGGATGTGAATAATATTGTATAATTTAATTTTACTCTATGTTGGGACTTTGGAAATATTAGCTAATAAGCTCATAACTGTGCAGCCAAAATATCTCATGTAAGTTAAATCAAGCACTGAATCTAAACTCAAAATGTTAACTTAAGCTGGAGATTATTTCTTGTTGTTTATACTTTGGGGTTCTGGGTTTATCTGTTAAATTGTTAGCTGCTATCCAATCTCAAAATGCTCTTTCCAAATATGGACTACCTTCAGCAGTGATAAGATACAAGCTAGAATTGTTGTGTGGCTCATGAAGAAACAAAGGGAGGAGTGTATTGCTCTTTGTAGATCTATTAATAAAACCCTCGCTATGAAACAGATCCACTCCCAAAGGAATGACAGGCTTGACTTTCAGTGGACTGATGAAGCACTGGTAGTCAAAAAAAAAAAGAAAAAATAGGTAATAAGTTTTACTGCTTGAAAACAGGCTGTAAAAAAAACCTTCCCTGCAAGGCAGCGATGAGGGCATTGCTGTTTTGGAGCCAGCAGTGAATTTATGTAAGAGGACCAGACAAAAAAAGTGGCCTCAACTGTGTCTCTAGAAGATTTAGAGAGATTCTACAAAAAGATTAATTTGAATATTTTCCTTTTGTTTGTTATGACCAGATGTAATCATGCTCAGTAGTTACAAGTGGTAAAGTTAGAATACAGACATATTTAATTGCCTGTTTGGAGCAACTCAAAGGATGAATTTTTACCATGCATTACAGTTTCAATCTGTTAGGTGTTGCCAAGGGCATTCTGCAAATGCAAGTGGACTCAGAACACCCCTAACAAAAGCCTGCAGCAATATTTAATCAACTTTTATGAATTCCACCTACTGTAGATTCATTATTCAACCACCTCAGCCTGCTTTAGCCAAACAATATTTTCTCATGGCTTACTCCTTAGTGATAAGCCAATTTTCTTAATATAAGCACTTTAAGGTAAAAAAAGAAAAAGAAGCATGTTTTAAAGTAAGCTGTCCGCTTTGTTTTCAACAAGCTCAGTAAATTCAACCTGTCGACGTTCTGTTCATGCAAATAAAGAAGCTGGTAGCAGGGGGTGAGTGTGTGTGTGGGTAAAAGTATAGAATACAAAGCCCCAGCAGCAATATTCACACAGTCAGTGCCAAAATGCTATCCTAATTTAAACATCCTCTTCCTTCTTCTATAGTCTTCCAACATGTAACAGCTACAGCTCATGGAAGGCTAAAATCTCACTGTGTTGGAAAATAACAAGCTTGATGAAGATTTATGAAGGGTTTCTGTTTTCAAAATGGTTCTTTTACAACTCAAAAGCAACTGCATAGATATATTGCAGATAGATAAAGCTTTACACTACCTGCGGTGTAGGTAGAAATTTCTGTAGTCGACACCGTGTGGTCTAGCTTTTTTTTGTTCTCGTCCCTTCGGCTGCCACAAACTGGATGAGAGCGTGTGTGTGTCTATGGTTGCACTAGACAAAATGAGAGAGGGTGAGATGTCTGCCTCTCTCTTTCTCCCCCCCTCCCCTTCCTGATGATAAACACAGAGCACGTGGCTTCACCAATGATGCAGCACAGTGAAGATCACAGTGTCAAGAAATGAATAGGGAGAAGGATGAAAGAGAATGACAAGAAAATAAGACTCGTAAAAAAATAAACAAAGAAAAACGAGAGATGTGGATATCGGTCCTGTATGTGTGTGTGTGTGTGTGCGTGTGTTTGTTCAAGTCCTTAAGAGCAGAACTCTGCAGCTTTGAGTTGGCAGAGATTACTCACACTTTATGAAACATGCCAAAAAATCTGAAATCATCCAAATCTTAAAAAAATATCAACTTCTGAATAACCAGCTGTGACACAAACTGAGTCCAAATAGGTTTGCAAACATCCTCATACCCACATGCACAAATAAAGCTACTGCCAAGGACCTGACCATGTTTAGGCAAGAAGAGATTGGAGCATTGATAGCAATATCATCTGTGTGTCTCTGGTAGGTTACTGACTTTAACACTATCTAACATACAGTGTGGGTTGTTTTATATATATATAAAAAAGAGAGATATTTCAGGCGAGTGCACCTAAAACATCTTTGCATTTTTGTGTCCCAGAGATGTGCGAGTGTTGCTGACAAGGTTAAGGAAGCATGAGTGAGCCAGAAGAGATGTGTTTATTGGCCCAGATTTGCTGAGACCAATGCCCTTTAAGACTCAGTAGGTATTCTGGCACCAACACTTGCTCTAGGCTGAGATTTAAACTTCTTAAAGGGGCCATGGCATGGTTCTTCAGGTTTTTTGGCTTATCGTCAGTGTTGCAATTAGTATTTTCACCTTAAAGATCAACCAAAGCTCAATATAAGAGATATAACCATTTTTTAGTATTTTCATGCAAAAGGAACTCAATTCATCCCTAGTCTCAAACTACAGACTTTTTTAAGAAACCTGGCCACTATCTCATTATAGCTCCTGGGCTCCCTTATATGGTCAAATTGTTAAGGCAGTGCATCCCCACTAGAGCATAAACATTATCCATCACAACCATTTTTAGGAAGCACTACTGAGATCTGCTAGATTTTCTCAGTAGTGTGCCCCCCTAACAGTGGCTAATTCAGCATCCATCTTGTATCTTACCTGTGAGTAAATGTCAGCCCTGATGTTGACTCTTGTCTTATCTCTTGCTTTGTCCCTACTCTTTCTCCGATAATGGTCACTTGCAATTTACATAATAAATGTCACAGTATCATCAAAAGGAGTCAAACCTATTCTCAAGGTCAGAAAGTAATATAGTGCTACTTTAAAAGCAGAAGTGTTTGCACTGCAAGCAATGACTCCTGGTTATTGCAGGGTCAGGCTGTATGGCTATTTAGCATGTGCTGTAAAGAATGGATGAATGAGAAGCTAGCATAAGCGAGAGGATGCTGCTCCAGCAAGGATTTCAATGTTGATTTCTGGTTGAAAACTTGTTGTCCAATGGAGGAGGAGGTGGAGGAGGGACCACACCAGACTCTGTGGGAATAGGAGACAGAGGTAAGACGTAAAATTTCAGGAGGGAGGTGTGAAAGACGGGATGAATTCAGTACGTGGGTGGTAAATCTAATCGATATGTGACTAGATTAATCTGTGCACTGATTGGAAATGGTCCTAAATAGCGTGAACTTAGTTTCCTACAGGTGTTGCAGGACCGAATGTCCCGTGTAGACAGCCATACTCGGTCTCCTACATGCTCGAATATGCCTCTGGCCGTGTCTGCAGCTTTGGGAATGCTTGGAAAAGGGATTAGTTTACATGATTTTGAAAACCTGTCCACCACCACCAATATTCAGGTGTTACCTCGTGAGGTAGGGAGGTCAGTCACAAAGTCCATGCCCAAGTGAGACCAAGGTCGTTGGGGAACTGGCAGAGGTCTGAGTTTCCCTGCCGGTAACTGCCAGGGATTCTTAGCCTGAGCGCGGACGGCACATCCAGCTACATATCGTTGCACTTGGGCTGACATTCCTGGCCACCAATAACGTGCCTGTAGCAGGGTTAACGTTGCCTGAGAACCCGGATGACCTGTGCCAGGAACCGAGTGGACGGTTTCTATTAGAGGTACACGGAAATCAGCAGTAACATAGGTGCGGTTGGAGGGACTTTCTGGAGGTGGCAGCTGATCAATCAGTGTCTCTTGCAGTCTTTCATTCAGAGTCCACTGGATGGCTCCTGCCACTACACTTGCTGGCAGAATAGTTTCAGGTTCTTCAGAGGTTTCAGAGGTTCCATGTACTCTGGACAGGGCATCAGCACGATGGTTCTTGGAGCATGGAAGCTATTGAATGGAGAAGTTAAATTGTGTCAAAAAGAGCGCCCACCTGGCCTGTTGAGGATTTAAGCGACAAGCCTCAGGGAGATAAGCCAGGTTTTTATGATCTGTCAGGACCTGGAAAGGATGTTGCACACCTTCCAACCAATGCCTCTATTCCTCCAAGGAAAGTATTATGGCTAACAGTTCTCGATTACCCACGTCGTAATTTTGTTCTGTTGGGCTTAGTTTCTTAGAGAAAAATGCGCAAGGATGGAGGCAAGGTGGTTGGCCAGGCTGCTACGGCAGGACTGCCCCCACCCCAGTAGTAGAGGCATCCACTTCTACACAGAAGGGAAGATCTGGATTTGAGTGCCGTAAAACCGGTGCAGTGGTGAAGGCTTGCTGGAGAAGATGAAAAGCCTTGTCAGCCTCAGGTGTCCAAGTGAGGGTCCGAGGTTTATTACGGAGCAATGATGTAAGAGGTTCCGCTAGAATTCTATAGTTCTGGATGAGCCACCTATAGAAGCTAGTTTCACTAGAACCTATAGAATCCTAGAATTCTTTGGAAGGCTTTAATATTTTATCAGGTTTGGGCCAGTCTAAAACTGCCTGGATCTTGCCTTTGTCCATTTTTACGCCTTCAGGTCCCACCACGTAACCCAAGAACTCCACTGTTGCTTGATGAAAAGAACACTTTTCCGCCTTAAGAAACAGCCTATGCTCGCAAATGCGGTTTCATCACCTGGGTTATATGGCGTATGTGTGTCGGGAGATCTGGGGAGAAGATGAGAAGGTCATCAATATACACAAGGAGGAACTGGTGAAGCATGTCACAAAAGATTTCATTAATAAAACCTTGGAAGAATGAGGGTGCATTGGTCATTCCGTATGGCATTACGAGGTACTCATAGTGCCCTGTGGGGGTGATAAATGTCATTTTTTTCCACTCATCCCCTTTCTTGATGCGTAAAAGATTATAAGCACTTTGGTGGTCCAGTTTAGTAAATATCTTGGCGCCCCGGAGCTGCGCGAGGGTTGCTGGTATGAGTGGATACCTGTATTTGACTATGCTTTGGTTCATGGTCCGATACTCAATACATGGTCTTAGGCCCCCAACCTTCTTCTCTATAAAGAAAAAACTGGATGCGGCCGGAGAGGTGGTGGAGTGAATATACCCCTGTGCTAAGGCCTCGGCCACATACTGTTTCATGGCTTGTTTTTCCGGGATGGAGATGGGGTAAATCCGGCCCGCTGGTAATTTACCCCAGGAATGAGGTCAATTGCGCAGTCCCATGGATGGTGAGGCATTAGTTGAGCTGCGTGGCAAGGACAGAAAACATCCTGGAATTGTTGATAGGCTGAGGGAATGTGAAGTAGGGGTGTACTGCCAGAGCTCTCCACTGAGGTGGCTCCGAGAGTTAAGCTAGATACTGGTTGTCATTGGGGTAGTTGAGGGAAACATGTAGGGCAGGGGTCTCCAACTCCAGTCCTCATGAGCTACTGTCCTGCAGGTTTTAGATGTCTCCTACTACAACACACCTCTGCACAAGCCTGTTAACGACCCAGTGATTTGAGTCAGGTGTGTTTCAGGGTAGAATCCAAAACCTGAAGGACAGTAGCTCACGAGGACCGGAGTTGGAGATCCCTTATGTAGGGAAACAGACGGAACCCCTACGCAGTATCTCCCCTGTATCCCAGGAGACAATAGGAGAATGTTTCTGTGGCCAGGGTCGTCCCAGGATTATATCTGGTGTAGAATGCTCCATAACCAGAAAAGAAATTTCATCTCTGTGCAAACATCCTACTGAAAGGGACAATGGTGGAGTCTGGAAATGAATGGTACGCCGTGTTAGTTTCTTGCCTGTGACCATTTGGATGTTTAAGTGCGCCTGGCACCGGTGGCATCGGAGATGCAGGCCCTGTCGCAAGGAGCCGCATATGAAGTTCCCCGCTGAGCCGGAATCCAGGAGGGCCGTGACTGAAAGAGACCCAGTTGGCATTGACAGGGTGACTAACATGGTGAGAGCTCTCTCGTCGGTAGGCAACCCTTATTGCAAGCTGGATGAATCCTTCTAGCCCGAGGCTGTCATCATATGCTGATAACTGGAGGCGGAGTTCAGGATCCAGGCTCATACGAAATTGGGTGAGGAGTGCCATCTCGTTCCAACCACAAGAGGCAGCGAGTGTGTGGAAGGTGACGTCATGGTCAGTGATGGGCCGGCGTCTCTGCCGTAGGTGGAGGAGCCGTTCCTGGATTGAAGAGTCTCCTGTCGGTAGTCCGAAAACCTCCTGAAAGTGTTGTGAGAAATGAGCATAAGATTGAGTGATGGCACCATCCTGTTGCCAGAGCGCTTCTGCTCACTGGAGCGCTTGACCCGAAAGAAGGGAGATGATATAGGCTACTTAGAGCGTTCTGTCAGAAATCGACCAGGATTCATTTCCAGGAAAAGCCTCACTGGAGTAGAAATCAATAACACTGCTATTACATTACTCTTCAGAGTAATGGCTCGGTGAGGCCATCGGGTTGGCAGTGGTCGAGGAATCCATTCAATTTCTGTTCTGGTCGGACCTTCTGTTAGGGAGGACCTCACACAGGTTAGCTCATTTTAAGGATTTTAATGGATAACACCTTGCGACACCAAGAGATGCTCGAGGGACTGGGATCCTCTGAAAACAGGTGAGTCGAGACCGGGAAGGGAGAAGAAGGGGAGTCTGTCCGTGCTAGAACGAGATGCAACAAAGAGTGACTGTGGAGCAGGTGTATATATGGCTGGTTGGTTTAAGTTCACACAGCTGTAGATGATCAGTACTCAGGGGACCGAGAGTGGGAATGCAGAGAAGGATCAGGAATATCTGTGGCAAAATCCGCTTCTCTTATTCTGAGATAATGTCAAGTTCAGATGGTATTATTCACCAGTGTAGATAACATTCATCTCTTTTGCAGCATATCACTGCTCATATTAGCAGCTAATGCTAACGGGCGCCACCGTGTTCCACAACAGGAAATGATGTTACCATGTACTTTGAAATAAAGCCAATATGGTCATTTAAACTCACATTTCCTCTAGAACAGGTTTACATTTCGTTGTTTTATCAAACAGTAAACAGTCTGTTGCTATTTATCTGATTTACATGACGGCATGTCATAGCTGCTCTCTGTGTCCACAGCAGTTGAACGCACACATTCGCGCACACACGGGTTCACGTCAGAGGACAGAGTGCATGCGTTGGAAAACACGTCAACCAGCTGAAAATCTGACAAAAATTTGACTTTTCTAAATTCTCTCAGGCAGGTGAAGATGAAAGCATCTTGCTCCAGTGAGGAGGTGTTTCTCCTGGTCCGGTGTTACGCAGATAGCGTCACAGTCATCATGGTAACGTGCACAGCTGAACAAGCTGAATCTACAGTCTTTCTAGGAATTTCTTAGTCCTATTATGGGTTTAAATGGATCCAGGATTGTTTGTAAGCTTTATTAACATCAACATGTTATCTGAAATCTGAACTTTTGGAGTTTTTAGGGTGACTCCACTGAATGAAACCGTTTCATCAGGACATTTTGTCCTGAGGAATTTATTTTTTTTCATTACAGCATTTCTGGCTTTATCTGAGGAAACACTGTATTGTTCTGGAATTTCAAAAATGCATGTAGATATGTCAGTTTAGATTATTACAGTAATCTGATTACTCCCAGATAGCTGATTTTGATTGTCAAGTAAATGCACTGTTTTATTTTTTTTTTAAAAATCCTTTTTTTAGAATGTCTTCAATATTGAAGAAAAATAGATGGCATTACATAATTAGCTGTAAATGAATCGATATCTAATCGAATCGTATTTATTTGAATTGGAATAAGCTGTTGTGAATCGAATCAATTCAGGAAATTAGTGACGATACTAGGGAAGGGGCCTATTTGATCCAGTATCGGTATCGGGTTCCGATACCAACGTAATTCGTGGATTGGAAATTTCCGATTCAGCCTGGAAAAATTTCCAATTTTTTAATTATGTCTACAATGTTGGCGACGCATTGTGTATACGTCCCAATGAGACACGCCTCCATTTAGGAAATCCATTCTGCAGTTTGCAGCAGATTAGCATTGAGGAGCACTCAGGTTAGCAAAATATTCCACCCAACATGTCCACAGTGTGGAAATATTTTTCAGTCAAAACCTGCAATGTTTGCAAAGCCGTTGTTCTAAAAGGTGTAACGTCTGTCGCGACGTGCAACACCACTAATTAAAACAAACATTTGAAAAAGCACCTCTTGAAAGAGCATGAGGACCTTTTAGCCAGCGGGGAGAAAGAGGAAAAGAGCTGGCCGGAATCGCTTGTGGAGTTATTAAAAAAGCAAAGTAAACTTTCAGCAGACAGCATAAAAGCTAAAGGGACAGGTGAGGCATATTTTCTATCAATGCCCTATTTATAAATGTTAGCTAAGTTTTAAACCCAAAAAGTTTTAACTCGTGGATCTATGTGCGTGTGGCTGTGCAGGTCTGTGTGGGTTGATCAATAATCAAAAAAGCTGATTTATAATAATGAACTTAACTGATCAATATAATAATAAGCATCGTTATTATTGATCAGTCAATGGGTTGACAGCCGTTCATCTCGCGGATTCACGTCACGCCCGTTATGCAGTTGTCAGTCTTCAGGTTGAAAACAGCTAAGCTAACAGGATAACAGAGTTCTTTTTTTTTTTTTAATGCTACAATAGGCCGTGTACCTAATTTTTGCTGATCAGATGAAGCAGCCCTTTATATTTTATTTGAAGCGGTATAGTCTAGAAGTTTCCCCTTTTTTTCCATGTTGACACTTAAAAACTGTGTTGCTGCATTGTGGTAATCTGTGGTGTTTTTATATGACATTTTTTTTGTTTTGTTTTTTCTATCTTGTATATTGCAATAGTATGTAGTATCTAGTAACCTTGTCTTGAAATTTATATCACATTACAGTTGCATATTTGATTTCAGGAGTTTATTAAAGCCTCATATAAAAAACAATAATAGAACTCTGGTGTCGGAATAGTATCAATATCCACAGATTTTCCAAGCTCATATTGTGAGAGAGCAACGATTTCTCTACAGCTTAGGTTCTTAAAGCATGCGAATTAATATGAGGGGGAAAAGAAAAAACATTAAAGTTCATACAACAACTTTTCTACACTTCAAGATCATATGGACAGAATTCTGACTAAAATGTATTTAGGAGTTTTTAATGTTTAATGCTTGTAATGTTTCAGCGTTTTACAGATGTTCATTACAGTACAGATGATGGATTATCATGGTAATATGCTTAAACAAAATTCTATTTAGGCCAGAGAGCATAACATGAGTGCAGAAGCTGAAGTAATGTGGCTTATACACAACAACAATTGTACCTCGGTACCTTGTCCTTGAAAAACACTGCTGCTCTGCACCGTTTACATCCTGCTTCAAAACAGCTTCTCTTGGGCCACATGAACATTGTTCAGTCAATGATGATTAAAAATATGCACAAAACAATGTAGATTTAACCAGGGTTCACAATTACACAGGGGCCTTGGGGAACCCTTATTTTCAGGCATGCACCATGACTTTAAGTGCACACACATATGTATTAGTTTATGGCAGCATGGTCAAAAACATTCTGCCAGAGACATCTCCTTAAAAAGGGATAGAAAGTTCTTAATCCTTCCATCACTCTAAACAGCTGGGAGGTAGCTTGGAAAAGTAAATTTTCTGTTTTCATTTTAAATTAGTAGGGACATTGAAACACTGACTCTTGGGCAGTTTAAAAGTCCCTGTTAACATTAAGCTATTAAAACTAATCTTAATTCTTTCTAATAAACAGATAAGCTGTAGGCGATTATCTCAAGGAAACAAATGTACATTTCTTCAGATGATTGGAAAGATTAACTTTTTACATGTAAATAATGTCACAATCTCAAAATCACAAGTCAATTGGTTCATTATCTGTAACAATTCACTCCTGGAAACCTGGAAATTCAGCCTCATACAGAATTGTGTTAGAAGAAATGATTAATGGCACAGGCAGGAATGTGGATCAGGAAGGCTGGTAACAGTCCAAAGGCAGGTAGCACCAATATCTGTAAGAACTCAGGGTTAAGGTCCACAATGTAAAGACGTGTTCATGAGCAGGCAAGGTAGATCACAGAGACTACTTATCAGGAGAGCGATAATCCGGAGTCAGTCCGCAACCGAGTCAAATATCCAGGCAGCGTGTATCCGAGGCCAGTCAAAGGCAGAGTTCAACATCCAGGCAGGCAATCATCGGGGAAACAACCCGACATGGGCAGGGCAAGAGCAAAATCCAGGGACATGACAGGGTCGAAAACAAAGGTCTGTAAATACAAGAAAGAATAAAAAACTAGACAAGGTTGGATGACCATCTTGCAGGGAGGAAGAAACTGGAGAGTGTTTAAGTTGGGTGGGGAGCAGGTGAGGAGAGTGAGCAGTCAGGGCAGGTGGAGCAGATGAGCCTAATAGCAGAGCTGCAGAGCAGAGTAGCAACCATGATATTATTTTGAGATAAAGGCATCAGAAATGAATATTTGCTGGCATTCCTGCTCTGTTTCTTTGTTAAGTTAAATTGTTTTTTGTATTTTCTTTTCACAGGTGTGAAACTTTTTCATCTTCTACAGCATGTTGGTGTTTTGTAACACTGCATTTGGACTGTTAGCATCATGTAACAAGCTGAGTTAATTAAGCGCATTGATGTTTGTCTAAACTGAATTGCATTTGTTTAATGCTTTCTATTAAATGCTGTTAAGACAAATTGTAAAAGCCTAATAAAAATATTCTAAAAACACTAGGCTAAATTATTGCAGTGCTGCATGTGTAGCTCCATAATTTTTATTTCGTAGCTGTTTAACTGTACTGAAATGTGTGCCTAAAATGTGCCTATAATTAGTTGCATATAAAACATATATTTGTGTTACCCTCAATAGACATGATGTTTAATACAAAATTCTCTCGGTGAACATGAAACTTGCCGTACTAGCACACCACTTGGTTATCCCACAGTGATGCAGCCACAGGCTTAATCTCTCCAATCTCTCGATACGTCCATCAGCAGACATATCCTGCAAAAATGGCCTCAAGCAAAAACAAAAAAAAACAGCCCACTGGATTTCTGCTAATTGCCAAAGTTTAAATCAACGGAGTGTATGAGACACAATGTCTGCTTTGTTTTTTCATTACAAAAGGCTTTGGTCCAATCAAAAAGGAAGTCTAAAGGTGAAAAGATCTATTCATCAACCTTCTGACAGTCAGAGGCAGTTTTTTTTGTGTTTGTGTCATGTGGAATCATCCTGATATCTGCTGACACATGTCACAAAGCTTTTAGATCAAATCTTAACATTGGTTTGTTCACTGCCTGGAAAATTGGATACGGATTGTCTCTATAGGCAGCTTCAAGCTCCAAACCTACCAAGAGCAGCTTTCCCAGTGCAGTGATTAAATGTGACAGTATGTAACACAAATTAAAACATCATTAGAACACCACCATCTGCAGTCCTGTGGAGATATAATTCAGTTCAGTTATCTTTATTTCCAAAGACAAGTTCCACTGTCTTTATTCTGAAGACCAGTTGTTTACGGCTTTAACAGCCGATGAAGGGTTTTTAAATTCGATTTCATGAGTTAAAACAGCTGATCAGTGTTGTGCAACTTCATGCTTTTTATGAACTAGTTCGAAGTTCAGTTCGTTCAGTTTAAAATGAATTGTTCATGTTAATTGTTCACCAGTTTAATTTTAAACTAGTTAATAGTTTTGTTAATTTTAATTGTTATATTCCTTTAACCACCAAAGTCGCAATATTTTGACAAGCACCAGGGGCCTCATTTATCAAATTGTGCGTAGCAAAGCAAACTGCAGGTGACGTCTGCGGCACAAAAAACTTTCAGATTCATAAACGCATGCGCACACACATCCCACGCCTGTTTCCGTTTCTAAATCAGAATCATCTCTAAAGCGGGCGAACATAAGGGAACGCCTTCCCACGCCCACATGGTGGTTGTAACTGGTCAGGTGAATGCCTATGATAAATATTCATCACATCATTTCCATGATGGCTTGGGAGGGAAAATAATGGAAGAAGCGGGATTTCATGGGGTGTGAGCAGTGTCCGAAATAAACTTTTTGACTCACCAGCCAAGTTGGCCGGTAGATGAAAAAATCCACCGGCCAAACATATTTTTTACCGGCCAAACATTTAATTATTTTTCACACACAGACCTCTAGGCACGTTATTTCTAATATACTGTGTTGTGTTGTATCCAAACTGAAAGTGGAAGTCACAGCAACATTAAACAAAAGCAAGAAGAAAGATGGTTTTATTTGATTAAGTGTTAATGTCTGAATTCATTAAGTAAAACCTAACCAGACTCCTCCCTCTCTACTCTTGGTGCTTTCACGCAGTCCGTTAAGTCTGGCCTCCTGCTCCTAACAGTCCTTGTGCCACAGCATACAGCCTTAATGGGATCATACTCCTTGATTTTTGCTTTTTATTTTATTGTTTAAAAAATAAACTTAACAAAAATTGATAATAAATAAATTTAAAGCTTATTAATCTGATTCATCATAAATCAGTAATATTGAATATAAATAGCGTATCAATAATAATAAAAGCTTTTTTATAATAATAATGAATTTAATAACTGATCAATATAATAATAATATGCAATAATATTATTCTTTTTATCAGCTGATCAGTGGACAGCTGTTCGTCGTCTCGCGGAGTCATTCACGCCCGTTATGCAGCTGTCGTCACCCTTCAGGTTGAAAACAGCTAAGCTAAGCTAACAGGCTAACAGAGTGCTGCTGTGCTGACAGCGCGGCACGTGCCGGTTTAAGAAGCGTGTGGAACCGGGCCGTGAAGCAGCCAGAAGGCACCGCTATATCCAAACCATCACTTTTCACAACATTTCCTGGTTGGGGCTGTAAGCCCTGCTGATTTATCCTCCAGTTCACTGAGTTTTCGTCTGGAAAGCTGGATGGCTCCTGCTAAAAATCTCCACATATTTACCCTACTTAGTTAGCCTAAGCTAAACGGTAAACAGAACTGAACTAGTGCGAGCGCATTGTCGTGTCACGTGCGAGTGTTTGCGTCAGTGTATGTTTGTGTACGTGCGCGTCGTTCATACATGCAAACAGAAGAACATGAAGAAGAAATTCACCAAAAGGAAGACTGGAAAACACGACTAGTTTGTTATAAATGTTTACTCGCCATTTGGCGGACAGCCCTCTGAGATTTACTCGCCAAATGGAAAAATTTACTCGCATTTGGTGCCTGGCGAGTGTTAATTTCGGACCCTGGGTGTGAGACAGAGATCCTGATGAATCACGTTAAAAATGTTTAATTGGTGGGCACGGCGTGAGCATTACTTGTGTCAGAAAGGCAGAACAGTGGCAGCAGGTGCTGTCATTGCAGTGTTACAAAGGCAAGACACACCAGAGGCATTAGAACGTGCCGCTGGATATCTCACTCGGTAGGGCATCCGTCTGCCATGCGGAAGATCGAAGTTCGAATCTCCCAGGGGTGAAAAATAACAGCTTCCAGTTCATCATTTTGGAGAAAAGCGTCTGCTAAATGACAGTAATGATGCCGGTGATGTAGTCTTTTGTTTTAATGTATAAAATAAATACGTACAGATACATCAGAAATCGGTAGCAGTTTATTTAGTGTTAAATAATATTTTTTATTGTTCCAGTTGAGCGTTTATCTTGACATAAAGAGTACAAATTAGGTGTTTATTAATTTAACTCTTGAACAAATATTCTTGTTCATGCAACAATAAAGTTCATATTTAAATCACGTTTTATGTGAAGCATCAAATGAACAAAAAAAAATTTCTCACAGTGTAAATGCACCCACGGCGAAATTGGTCAGATATTCAACAAATATATTTTCTTTTGTGGTCTCAATAAACTAAACCATTTTTAAATAGCAATGTTTTTTCACAGTAACAGCTAGTAACTGGGCTGCACGGTGGTGTGGTGGTTAGCACCGCAGCCTCACAGCAAGAAGGTCGCTGGTTCGAGCCTCGGCTGGGGG
>JBAMHW010000010.1:3678885-3703131 GCA_037177495.1 Rhadinocentrus ornatus
TGTCCGGGTGAAGCCAGGTTTCGGTTATAATCATCACACAGCAGTCACGAACGTAGCGATTTGCGGCGAGTAGTAGTTTAGGCAGCTGCCCCCGCGACCCGACTCCGGATAAGCGGCAGATAATGGATGGATGAATGGATGTTGGTTTTTTTTATGTAAATACAGTACAGTGTCACTTCAAGATGAAAAAAAAAAAAAAAACTCCAGACTAAAAGAGACTAGCTAATGTTCTAATATGAATGGCTAAACTACAGCTGATAAACCTGGAACTCTTTGCCTGTCAGTTTGGAACTGAAGGACGGGATGTTAAATATTTTCAAAAGACAAAAAGAAGTCCAGCTATTTTTGATTCACACTTCTTGGATTACCATGACCTGGATGACTGAGAAGCTACACTGGGGATCACCAATTCCGGAGGTCTTGGGCCAGGGTCCTGCTGGTTTTAGATGTTTCTGTGCTGCAACACACCTGACAAATTCATGGGTGATTAAGAAGCTTGTGCAGAACTTGACAACAAACTGTTGGAGAACCATTTGATCTGAATCAGGTGTGTTGCAGCAGGGTAACATCTAAAACCTGCAGGACACTAATCTACACCAAAATAAGACAATCAAACCTACTTTTTTTTTTCTAAACAACCCAAGAAAACAAGAACCAAATATCTGTCAAACTGGAAGCGCCTTTAATTAGTGATGAGTTTAAACCTGTAATGCTGCCTCAAAGAGGCAGTAGGGCTTAACTGTAAATAAATCTGCACAATAGAACAAATGTCCATACAGTTTCTGTATTTGCATGCACAAAATTGGAAAACTAAGGGACTTGGGGAAGAATTATCTCCTCTCAGGATTTTGTCATGTATACAAATGGTTTCCAAACAAATACTAAATGTCAGAGGCCCCTAAAGCAGACCGAAGACAGAAGCAGCATCACTGTGTTGTATGTCAGCTTCCTGGATCCTTGTCCTTAGTCTGCCCTATGCCTCAGCTGAACCTTTGGTTCAGACTGCCCACCAGGATCCACAGACAGATGTAATGAAAGGTCTGTAACGAATCAGCCCACCAACAGACAACATATGTACAAACCTACTAAAATGCTGAGACTGACTCCCTTCTTTCTCAAATTTAGTTTTTCTTTGGTTTAGGAGTGTTGCTATTCTTAATATACTGGTCAGGCTGACAGGACAGACAGCTACCTTGTTGGTGTTGGCCAAAATGTAGACCCATCCACCTTTAGAACATTAAAATCACTAATGGTTGGAGTGTGATAGTAATTCTCTTTAAAGTTCTCAATTTGCAACCTGGTGAAACCATAATTTGCTAGTAGTAAATGTAGTTGATGGTGGCATAGTCATCCAACAGTCTCAGATTTTAGGCATGAGCTTGGGCACCTTTTATAGTGTCACAGAAGGGAAAACAGAGACAAATGTCTGGGGCCGTATTTAAAAAAAAGATGTATGATCAATTTTGTAAGTTGTTACGTCCTCGTTTTCTAGGGGTAGTAAGGGTGTAACACAAAGCGTGAAGGAGATCAGAGAGATCCAGAACAATTGTATACAAAGATAATAACGTTAACTCAAAACAATAATCAACCTAAAGTTTCCCAAAAACGGGTTAGCGGATAATCTTACAAAGAAACACAAGTCCTAAAACAAAAACACGTTAAATATTACTTTTACCAAATAAACACAAAATCACACTCTCAGGCGTCGTCGGTGAGGCTTAATAGGAGCCCGGCTGTCATCATTGGCTGCTTGACAGATCTCCAGGAAGTAGGTAGGCCAATCCCGGCGGAGGGTGGGCGGTTCCAAGAGTGACTGGCAGCAATCAGCAGAACAAGCTGCAGCCCTTGTCCCATCTGTAGGCCGGCAAGCAGGCGGCCGTAACATAAGTAGTGAGAAGACTTCAACAAAGAACGTCACTTTTTATTTATTAGGGTTGAAATGTATTCCAGTTTGTATAAAACATGTCCTCCACACATGACCAGGATTTGTCATGGAGTTCCACAGGGTTCTGGACTTCAACCAACCAGTAAATTTCTTTCTTTTAAATTTGGGTAACATCACATCTTTCGGTGGCATGAAGCAGACCTTTTCCATACAAGGCTTGTGGTCATATGTTGAAGTGGAACTACAAATGTCTGCATCCAAAACTCACAGATCCCTATACTCCTCCATTTCTCTGGCACTAAAGGGTTCTCTGATGTAGTTTCCTGAAAGTTTTGTCAGTGGTGCTGGAAGTTTGATATTATTGGAACTGCATATTGGAGAACAATATAAAAAGAACCGATAAGCTGATCACTCTACCAAGCTATTTACATATAAGTAATCATATTAGTGAGTCACTGTTGCTCTCAGATTTGAATTTGTTCATCTCAATTGAGCTATCAAACTTATTTACTTAAAAGCTAAATGTTTCCCATTGTGTCCCTGAAATCTCTAAAAGCCATGCTTCTTGTGGAAAGGTGACCCAGCGTATCATGTTTAAATATGTAGTTAATTAACATTAAATCTCCTGTGAGATCCATCACAGTTAATGTGTAAATTTGTTTTGGGTTCTGAGTTCCCTCAAAGGTAAAGCCTTCTTTTCATTTTCTTTAAACTGTACATTTGTGTGTTATCATGATCTGTGGGTGTTTTGTTTGTTATTGGTTCTCTTTTTCTGTACTAGGCCATTTTAATTTAATGTTTAGTTGATTTTTGTTTTATGATGTGTGTTTGTGCTTGATTGCTTTCATTTAAAGGCTGCTGAATACTACAAAAATGTGTTCTTGTCCACTCTCATAACAGGACTGCAAGAACAAAGTTCTGTTTTGAGAGGCTTTTGTGTGTGTGTGTGCGTGTGTGTGTGTGTGTGTACTGTCCAAGAGTATGCTTTGATCAGAAGTTTGCACAGGTAAATGCACATGATCCCGTCCAGTCCAGCAGGTAGTTAAAAAAAGAACAAAAATAATAATAATAAAACACAATAATAAAGAAACAGGTTTGAGATTCAAGGGAAACCTCATATTCAAAAGATATTTCTTGGCAAAGAAAATTTGTTTGGCACAACACAGCAACCAGACCACTCAGAGATTAAAGCCTTCACAGCTTTGGCTGCATTTTCTGAACATATTAAAACCCATCCATCTATCCATTATTTGTACCGCCTTGTCCATTAAGGGTCGCGGGAAAGCTGGAGCCTAACCCAGCATTTAGCAGGTGAGAGGCAGGGCACACCCTGAACAGGTCACCAGTTCACTGCAGCATCTAAAAACCAGAGCTCTGAATCAAGGATTCAAAAGAGTTGACACTGCAAGGATCCTTACAGGATCCATCCCACATCATCATCCTATATCTCTGTAGATTGTTGCTTAACTGTAAGGCAGGTGGACTTGTTCATCTCTGACCCTTTTCATGAATTCTTGTGATATGAGTCTGACCAATTTTTGTGCAGAAATTCTCTTATCAAATGACAATTCCATGGTTGCTTTGTTATACACGGCCACCTATATAAGTCTAGCTCTGCAACTCACTTGATACTAAATAGATCAACTACTGGAACATAATTCTTTGTTCTGTTTTAACAGATAAAAGGTATTTTTATATCAAATAAAAAAATATTTAGATTTTTAAGCATCAACTTTATCATCAGACTTTTAAACAGCATCTGGAATTAGACAGTGATAAGCCTTTACACAGATCGGTTATTTTAAATACTACTGCAAATGGTTTGTCTTTATTTGTTCTCATCTTCATACTAATAAAACAAAGACATCAAACTTTTAAACAATACTGATACCGAACACAAATAGCATGTTTTTAGATCAATCAATAGTTACATGCCAGAGGCAACATCAATATTTACATCACCAGTGACCCATCTTCTAACTCTATCATCTGGCTCATGTATAACACACAGTTTGCAGCATGGACTGAACCACCCCACATCCTGCATGCCTTCTCCACATAAACTCTCCCACAACATGCAGAGTTTTTACTAATTATTAACACCAGTAAAAGTGTTTCTCTGTGATGTCACCAGAATTGAAAGTAAGCTTGAGACTATGAAACAACTGAAGCCAGAGATGTTCACAAGTCTTTTTTTGCAAGTCCAAGTCAAATCTCAAGTCTTTGACATCAAGGCCAAGTCACAGCTGTAATGAGAAATTGCAGGGTTAGAAGATGTGTTATAACATAATAATTTATCTTCCAGCATTCAGTAACAGCACGGATTTTTAACTTAAACTGACAAATGCTCCGTCCCTCTTCTCTGGAAAATTTCTTTGCTTTACTGAATTTGGAAGACCTGTAGATGAGCATGGAAATTTATTCAGATTAGTAAATATGTTCTTAACATAACTTTTGCAAGAGTTTTTAATGTTAATCAAAATCTGTCTGAACCCACAGAAAAAATTTTAAATACTAATACTGCAGTTCATAGCATTTTTTTACTGAATGTAGAGAGGAGGGCCAATATGATGCACTTCAGGCAGTTTTAGATGTTTTCCTGCTGCATCACACCTGATCCAAATTACAGCTTGTTGTCAAGTTCTGCACAAGCCTCATAATGCAGGACAGTGGCTCAACAGGTTGAGTGATCCCTGTACTAGTGCACCAGAAAAATAATAATATTTTTTTAAGGGGCTTTACATAACTGCAAAATGAGTACAGAAAATATTCATATTTTAATATTCAATAAACAGACCCAGTAAAATCGCATTGTTTATAGTGGGTCTGATCCCAGTTTGGTCCCAGTTTACCATCATAATGGCAAAGTCACAGTTTATGAAAACTGTGTTCAGTAAATGTCTCATTCTTCTTCGCAGCAAATTCAGTGGAGCCAGTCTGATGGAGTTAATTTTGTTGTAGTACAGTAACAAGCTAACGTTTAAACCGCTGTGGCTCTAAGCGCGTTGCTAACACTAGTAATTAAGTAAGTAAATGTTTATTTACATAGCACCTTTCAAGATAGAAATCACAAAGTGCTTAACAATGAAACACAAATAACACAATTACACAGAAAACATAAAAACAAATAAAACTAAGTTAAAGCAACTTTAGCTGCTTTTTTAAAAGAGATGAGTATGTCTGCCGATCTCAGGCTGAGAGGAAGGGAGTTCCAGAGGGAAGGAGCCAATGCTGCAAAGGCTCTGTCACCTTTGGTTTTCAGCCATGTTTGCTTAACAAACAGCAGACCTTGATCACTTGATCTCAGGGACCTGCTGGGAACGTAGGGCTGCAGAAGGTCTCTGATATAATCAGGTGCTCGGACATGTAGGGCTCAATAAGTTAAAACCAGAATTTTAAAATGCACTCTGTGATAAATGGGAAGCCAGTGCAGCTGGATAAGTAATGGAGTGACATGAGTGAATTTAGAGGATTTTGTTGTCAGCCTTGTGCAACGTTCTGAACAACTTGAGATTTTTTTCTTATGCATGTGAAGATGGAAATACAGTTATTAAATCTAGATGAGATGAAGGCACAATCATCTCCATCTCAGATGGTGAAACTCAGCTTGGCAATGTTTTTGAGATGATGAAACAGCGTTTTATTAGTTACTAACCTCTCCAGGTGAGTTTTAAGGTGGATAATGGTGGACATGGTGGATCCTTGATTTTTATACCACAGACGTTCCAGTTTGCTGCTCTTATGCTGGTCCGTTTATATTTAGTTTTTAATAACCAAAAGTTACAGACACTGCAGCAACGGCTGCGTTCACCGGTGCTGTCAGTGTTGTGACTGATTGACCGTGCACTGCGGGCGCAGATCAGACAGAGAGAAAATCAAGAAAAAATAAAAATAAAGATTGTTCACAAGTCTCAAATCGCGAGTCCAAGTTGAGTCTCAAGTCACAGGATATGGGACTTAAGCGCAACTCGAGTCCGAGTCCCAGACTCGAGTCCCCATCTCTAACTGGAGCATAGAGTGACTTTGAGAGCTCTAAAGCCTTGTGTATGTGTTGTTTCATCATATTAATTGCTGAGGCAGGTAGTGTTCCTCATTTCCGGTCCTCATTCCCTGCGTGTTTTAGATATGTCCAAACTTGCAATGAATGATTCAACAGGCTTGCAAAGAACATGAAGAGAAGGTCAACAGCCAACACAATGATAAATGGCAGGAGGAAACACAAGTTAATATAATAAAAAGCTGTTACTAAAGTTGAGAGAGTGCAGCCTGAGCCGTGACTGTTCAGCAGAAGACTGCATTGTTACATTTGGAGTACTGGACTATGAGATCTATCACAGCTGGACATTTTCACACCACATCACAGGCAAACTGCAGCTGCAGCTGTGTTCACAAGCAGCTGTCATAAACAGAGGGAGACCGGCAGTCAGCATTAAATTAATGACACAGAGCGTCGTAGCATCTCCCTTTCCATAATATCTGCTGTCTGTTAACTGGCCGAGAGTTAGTACAGGACTGGACCAACACACCAGCTGCTTACTTGGACAGAAGGTAGTCTGGAAGGAAATGAAAATTTCCAACGGACACTTAACAGATCTAGTAGAAAATACTAGAATACACAATGTAAAGTAAGGCTATCACTAATGAATCTTTAATTCTCTAAAACAAAGCACTTTTTTTTCCATTTGTCTTGTTTTTTTCCTTGGCAAAACAAGACTCTTGCCCCCACCCCACGTGGCAAAATGCTTACCAAAACTGAAGCTACATACCTCAGTTGCACACATTTTGTAACTAAACAAACTGCTACAAAAATTATAAAAAGTAAAAAATAAGTAAGATTTAGTTAAAAATAAATAACATTAAGGGCAAAGGTCCAGGGCAAGATATGGCACAAGTGCACATCCTAAAACAATGTAAAACGGTGCTATTGAAAAACACAAGCTAAAAAAAAAAATTGAAAGTCACTGTGTAAAACAAAAAATCAGTCAAGCAATCAAATTCAATTTTTGAAGCATGTTTCATAAGTAAGTTGTAACATGAACTTGTTAAGTTATTCAGATAATTCCCTCATGCCTTTCCAGCCATCAGGCCCACCACTCACAGACACAGTCTGTCTGTATTCAACCATCTTTATGACATTTCTAGATTGTGCAATTAGTGTTCTTCATTTAAATCTGCTGGCTACAGATCCAAATAATATTTAATAATTATTAGATTAAAAAAAACAAAAAACATTAGAAAACGTAATAGTACTGCAGTCATTATTCTTTGTTGAGTTAACTTGAATTCTTCACTGAGAGCCTCTGGTGAAGACAATGAGGCTGAGGCCTCCTCTCCAGCAGCTTCTACAGGTGCCTGTTTGGGCTGCAAATATTTGAACAAATACAAATTTAACACATTACTTTCAGTAATGACCTTTATGTCATTTGGACATTATGACATGGATGCTTTTTATGGCATAATATAGATGGTACCAGGGCCAGCCCTGGGCATCTGTTGGAAGGGGCGCCAAATTGCCGTCAAAAATAAATAAATAACAAAAATAAATACATTTTTATGCCAATTTGATTTCCATTCCATTTCCTCGTAAATAATAGACCAAAGAAATTGTAAAAAATTAAAAGAAGCTACAATATTCTGTGATCATGACGACCTGCTGGCAGGTGAGTGGAGGGAGGCTACCTTCATGTTCAGCAACTCAGACATACGTCTACTTTGGGCTCGTTTGTCCTCCTTCCTTCGTTTTCTGTAAGCAGCACCTGAACACTTTGTCTTTTCATTATAACCTTTTTAAATGATTTTCTTGTTGGCACACAGGACAGGGTAACGTCTTCCATCAGGATCATTACGAACCTGGATGGCAGATAAACCCACCAGACATTTTACCAGCATTTTGGAGCCTGGCAGGTGGTCATTACTGACTCTCCACAACAGTTGACATTGACAAGTAACTTCAATCTGTGAACACACTGCTGTGTTCACTAGAGACCTGCTTTCTGGTGAACACTTATTTTTAAAAAATTGAAAAAGAATTCACCAAATTTAATTCAAGACCTTTCAAACATTATTTTCATCACATACATTTAAAATCTGCTTTTATGATCAAACCTACCAGAGGATGAACAAAAGAGACGAGTCAACATGAAAAGTGATGTTTTGTTGTGTTCGCGCGTTTAAATACATTCAGTAGTTGTACATTTTCAAATGGTTAGACTAAACAAGGCAGTTTTTTTTGTTTGATATTTTTAAGGTTTTAGAATATATAAATGTTTATTGATCAAATACGTGACAGAGTTGCTTCATTGTCACTTAAATAAAAGCTGGAGGAAAAGAAAATTCATTAATTTGAGAAATGTTTTTATGTTTTGTCATTAAAAATGGCTTTCTCAATAAATTTACTGGTAAAAGTGTCCAAACATTTGACTGGTAGTGTATGCTATGGTGTTATTAGAGGTGTTTGCTGACAGCAAATTGGTCTAAATGCTTTATTTTAAAGACAAAGCAACACTGATCAAACTCTAAAACAAACACCCAAACCAGAAAAAGCAGGAAGTGAGAAGTCATTTACTAATAGACATGAATTAAAAACAAAATATTTAAAAAAATAAAGTTAACGTCCATCTCAGACCTCGTTTACCAACGAAAACCATGTAATGTAATAAACAGGAACATGTTCACACTGCATACAAGGTTGTTGTCCCACAACTGGCTGCAAGGCTTAAGTGTGGGAAAATGTCATCCCCCATGGACAAATAAAGCTCCCATTAGAGTCTGTTTCAGCTGAGCTCTGGATTCACTGGGATCCAACCAGCGTCTGCATGGCTGAGGTCAGGCCTGCATATCCGTAATCTTCCTCTTGCGGTAGTTGAGAACCAAACTGGAGGCGGTGAGCTGCGAGGCCTGACCCTTCTCCCAGCTCTGGAACCCGTTCAGGCCGCTCTGACCGGACCTGAACAGAGTCTTCTCCAGGCAGTCCAGACGCTCCACCAGCGCAGATGTGTCCTCATTGTAGGCGTTCTGGGAGGAGTCCATGGTCCGCCTGAACCGGCCGATAAATGTCTGGAGGGAGGACGGTATGAAAAGTTCATGAAGAGGCAGAGAACAGAAGATCAGCATGTGCAGCGCCGTGCAAGTATTTCTGTTAATATTTCAGCTGAAGGCATGCTGGAAGTGTTTTTATTTCATGAACCAGCTTTGAACAGGGACTTTTTTTTCTTTGCTTTCAGGCAAAACTTCAAATGTTCATGATGTGACCTTAAAATCATTATTACTACCACATCAAAGAGTGTGTGCTTGGGGGAGAGCTCTGCTATTCAAAAGTTATTTCTTACAAGTTCAAATACAGCACATAAACTATTTTCTGTCTTTCACTTTACTGATTATGTTTAATGTTGAAATGTAAAAAATAAATTGAAAGAAATTTATAGTAAAATGTTTTATGTAGTTAATCAGTTTATTCTTGTAGGAGTGAAATCAGACCAAAACATGATCTGATGAAACTGGGAGATTATGTGAGGTTAAGAATAAGTTCAACAGTGTGTGTGTGTCTCTTTAGGTCAGTCAAACAAGGAGATTAAAGTAAATCTGGTTGGTAACAGCTGAACAGAACCAGCAGTCTGGTACGTTTTCTGAGCCAACAGCGCCCTCTAGCGGTGATACTGAATGTATTTGTTGTTCAATCTGCAGCAACTTCTGGGCTCTTTTCTTTTACAGCCTTCATTTACAGTAGATTAATATTAACTTACAATGCATAGTCTCATACGACTTATATTTAAAATAATGGGGTCGACTCCACATGTTTATACACTAACATATGTCCAAGCAATTAAAAATGACAATTGTGTGTTTTAATACATTTCTAATTCTTTCCCATTTTAGCTGTTCCTAGAACTACATGGAGTAATTGGTTAATAATCAATTATTTTTAAAAACTAATTATCCCCGCAGTGATGAGGGGAGATATTTCAGCTTCACAAACGATGCGCAGTATATTTTTTTTCTAGTTTTATTAATACAATGGTATTAACTGGCAGTTTTGCCGGTTTTTCCTGTCTGAGCCCCATGTTTAATTTTTAATATATATTTTTTGCAGGGCAGTTTTGTTTACAGAACAAAGACTTTATTATCCATCATACTTATTGTTTTTTGTTGTTTGGTTTTCATTCATTGTTAATGAGACAGAGTCCATTCTATTTATTGTTTTTGTTTTGTTTTTTAAAAATAAATTGGACACCTGTAGCTTACTCAGACCTTTTCTGCTATAATACTTACTAAGACCAAGACCACCATCACATCAGTCCAGCTCTGAAGTCTTTACACTGGCTGCCTGTCCATCAGAAGATAGACTTCTATAGTTCTGCTGCTGGTTTATAAAGCTCTGAACGGTTTAGGACCAAAATACATAAATGACCCCTTGACCCAATATGAACCTACCAAAACCTTCATGTCATCTAGATCCAGTTTCTTGTCAGTAGCCAGAGTCAGAACCTGGCACAGAGAAGCTGCATTCATCTTCTATGCTCCACATGTCTGGAACAAACTCCCAGAGAGCCTCAGATCAGCTGAAACACTCAGTTTATTTAGATTCAGGTTGAAGACCCACCTGTTCTCTGTTGCATTTCTATAGTTTTTATTTACAAGTCCAGATCTGCATCTGGTTCTTTTAAGCTGGAATCTTTAAACTTGATCATGTTTTAATTTAGTTTTTCCCCACACTGGAACTTTAGTTATTGCATCTATTTTATTTTAGCTTTTTCTTTCCATTTTTAATTAATTATTTGATTTCTTTTAATCTTTGGTTTTTTATTGTTCTTTGTTTGTTTTTCTAAATGCACTTGTATTGCTTTCTGCACTCTGCTGTAGTCTTTAATGTAAAGCACTTTGAATTGTCTTGTACATAAAATGTGCTATACAAATAAATTTGCCTTGCCTTCCAACTGTATGCTGCACAATCACCCACTTATACACACTGCCGTGCATGAAGGGGGTTGCATTGTGAGCAGCTAATGACCCACATGACCATTTGGAACAAACTCGAATAGAATTGCTTATAATAAAAAGCTTATATTAAAATGTTGTGCTTTTAATGACGAGCTCACTTAATAGCTGTTCTAATAAGAGATGTCTGCTTTTGTTCCCCTGCAAGTTTGCCTTGCCTCCTAAACGTCACACTCAGATTGTTGTGATTCATTTGAAGACACGCTGCTTCCTTTATTAAGGAAATAAATCACACTGAGTGACATCTAATATGTGTAACGAGGACCCCTGTCTGATCTAAATATTCATTATCTCACAGATCTCCACTATATATCGTCATAATTAGTGGACTCATGTCATTATTATCTGTCAGCTCTCTGTTGCCTCCTTTTGTGTTTGAACTCTTCTATGTAAATATTTTGTACCTGCAGCAGTGCCTGTGCAATGTCTGGGTTCTCTGGACTGTCGAAGTGAAGCATCTGAGATCCCAAGCCATAGTAATAAGGTCCCATCTTATGCAGGTCCACCACATTGGGGTCAGCAGTGAACACAGTCCTCCAGCCCTCTCTGTACACCTTGGGGAGCTCCACAGACAGTACCTTCCTCTTCTTCTCATACAAACCCTTGCAGAGCCACAGAGGAAGCTCCATCTTTGTACCCTATGAATAGAAAGGACATTCAGATTAATAGTTCAGGCTCCTGCAGCATCTGAGGGACAAAAAGGTGAAAATGTATGTGTTGCTGCACGGGAAGGTGTGAAAACCAAGTGTTTCAAAGAGGCTTTTTAAGCTAGCTTCGATTGCAATATAATATCCTTGTACGTATGGTTTTAAGGAAATATCTAAAATAAAGCAAAGATGAAAAATTGCAGTTTGCAACTTAAGGCTAAAACGGTCCATAGAACAACTTCTTGTAATGATTATCTGTCTTCATTTTCTGTAACGTTAGATTCTGCCATCTAATAAAATGCAAACAGCACAACAGCATGCTAAACCAGTTGCAGTATAATTTAGTTAATGTTACAGAAGTTGAAAGTCATGCCGAAGTGACTTCTTGGATTATGAACAATTACTTAACCAGAAAAATGGCGTTTCTAGTACAGCGTAGAAATAACAAAAAGCAAAATACTGAATGGAGTCTGACATGACATTAAGGTGCCTTACCCTGAAAAGGTGATTCTATTTCGGCTACAGAGTTACACTACGGGAGACAAATAAAATATGCACCCAGTTAAAAAAAATCCTACTTAATACAACATATCCACTAACCTCCTGGATATCCTGCGTGTCACTCGACTTCTCCAAGAATCCAAGCCGTGGGAAAGCGCTGTCTATCCGGATAGGCAGCCTCTCATGAGAGAGCAAAATATCGTCGAGAGACAGAAAATTTTCCTCCATACCTACTCCAGGTGGCACGGGAAGATACGACTGTGTATCCATTTTTGAGTGACTGACACCAAAAGAGACAAATACCAAATGTTTATACACCAAAGTGTTGAAAACGTTCGCGTAGAGTTTTCACTTCCGCTTCTTTTTTCTGTTTTGGCGCCAGAACATGTGAGCCAATCGGTGCGCTGCAGGGCAGATTCAGACGTGAGCAACCGATTCAGATTTAATCGAACTTTAATCTAACACTGTCAAGCGCCAACCTCCGGCGGTAAAACGTGAAGCCTATGCGGACGTGCAGTTCACCCCTCATCCGCTAGGGGCTGTCTCCAAAACAGAGCAAATCCCCTTAGACTCCCTTGTTAAAAAGACCAACTTCACAGCAGAAACAAACATGTTTAAAACCTGGAACAAAAATCCATTGTAGGATTAATAGCTCAAATTTACCTTCATGACAACTGTGAGGGGTGTGAATTTTTTTCTAACTCATCCGTTTGGATATAATTTAATCTTGAAATTCGGCATAATTGGGGGCGTGTCCTTTTGACATATATCCAATATCCGCGGCATGTTAGTCGGCTAACAGCGCGCCTTAGCTTTAGCCCACTTACTCCGTTAGCCAGTTAGCTCTTAGCTACAGGCAGCTTGGAGTTTGATAGACGTCAATCATCCACCCCTACGCTCACAGCCCCCCTCTCAGCTCTGCCACTTTGCCCATTTTTGTATTTTCCGGATCAACGGCAGGCGTGACGCTGCCAATACGGCGATGGTAGGAACACCCAACGAGCTTCACTTTTTTCATTTTTTTATTATTATTTTTTTTTATCAATTTTTCAGAACATACAGATTAATTAAGAAGTAAACAGCAATATTAACATTAACAAAAGCATCAGCAAGCACCAGGGGTTTTACATAGAACATAGTAAACGATGATAACAATGTGCAACTTATATGCCTTCTGGTCAGTTAAAGGTGTAGAGATAATCTCAGCCTTTGAGTTGTTTATTAAATTATTTGAAATTAGCCAAAAGTCAATTCTAGATTGTCTAGATCTTGATTTATTGCTCCAAGTGAAACTTTTCATAGAAGGGTATTTTTCTCTCCATATATCAACTAAGTCAAATTTCTGCATTAGTGTTTTTAAATGTGCATTGTATTAGTTTGCTGCTGGCCATCTATCTATTGTGCTGTCCAAAGTAATGTTAAAATCACTGCCGATAATCAGATAAGCGTGAGGAAATCTAGGCAGCCAGTGAAAGATTATGTTCTCTATCTCATTTAGTAAGCTATCATTATCATGCACCGTGTTGTAGCCATAGAGGTTAACAACTATGAAATCAATATTATGAAGATCCAGAACTTGAAGAATATAGTGACCGTTCCTGTTGCACTCTGTATGCAGTACAGTACCTGAAAAGGTATGTTTGAAAGTACAAACCCCAGCTGAACGCTGTGAAGCATGTGGAAAATATCCCTCACTTCCCCACTGAGACCTCCAAAAATGAACATCATTGGCAATAGTGAGTTTCCTAAAAATAACATAAAACAGTTTTACATTGCTTGGCAAACAAAAATAAAGCTTTACGTTTCAGATTATCTCTTAGACCCCTGGCGTTGAGCGAGATAATAGACAAAGACAAAGAAAAAAAGATTGAGTCAGCTAAATAGCTTTGACTATAAGAACTAAGAACCAAACTGCTGCTCTTCACATGCGGGAGGAAAATTGTATTATAATGCTTCTTCTATTGGGCTTTTTTTGGACATTTTGGACAGTGTCAATTTGATCTGTGAACTTTCCATCTTCAGAAGGTAACAGCTTTTGGCAGATTCGGATCACTTCCTTTTTCTTCCACCCGTTCTGGTATGCCGTGTAACTTCAGGTTCCATCGTCGAGAGTATCTCTCCATATCAGTGATACGTGACTCCAACATGCTTATGTGCTTCTTTTCCCCTTCCAGAGTAGTTTTAAGGTGAGAGACTTTACTTTTCATCTCGCTCATTTGGTTGCAGAGATTTTCCACGTGTCCTTTCAAAGATGTGATCTGCACCATGTTATTTTGAATCAGAGATTTTATCTCATCTGACCGGCTATTTATAAGCTTCGATAGCTTGGTGACGATGTCTGCATTAGCTGCCTCATTTTTACCTTTTTTAGAAGGGGGTTTCTCTGGGGTAGCGGGCAGGGGAGGGAAATCTTTTTCATCCATCTTCTCCATGCTGGCGGTGTCGTCGTGGCAATTGTCAATGAGAATGTTCAAACCGCCAGCAACAGCACCCGCTTCAACAGATTTTCCAGCAAGTTTCCTCTTTGAGCTTAAGCGCAACATATTTCTTTGAAGGACGTTACTTAAGCTATCCATATTTTTATCATAGCTCCACCCTCTCACCCCCCTTTTAAGTGTTTTGAATTAGGTTTTTATTTGGAGTTGTATTCAAAGACTGAATACCTTTGAATGCAAAAGTTCACGTTAAGAATAAATGAAACAGTTTTGTTCCTATCATATTGCATTTACTTTTATTATTTTAATACAAAATGTAATCACACCATTTCCGTCATAAAAATATCACGTGCAAAAATGATTTTGACCATTAGAGGTCAGAATATTACAATGAAAAAAAAGTTGTCACCTTGTATCCAGTAAAACATTATCAGTCACACATGTAAGAGCTTTTAATATAAAAACAGCACATGAAGTATTTTAAACTGGGACTGGAAAGTCAACCATGACTTTCCTTGACTAAATTAGATTGGAAAATAATTTGAAGGCAATTTAGTATGCTGCACCCATATTTCTTTCTGTAACATTCTGTCACTCTTGATAGCATTCATTAGCTAATAAATAAGAAATGACAGCAAGTCCTTAGTGTAATCTTCTTTTTCCTCATCAGTCATGGTATCATCAGTTCACAAATCCTGACAACAGGAAGAACAGGTTAGTCACCTTTTATATTTTGATATTATGGCTTATTGTAAAAGCTATAACATAACACTACTGCTCATCCCACAGACCGCACAGGAACATCAAAGTTGTGAGATTTCTTGTTTAACTCAAAAAGCAAGTACCTTTAAACAAGTTATGAAGTATAAATTAGTCAAATGACAGCTGCTTTAAATGATCATATTGTGGGAGCTGAGTGGCAGGCAGCACTCTGAGACTTTTCATTACACAACCCTAACTGATGAACACGTCTAATTTCCCAAAAAGATCACCCCCTCTCATAGCTGCAGGCCAAAACATGCAGTGGTAGGAGCAGTTATTATCTGGCTGCTGGCCAGCTGATATGCACCATGATGATGCTGACGTTATCATCGCCCTCTGTCTAAAAGCTCCAGGGGTTATGGAATTATTGAGGAGCAGGAATGACCTCGGCTCTAACAAGCTTTTAACACTTTTTGAATTTGAAGCGATGCTCACGAGGTATCATGACCATAAGTGCTTTAGTTTTAGATGGAACATGATCAAGAAAGACTTATTAACGAATGTTTGAATTCACCACGTGAAAACATTTTTTAACTGCAGTGAAGTAGGGTTTACAACACTTTCATGGCTACATATTTCCTATTTGTAGAGCTGTTTGTACCATGTAAAAGAAAAATGAATTAATGTTGAATTGCCATCTTTTGAGCTTTCTTTATCAATCTTAGGGCAACTCTTTATTCACATGTAATTTACATCCTCATAGTGACCAAGAAATGTGACCAAGGATATTTTCTTTTGTAGCAATGTTACATTTAGCCAATGAGAAGTGTTTCATTAAGAGCAGGTCATTTTTTGCTCCAAAGGAAGTATAAACTGGAAGAGGTCCCACTTTTAGTTGAGTGTCTCAGCAAAAGTGACCAATAAAACAATTTGGTAAAAGAATGGCCAGTTTCCCCATCTATTCCTTTGTACAGTTCTGAGAAAATTTAGATAAATAATAGTTTGACTAAAAACAGTGTTGGTGGCAGTCGCACATTAACATATTTTCAAGTGTATTTAGATGAATTACTCTATTTGTACCTTGGGGGGGGGGGGGGGGGTGAAACATCTGTTGTTGACAAAAAATAAAGTAATTTTGCTTTTTAAATGGCTGGAAAACTTCCATCTAAAGTTCCTGCCAGCATCCAAAATTTGATCCAAAACTCTTCTTGAAGGACAAGTCTCTTGCTTTTCATTCTGTTTTATTAATTTATTGTTATGATTTCTATGTTCCTTTCTGTAATATACAATATTTTACCTGCTGTCTTGCAGATTCACTGACGCACACTGACATCAGCTGGTTCTAAAGCCTGATATGGCTTTCTAACGTCTCTAATGTGCTAAACGAGTGAGTTATTAATACACTCCATTCTGTGCTCCTTCCGGTGCTCCCTCTCCAGGAGCTGTTAGAGGCCATCTTGGGAAATGTAATAAATGAGTGAATGAAACAGGCTGAAAATGGATACCTCACATTCAGTCTTACAATAACTCCTGGGTTGTGTTGAGCATCTCTGAGTGATGCAAGAGTGTCTTCTTCAGAGACCGACCATAACTCCATGTTTCACTAAGCGTTAGGAAAAACCTCCTGCTGTAGATGTATGTGTATCACAAAAAAGAGCTTAAAAATGTCTGTCATCTAGCACAATTTATTCCGCCATTTGTTTACAGTAGCTTTGTAAATGCAGTTTGTTTGAATGTTGATTCATAGTAGTCTTCACACATCAGCTCTTGGCATTCTGAAAGTGAGTAACACCTCACATGATTGGAATATTAAACAAATATTGTTAAATATGAACAAATGAATAAATAAGCCCCATTCAGTGGCTCCACAGTGGAACTACAGAGTCCTCTTGAGGGTCTGAGTGGCTCACGTCTTCAGTCGCAGAAAGCCAGACGTGCTGTAGCAGAAACACAATGTGGGGAACTGACAGAAGCAGAGACCAAGAGGCGCCTTTTTCAATCGCAAACACACATGCACAAACAGTCATGGAGGGAGTATGAGCCAACTGGCCTCTGGGCATAAATCTAACGCATCTTGATGGTTGTTTTGAGGCGGTCTGCCTCTAATTAGTTTTTCTAATTTCTAATTTTAGTCTTTTAAGTCTTTTTTTTTTTACTACTTGTGCTCATTTGCACATTTCTTAGCTCTATATGTCTTTTTGTGGTCTAGAATCTCTTAGTAGTGATTTTTAAACAGTTTGTAGTTATTCTGAAGCTTATTTTGGTAATTTCCATGTTGTCAAGATGTTTTAAGTGTCTTTGTAGTGGCTTTTGAGAGCTTTTTATGGTTTATACAATCACAGAGTTTCTGTGTTTGGACTGAGCCCATCTTGGCTTTGACTCATTCTGTAGTTCTTGTCAGTACGCTTGTGAGTCTACTTGTAATTGTTTTTCTTTTTTGTTTTAAACTTTTTAAAGTTTACAGTTTTGATTTATGTTTTTAGTCAATTTGTAGCTGTTATTTGCTGATTTTTAGTTGTTTTAAAACTTTTTGTTGGTGCTTTAAGTTTAATTTAGTTGCATTATTAGCTTCTTTAAAGCACTTTTCTTTTATTTTGAGTCATTTAGAGTCTCTGTACATGGTTTGAGTCTGTGTTAGTAAGTTTTCATGATGTTTGTTAGTCTGCAGTGTACTTTTGGTTATTCTGTGTTTGTTTGAGGCAGTTTTATTCTGGTTAGTTTGAGTCATTTTGAATCTTTTGGTTGTTTTGAGGCCCTTTGCAGTTATTTTAAATATGCTTTAGGTTGTTATATTTCTGTTTAATTTTTTTGCATGTTTGAGGTACATTGGCATCTATTTGTCATTGGGTGACTCATTGAGCAATTTCTGTTTTGCTATATGGATATCACTTCAAACTGTGGTTTGCACCAGGGGCCCCTGACTCTGAAGTAATCCCTCCATGCAAACAGTCATATGAACAGAGACACACAGTCACACTCATTCTCACATTTGAGGCTCTCTTGAAGAAATGATTGATCATGATCACATGAGAAATCTGGCAGATCTGATAAAGAAAAAAACTGAGAGGTTACATGTGAAATTTACAATATGTCATGTCGCTTCTCAGTAGCTGTAAACATCAGCAAAGTAAAGGGAGGACTGCCAGTCATACACACAGGGAACATGGACATTTAGACTGTAAACATTTCTATACACAGACACACACACAACACTGTCCCAGTCAGCCCTCTACAACGACCTTTCATGCTATCTCAAACACACTCACACTCACAAGGCTAAAGCTATGTTGTTACCAATCCAATCACACACGCACAGACTGACACTGGAGCATCTCAAACACACACACATACATTACACAGAAAGAGCGTAAACTACATTGCTTCCTCCCATTTCTTCCCTCAGCTCCTCTCCCCACTTCCCAGTCCATCTTTAGATTCACCCCAAACCAAACTATACAAAACAACCTGGCATCCCGATCTGATACACAACCAACCCTCTCTTCCTGCCCAGGTGTGCACAAACCAGCTCTAAAAAGCCTTGTGGGAACTTATTTGATTGAATTAATCTGAATCATACAGGTTAGGAAGGGTGCAGAAACAGGAACTATGAGAGAGGAGCACACTGGGAGCCAGTCTGATATGAGCGATCATCACCAGGTTGGGGGAGTCCTGTTAAGTGAGATGAGAGGCCCACTGAATAATGTTTAAGTCAGCTTTTCCAAACAAGTGTATGCACCTCCTTTTCTTCTTCTTTTAGTGGTCTTGCTTTCTGCCCCTGCTCAGCTTCCTCTCCTCCCCTCCAGTTAAGGCCATGGGAGGGCTGGACACGAGTGACAGACAGGCCTGGATCCAGAGACAAGATGGGAGGCCTGCTAAGACCTGAGCACATCAGGGGTGGGGGCAACTGCGCGTGTTTGAGTCAAGGTGGGGAGCAGATGAAGCCCTATAGTGATTCTGAAGAGGTGCGAGGGGAGAGAAGGTTTGGGTTGTAAGCGGTATCATCAGCAGATGCAAAATGAAGAGGTCAGCAGAGGCCCTTTTATGTACGGTGGTTTGACAGTCACACTTTTTGGTTCACAGGGAATAATTTTCTTAAGAAGATGGATTCTGTCAGGATATTATGTGATGATCACTTTGATTGTTTCATCTGATTTGGTTGCGTCTGTGTCCACATATCCATGGCAGGACCACAACATGTCCTGGAGACAGGAAGGAAGGGAGAGACATGGACAGACAGGGGGACAGAGTAAAGACAAAACAGTTAATTCAAATAGATTTTGGTAATATGAAGCATTTTAGCTTTAATTAGTTAGATTAGATAGATATTAATCCAACAATATTCTTTCCTTGTGTTAATTTAGCTTCCTGCTGTCAATGTCCTCCACGTCTGTGTTCGATCCGTTCATGACTTTATACTGGCCTTAGTAGTCTCTTTACCTTTTTTATTTGATCTGTTACACTGGCTGTCCATGTATAAGAGCCAGCCCATCATGTATAATGGACTGTAACCAATCTCTTTCTTTGAATAAATCACGTCAACGTGATTTTACAATAGTGTACAATGTGACCTCATTATGCTCAAAAGCATACAATAAATGACCAATACAGATTTAGTTACTTGCAGGTGATTTTGCTAGTAGATTTCCTCTTTTTTGCATTGAACTTAATGGGCTTGATGATTCCACAGAGAGAGCACCCTCATGCCCTTAGCAGGAGTGTTGGATTTTTAAGTAATTTTGCACCGACATGTTTCAATAGTTACAGAGAACAGACAAATGTTTTGCGTTTCCATGGTAATTCCTGCTACTTGCTTAGAAGGAATGAGGGGTGCATAAGATGTTGAGCTGGCTGCAGTGTGACAACTCTAAAGCCAAATATCAATTAATTGTTAAAACTTCTTCAAAGATATGGTCTTAAGTTTCTTTAAATACATTGCAATGAAAACATAACAGTGTTACACGCATATGTTTTTCTAATTCTATCTATTCTTAGAGTTTAGATTCCTTTCCTTACCATTTAACTTGGGATTGAACACAAATGTGGGTAAATAGTATTTTCTTGAGTTATATGCCATTGGTCAGAATTATCATTTTTGCCCTTCTAGTTTGTATTTGGCTTCTTTTTAAGGTTGGAAATTAGAAATGCCAAATGGAAATGGCTCACACCTTTCACCCCTTGCTTTAGCATAGAAACTGATATTTTGTTTGAAATCTATTTGAATGTAATGCTAATAAATAAGCTGTTATTGCTCAGTATAAATACATTCATTTCACCTGCAATAATTCGTATTCACAGTGTGTGCATGCAGTGTTCTCACCTTGAACAGAATCAGAATGAGCCAGGTGTTCAGTCAGTCAGAGGGGTGCTCGGGGCAGGACCGATTGATCTCAAACCATGAGTCTATACAGCTGCAAAAGCATACACGCACATCAGTACAGCTGCAGATAAATTGGACAAATTTGAAGTACTTTATATAGTTCAAAATGATGGTATTAGAGATGTTATTAAGAATAGAAAGATTATAAATCGTAGATAGTTGTTGCTAAACTAACGTGATGGCACGTTGGAAGGTCCATCCATCTACTCCCACATCAGGAAAAACATACACAAAATGCAACTTTTAAATGAAACTCAGGGGAAACCTCAGAGCAGCATTCATATCCGACTTAAAATTTCCCAATTTACTTTAAGGTAAAACCTTTGTCACATAACACAATTTCCCTGTTAGTAATAGTGTATGTGTATATTTTCAGCAGCATTTTTACATCACAAATACACATATATGAAATGTAATTAAGAAAATGTAAATACATTAAAATAAAGGCTTTTATGGAACACAGCTGCAAAGCATTTCTTGTTAATGTTGCGACTCATTGAAATTAAGCACGTTTTTAACCCTAAACTAATGCAAATTTCTGCAAAAAAGCATTTAAAAACTGTTAAATCTAATCTGCTTTCTGTACATTTTCAATAAGTCCACACTACATAACTTCTGTATTTCTTAACCTGTAATTAGATAAAAACCAAAAAGTGAAATAGTCATCTCTTAGTAAAAATATTGGAAGTATTAATTATAACATAATATACATTTAGCTAATTATTTTCCCCCAAAACCTCTGATAGTTTTCAGATTTTCAGATTTTTTTCAATTGCAATTGACAACTAATATTTACAGACTGTAACAACTGTCCATATTTTCTGCTTCTTTCATAATTCAAATTTAATTATGTAAATATTCTTGGAGATGTTTTTCAAAATAACAGTAATAAATGTTTTCCTTTAAAACACTCAAGGCCACTTTAAACCATTAAAAATGAAAGGAAAACATATTAACATATAATAAAAAGAAGCATTTTTGCATTTGCAGAGGATACAATGAGTAGGCAATCTGAGAGTTATAATGTCTCGAAAGTCTGATGGTAGAATTCCAAAGCGTGGAGCTGAGGCAGGCAGAGGGCACAGTGAGGTAGATGGAAGAGGATGATCTAAGGGAGAGGACTGGCTTGGTGATGTGAGGGAGGTCAGACAAATATGGAGGGGCGAGTTTATAAATAGCCTTGAAGGTATAGCAGAGGAGTCTGAATTTAATTTTGGTGCCGTGGGGTGGGGGTACATTATGATATAAGCATCGGGGGCAGAAGTAAGCAGACCAGGTAGTGTTATTGATGTGGGATTTCAGTGTACTGTCAAAGATGACACCCAGACTCTTTACCTGAGGAGAAGGGAGACTAAAAAGCTCTGTGAGTTGTAAAGGAGAAACTGTCACATTTGGAAAATATGGATTTGGTTCTGATTGGAGAATTTCCATGTTGTCCCTGTTTAGTTTCAGGAAGTTTTATTTTATTTTATTTTGTCTTTCATTTACAATTAATTCTTATAGGAAATTTCTGGTAAATGAGGAATCTGTGAAAGTTTTTCTGTTAAATTGGTGTTTATATTGGTGCTTAGTGAGGCCACATGTTTAAATTTAGGCAGATAAATAAAACACTTATAAGATTAGTTTAAATTCTACTATGACTGTGAGACTACTTGAAAAAAATAATTTCATATTTCAATAGAAAAAATGCAAATGTACAAAAATGGCTTATTTTGTTCAGTTCTGAATGGAAACTAATTAGTAGAATACTGAAATACCGAAAAATATTGAAGTAAAATAAAATATAAATTGTAGTTGGATTTAAACAAGATCAGGACCGTCTACTCTGAGAGGAAATTAGATGTTTCTTTCTAAAACAAAACATTAGCAGATCCATATGTTACAACAAGCAGAGTTTCAGTTCACAGTTTTTGTGTAAATTAAATAAATCATAATTAAATTTATGATGCTTTTATAGACAAATGAATGTTTTTCTTTACATCAATGATGAGGACAGAAATAGAGCAGTGCGAACATTCGTTGTTTGATGTCACTAAAGCCTATCCAGTTTTCCCAGCTGAAATCCCAGCCTTGCTTCAAAAAGTCACACTCTGTTTATTTTTACAGAATCCACTGAGAGAGAAAAAAAAGCACCTTGTTTTTACAATGCTGCCCATTCAGCTCTAAGAGTCTACAGAAGCGCTGGCAGCTATCAGTTGTCTCCACCTTGAACTCATTTGTTTGTGCTAATTATCCCAAGCTATCCAGCTTGTAAATATTTAGAAATGCTACACGGAGCACCCTTTATTATCCAGCTATACACCGTGAATAACCTCCTGCCATCTGTCTTTAAGTTTTTATTAGAGTGTTGCAAATAAATATAATTAGAAAAAATGCTAAATTATATAACAGGAAATGATTCAAATCTGTCTGTGTGTGTGTGTGTGTGTGTGTGTGTGTGTGTGTGTGTGTGTGTGTGTGTGTGTGTGTGTGTGTGTTTGTGTCCGTCACCTTTTGTGGTAGATGCAGAGGCACGGCAGTCTGGCTATGGTGTCCCCTTGCTGCAGTTCCTCTAGACAGATCACACACTCACCGGCATCCCTCGCCAACACATCATCTAAAGTGGCAGGCACACACACACACACACACACACACACATGGGGGAATATGAATCAGTAGGCATCCAAAACATAGACCGTTTCAGACAGCATATCAAACACAGCAAAGAGCAGTAGGAAGAGCTGCTTGGTGCATTAAACAGCAGATACTGTTGATAGTTTCCGCTTGTAGCAGTAAAAAACGGCAGAAGAGCCTTGAGCCATGGAAACTCGTTTGTTTTTATCCTTCTACTTAGCAAATGCCGTCAAGTTCATGTCGAGGTGTCCTTGGGCAAGACACAGAACCCCAAATTGCTCCTGATGGGTCGTATTGAGCGCTTTGCATGGCAGCTTCCGCCATCAGTGCGTGAATGTGTGTGTGAATGTGATGTATAATGTAAAGCGCTTTGGATAAAAGCGCTACATAAATATGGACTATATAAAATGTGCACCACACTTTCCTCCACATAAAACACTGTTAAAACACAGTCACTCATATTTGATGTTGGATCTAGTCTTGTTTAATTCCATGTTTGCATTCACACAAGACAAAGTTAAACACAATGACACATAAAAAGACATCTGTAGCTTTTATTTATAACATTTTTATAGTTACTGTTAATTACAGTTTGTTTATAAGTGGTGGATGTAAGTGACCTACATTGTTTAGGCTATCACCATTTTTAAGCATAAACTGTGTCATCAGTGTGCACATTATGAAGAGCAGCAGCAGTTATGATACAAGGAAAATGCTATTGTGGCATCAGTTATTTTGTCAAACTCTATTGGAACTACAGCTGTTTTGGTCTGGTGGTAGTTAGTGGTACTGCATGTAGGATTTAGCTATATCTAGAAAAAATTGTAAATTACAACTCCCCATTTTATCTCTACTATAAAAGGTGGCAAAGAACCAATGTTTGAGCTACTGCATTAATACTGAGGTGAAACACAGATGGGAACCCAAAGGCGTTTGAGACA
The DNA here is from genome assembly GCA_037177495.1 of Rhadinocentrus ornatus. Lineage (NCBI taxonomy): Eukaryota > Metazoa > Chordata > Actinopteri > Atheriniformes > Melanotaeniidae > Rhadinocentrus > Rhadinocentrus ornatus. The sequence goes on from JBAMHW010000010.1 coordinate 3,702,981, forward strand.
TAAACAGCTCTTTAAAAAATAAAAATACCTTATTTTTACGTGATTCTGGATACACATTCCTAGATTCTTAGGGTGGTAACATGACTTCAACACTGGATGGTGCCGTTGTGTCATGTATTTCTTTGAAAACGTAGCATTTTGTGTGTGTGTG
>JBAMHW010000010.1:3739921-3751140 GCA_037177495.1 Rhadinocentrus ornatus
TGTGTGTGTGTGTGTGTGTGTGTGTGTGTGTGTGTGTGTGTGTGTGTGTGTGTGTGTGTGTGTGAGAGAGAGAGAGAAAAAGAGAGAGAGAATAAGTAGGTGTGTATTTTTATTTGCTGTTTTATATTATTTCCAAACATTGTTTTTATGTGCATGTTATTATGTAAAGCACTTTGTGCTACTTATGTATGAAAAGTGCTTCACAAATAAAAATAGATTTTATTTTATTTCATTCTCCGTTTTTTTTTTATTTTATTTTAGAAGAATGAAGATGACAAACATTGGTGCCTGAGGAATATTATGCTGTCCAAGAAGTTGCAGTAGGACCACCATAGAATAACATGTCTGCTGTGTGAGTGTAAAATGAGAGTCAGTGCCGGTTTTGCCACTAAGCAGACCAAGCGACCGCTTAGGGCCTCGCACCACTAGGGGGCCTCATACAGAAGAGGGATGTTTTAGTGAGTGGTTAACGGGCTTCTTTATTAAGAGGAATTATCCATTTGGGGCAGAAAAAAAGGGGGAAAAAAGAAAGCTGGCAAAGCAGCTGCACAAGGACAAGGTAATTTCTTTTGCAGATATACTGTAAAGTACGGTTTTAGTCCAGTGATGATAAAGATTAGTCATGTGACAGCACTTTTTGAAAACACAATTTGATTTAGCAGCAGGTGCTACCAGGTTTAGCAATTGGTTGGATACTGTTAGCCAGCAAAGCAGTTGTAGCTCAAGCTAGCGGTAGGGTTGCCAACTATCCCATAAAATACGGAAATGTTTCGACAATTAAACTTCTCCTCCTGACATTTTATTGGTTCAATAGGGACGGTTCGAAAATATAGTTTCCATAGTCTATAGCCCCTTTTCCATCACACAAACGTTTACCTGAGATTTTAGAAAACCTCAGTGCATCTCCACCACCTCAGATTCCACAGAATTCTGGATGGGTGGGGCTGTGTGTAAGAACTAATTGGTGGAACAAACTTGCAGAATTTATTTACAAATATATCTTTATTTTACTTACTACAATCTTAAACCCATGTTTTAATCATTAAAAAAATGGAGGTAACCACCTTATTTCAGACGGCCCTCATGACACTACATCGCCAGCTCAGCGCTACCAGAGCTATCCAAAAAAGCCCATCACCACAGATAAAGTATTTTATCAGATTTGACCATTACTGTCTTCACTACAGACATTTGCTCAGCCTTTCAGCACAATAGATGGATTGATTTTTTGATAAAAGTGTGCAATGCTACATCCCAGCAGTTTACAGCATCTTGTACTGAACAGTTGATGCAGGAAAATGGAGATCTGAATGTGATTGATTTTATTTATTTGTATAGCTCATTTCATGTACAGGACAATTCAAAGACAGATATTACAGATATTAAATAGTAAAAGGTAGCAACAAATAGCAAGAATCACATTAAAATCATAAATTACATTAAAATAATTAAAAAGAGAAGTTTAAAAGTTACCGTGCAGAATTCATTCATAGGCACATGAAAAAAAAAAAAAGTTTTAACCTGGATTTAAAAATGTCTAAATTTAGACATTAGAGGTTTATATTCTCTGAACATATCAGATGTTTTCTGGGCCTAAACCGTTCTGGGATTTGAAAACGATCAGAAGGGTTTTAAAATCTATTCTGTGACTAACTGGAAGCCAGTGTAAAGATTTCAAAACTGGTGTGATGTGTTCAGATTAATTTACAAATGGAATGTGGTTTGCAACTTCGTGTTTTAGGAACTTGGCTCATAGTCAATTAAAAGTGTCATACTAATACCAGGGAAAAAGATTCTTTATCAAGATATTCCTACTACTTACTATTGTGCAGCTCAATGTGGAATTCCCAGCAATGCTTAGGTCTAATTGTTATGTTACTGAAACTGCTTTCTAGCAGTTTTTGTAGTGTCTTAGTGCAAATTATATGTTGGGAATAAAGTTTTTTTCTTTTTCTTTTTTATGTATATATTTATGTGGATTTCATGTGTCAGAATAACCTCCATATGAATCTGTAGACTCGTAGATTCCTTGCAGAACATTAAATTTTAAATGAGATGAATAATGTTATTCATCTCAGTGGACATAATTTACTGATTGGTTGTTGCAAATGGTGAATTATGGTGATGCACGGACTCCTTGAGTCACCACATAGGTAAGTGGGGAAGCAAAGGAAATACAATGAACCCAAAATAATGTCTTATCACGTGGAAATTTAAAAATGTGCGGAAATTTCTGCAGTCAAACCTTTCACCTGTCAACTCCGTTTTAGAGATGTATGCAAAGCTTTGCAAATCAAGCAACACATAAACAGAAGCTGTAATTGTCTGACACAGCAGCATTCCTGTCTTTCTCTGCCTCTGTCAGACAGGAGGAAGCCTGACCACCAGCAGCCTCCCACTTCTATTACCATAAAGGGTAACCCTGGAAACTGAGGGCTTGATTATATCACAACTTACAACTAAAGCAACTCTCACCAGCAAACTCTCCTTACCTTACTGGAAAGACCAGCAGTTTCCATGGGAACAGGACAGAACAAGTATAAGAGAGGGATGGAGAGACAGAGGAGAGGATGGATGCTGGAGGTGTAGAAACAAAGAAAAAGGCAAGATACATGTTTTTTATTGTGTCACAAAGGGAAGTAATGTGACCTTAGATGACAGTGAGGACAGATTAAAGTGTAATTATACAGAATAAAACAAGAACACAGAGCCACAGCTTGAAGATGGTGTGGCCTGCCATTTGGATCTGCACAATCCGACATCACTAGAGGTTAAATTAGTCTGCTCTGTAGAGAGTCACCCAATGCTCAATGAACCCCTCAGAGCCTGTCCCTCCAGAGACCACAGTGGGCCTGACAGGATTCAGTAAACAACACGGAGAACTAAACAGCAGTCACAATTCAGCACTATGCCATGCTTGTCCTTCAACGTCCCTCAAATGAAGGGAATCTGTTACTATTGTTTTCCCTCAGTGCATCTGAGGATTACTTTAGTATCTCACAGAATACGTATTTCTTCTCTTAAGATGTACAAAGTCAAACGCTGGCCTTCAGAATGTCAAATTTTTTTTCCCATGAATTGTCTCATCCAGAATGAAAAGCAGTGTTTCAAGCTAACTGTTGTTTTACTTGCTCAGCTGAGGTATCCAATTTTTCCTTTAAGCTTGACCTCAAAATAAACAACTCTGAAAAACACCTTTGTGTAATCATCTAATTTAACCTTCTAAACATTCATTCTCTTTGTAGTACAAATGGAAAAAAGCTGGGAAACACTGAAAATAGTCAGCAGCTCATAGTCATAAAACATGGAACAACAATTTTTTTCCCAAAACAGGATAATGCAGACTCCAGAAGGGCTAGGTCTCATGCAACTTCACATCTGCTTCGTAAGTTGTGTGTAACATGAAACTGTATTCATGTGTGGCAAATATGCTTTGATTGCTGGAAAAATTACTTCCACTTGAATAATTTTTGGTTGTTCAGATCATTTGGGTTGTGAAAATGATCAAGATTACTTTAGGGTTCCTCATTAATTTGTAAAAGAGGGAGAACAAGTTAAGGATTTTATAAAGAGGCTAGGGATGGAGAGATTCACTGATATGAATCAGTGGTCCGAGACAGACATTTGCAATGCGACTGCACTGGTAGCTTTGGTCTGCATCATGGAGGGAAGCGAGACAACTGGTGAAGAAGCAATTTTTAACATGTGCAAGTTTTACAAGTGTTTTGTGACACATTGTCAAATTACAGACAAAGAACACTGTTAGTAAAAGGACATGGGAAAAGGACTGTTTGTGACTGGTCCATGTGTTTTTATTTACATTTTTTTAATTCAAAGGCCAAAAAGAACTCTCCTAAATAAATGTATTGCGTAAGAAATGTGATTAAAAACAAATGTAAGGAAATACTATTTTTTTAAAAAATCAATTATCAAATACATCCTAAACAGGGAAAGAATAAGGACAAACATTTTATGATGTTATTTAGAAACCAGATGTGGGCATTTAAATTTTTTGTATTGTGTTGAATCGTTTTGAACCAGATCACATTGTATAAAGTCAAAAAGTTGTCAAATTATAAATAAACGACATTGCATTGTATCGGCAGGAGGCTTCACTGTATCTTTACTGTACTGTATTGCTGGCAGCGTCTTGAGATGCACATTGAATCGGCCTCAGTGGTGAGGATTCACATCCGTAGTAAAGACATCAGGTGCAAAATCAAAGCATGTCAGTTTGCAGTGATCACTTTGTTAAAGGTTTGTGTATCACTTTACTTCAGTTGGCTAGGGTCCTTCTCGCTTAGCTTCTGCTGTTTGTTGGGTAAATTAAGCCTCATATAAACCATATCTGCTATCTTATTTTACACAACAAGATTGCGGTTGCTAATTTTGACTTGAGTTATGTTTCTGCTGTTTTTTATTAGGATGTAATAACAATCTTTGAGATGCAGACAACATAGATGGGTTTTAAGAATTTAGGGGCTATTCAATTCGGTCGCATGAGAGCCGCAGTCCTGCAGGTTGTCATTGTTTCCCTGTTCCAATACACTTGACTTTAATTAACGAGTCATTGTGCAGGACTGCGTTCCTCAGGGGACTGAATTGAAAAGCCCTGATCTAGCCTATGACAGTGAAGTAGCGACTGCAGTTGGTTTATATAAAACATACGTAGCAACAACGCTATAAAAAAAGCACCAGAATGCACACTTACATGAGCAGAAACAATGAAGGATCAGTCATGAAGGGTCTTCATATCAACTGCTTCTCCACACATGTAAAAGTTACAAGTTTCCAAGATTGTGCATGTATTCCTCTGCTTTCATTGTATGAAGCATCAGATGGTTTCCGATGTCTGGGAACTGAACTGACAGGTATTTCTCCAATTCAGTACTTTACTCTTCCTTGGATAACGTTTGAGGATCAATGTCATCACATAGCTCAACTTCTTTCAGGTATCTAGTTTGTGAACTCACTTTTAAAATGTGAAAATACTTATAAAAACATCTTCATATCTTCCTTACACAACATTTTGGTGTGCTTGCATCCCAAATCATTTACTGGAAGTACGTGAGCCTGCAAATGTCATGTGATTGAAACAATCATAACCAATCGTCTGTAACCCTGCAGGCTGTCAAACTCTCATAGATAATATCATGTTTAATAAATCATTAAATTCAAGGTTAACATCCTAAGTTTAATCCGAAGCTACATTTTAAAATCTCTTACTTTAAAGGTACAGTGTGTAGTTTTTTTGGTATTTTGTTAGCAAAAATCAAGAATTGTTTTCATAAATACGTATTTTGCCAAAGTCTAATCACAATCCCATCCAAATGAAAGCGTTCTCGTAGCTTAGAATTAGATGTTTATAAATACATAGGTGGTGGCGCACCCAACTGGAGGCTGCCATGTTGCATCACCGTCTTTGAATACAGTAGCCGAAAGGGGACAAACTTGTTAGCCTTGCGCGTTTTACCTGCGAGTCCCTGCAGTTTCGAGGGGAGGAGGAGGGGGAGGGCGGTGTAAACAAGCCAACACGAGCGTGGATGATTCAGCTTGCCAGCTTACATTGAAATGGAGGACCATGTAGCATTCCGGCTAGATCTGGCTCAAATTAAGTCCTGGCTTTAACAGATCTGTAAGTCCATCTCTAAGATTTAATGATTGATTAATCTGCCACTTTTGCTCTCTGTTTGCTTGGATGTAGTCTGACCATAAGTCAAAAACACTGAATTCTTAATAGGATAAGACATTTCCTTGTAAAAATGTAAAAGTATAAACAAATACAGCATTGTATTTGTATGATTGCTTTAGTTTACTGTTATAAGTCGTGTCAATAAGCCACGCCTGCTCATGCACAGTCCAATGAGACAAGTAAGAATCGACTGATACATCGAACAGCCGATATATTGGGCTAGTATTTGCAATTTTTTTTGTATCGTTGTCTCAATGATAAATAGCGCTAAAACATGCTAACTAGCTTACAATAGAAAAACAAAAAATTGTTTTAAATTCAATAAAGAAAGAGAGACTCGTAGATTTATTATCTTTGTGTAATTTTTCATAATGTAAATTACAAAAACTGCATCAGTTCCAAATATCGGCTCAATAAAATCGGCAGCCTGTATCAGTAATCGGCTTAGGCTGATGAAAACAAATTGTCATTGGCCTAAAAAAAATCGCTATCCGTCATTCCCTAGAGACGAGTGATTCCTTAAGTTTGAGCCATTAACTATGAATCTGCCTTGTGTGCATGAGAAATATGAAAGATCGTATACAGGAATGCAAACACTGATTAAAATATTCCAGCGGGAGACAGTACTCCAGAAAATGTAGGTAATTTCCTGCTGCAACTGAGAAGTCAAACACTTCATGTGAGAAAATACCCACATTTCACTTAGTTGAAGTGATGGTATCTGATGGAAAAATCTCGTATTGATGATATTGTGATAGATCTGTGAGAGACACAGCTATTAATTAATGATTGTGATCAGGACCATTTTTACAGGAAAATGTTATCTTTAGTTGCTCTCAGAGTGAATACAATTGTAAAAAAAAACATCAAAGGACTTATGTTGGTCAACATGAAACCTGACTATGGAGTCCTGCATCAGTGGACGTGGAATTGTTCCCAGGGGGGTTGGGATATATAAACTATGTGACCTAAGCTACAATTCAGTTCTAACATTGTCGGCTGCCTGTGTTTAACTTGTCTTCTGGTTGTGTTTGAACTCCTGTGATCGCAGAAAATGGCCGTGTTTTTTTTTTACCGATCTGAGTGTCTGTCGTTCCTTGAGAGAATTTTCCTAACAGTATTCAAGCCTGGATGAGGCGATATTTACATTGACCCTTGCTGAATGAAACCTGTTCAGTCACATGTCAGATGCAGTATTCTAGGCTGGCCTGTTAAGAGACTGAACCCTGCCGTTTGTTGCTCCACTTGCTGCCCAAGTCACAGGTTTATCTTTAGAAAGTCTTGTTGCTCTGCTGTGACGATGTCAAGGCGCTGTCCATAGCAACTGTCGCCATGCCCACTACTCGCAGCTCATAATTGGCCAGCACTTTGCTCTTACAGATATATGGAGTCGACATGCAGCCATACCACTCATATGACCTCATAAAAAAAAACTTAAAAGGTGTTACAAATGCTTTCATATTAAAAAACAAAACAAAAAGACTTTTACTTGTTTTCTGACTCTCTTAATGACTTTGTGCTCCTCTTATTGTAGATGGATGATGGATGAAGAAAGGATGCAGAATAACACAAAACACCCATGGTCACACCTGTCATATCTTTAATCTCTTTACAGTTGTTTTTGCTTCTTTGTTGTTGTTTTTGTTCTTTATATTAATTGTTTTCACTTCTTGGCTGTGCTTGTTCCATTTCTTTGTACTCATTTTCTACATCCATGGTAATTTTGTTACTCTTTGAAGTTGTTTTGAGACTCTTAATGGCCATATTTAGCCTCTTTTTCTTTGTGTAAGTTTGTGATTTTGGTTTGGTTTAGTGTTTCTTTGATGTGTAATATGAGTCTTTATGGGGTTTCGTTGTCTTTTGTAGAAATTTTGATTCTGTACCTTTTTGTAATGTTATTTTGTGACTGTCTCTTTCTAGTTGATTTGACTATTTTTCAACTGGCTTGCCTTTTTTATCTTGAAATTACACTTTTTAAATAATTTAACTCTCCATTTTGACTCTTCATCAATCAATTATCATCCGTTAAGAGAATTAATTCAAGGACAACTTTTGGCTAGAACATATGATGCTGCTTTGTTATTAGCCGCAACCCGGTCGCAACACAACATGGCAACTCATCTATTTAAACTCCAATTTCAACCGTATCACCCTGCCTCCTCTCCAACTCCAAGTTAGATTACCTATTACTAAAAAAAAGAAAAAGAAATGGCGTTTAATTTCTTTGTGTTTTTTTTTCTTTTTCTTTTTTACTTCGAAGTTGTTTCGCGACTCATTATGCTTATTTTGTGCTTTTATGTCATATATTTTGTGTTTCTTTGTGGCCATTTTCTCCTCATTGTAGTTGTTTTGAGGTTCCCTATTGTCATTCTGCGTGTTTTAAAACCATTTAGTTAATTATATGCTCATTTAAAGTCTTTAGATCGTCATATATGCTGATTACTTTGTGAATGTTTTGTGTCTATATGTCTATTTTCCATCACTCGTATGTTTGTGTGCATGCTGCTTTGAAAGTCATTCAGAGAAGGAATAGTAAGGTTGAGGTGACATTTGCAAAGCTGATGTGGTGTGTGTTTATGCCTCTGTGTGTGTTCATGTCTGCAAAAGCAGCAGCAATAAGCAGCTATGTGGTTGTCACAGCAACAATGAACCCATTTCCAAACGTCGCCACACAGTCTCCCCTTAAATCCCTGTCATGTCATTTTGTCCTTGCATCTATGTAGGAAGTGTGTGTTTGTCTTTGTGTCCTCACACGCTTCATGAGTGTGCAGTGCACAGAGTTAACAGGGAAGAGGAAAGATACGAGGAAAGATGGGGGGGCAGAGAAAGCAGAAATAAATTGCAGAGCTGACCTATATTCTTGCAACCAGACAATTCAGCAGCACAGATGTTCCTCCATCCCGTGTTCCTAAAAACCTCAGCTGTAATATCCAACCACAACACCAAACTCTATGGATATGTCCGACTGTGTGTCTGTGTATACATATGCCGTGCATCAGAAGGTAGTGTTGGTATTTGTTTGGCATGCACTGCTGCAAGTATGTGGGAGGATCTGCACTGATTTATTTCTGTGCTTAAAGCAGCAGAGTGTCGTCACCGCTACGTTCCTGTCAATAATCTGCATCTTGTAGGGCAACTGTTATCATCCCTCCAAATCCTAAACCTGATGATGCAAGCATCAGCGGAGCAGTGGTGAGGAAGTCTTACCAGGCCTCAGACGTCTAATCTTTCCCTCTACCAGACTAAAACTAGAGACTGTTCTGTCTGATTTCTTTGTCTCCTGTAAGGGCAGCATAGACAAATCCTGTCAAATACAAATGGAACTGTGATGGACACTTTTCTTTTTTCCATACAGTGTTATACCCAGAGACTGTTAGTAAAGCCTAACAAGATTACAGCTCCCAAAAATAAAGCCAAAATAGAAATGATGCTGTTGATGTCATTATATGTTGTCATTGATGGATGGTAGCATGGAGGTTCAGCCTGTTTGACTCGTCCATACCAAATTTTATCTCTGTAATCACAGTCAAAATTATGACTAAACTGTGCTCAATGGGCAACAGCCCACATTTCAGACTGCAGAGACAGAACAGTTCTTATTTTCATGAGAAATGTAAAGGATATAGCCCATTAAAAAAAGAACTAAACATCAAGAGTAACTATGTAGTTAGATAGTGTGGGTCTGTGTGTCTTAAGCGGACTTTTCAAATGTTTGTGAAACATCATTACAGGAGAAAATCTATCACTAAGAGTTCCGCAAATGTTAAACAACACACAATTTCCTTGATCAATAAATGGTTCTCTGCTCTTTGAAATTTTGTTGCACTACCACAGTGGTTATGTTAACTTCCAAACTGAGACTTTGAGGATATAAGTACATGAGATTATGTCCACCATCTTGTGAAGAACACTCTTCCATTACTTCCTGTGCCTGATGTTTTTGACTGTTACCTTTGTAACTTTTTGTCTTTAGCTTAAAACAATGATCAAAAGAGTCAGATCTGATGGAAAGGTGACGCGATGGAAGGAAGGAGAACTGAGCGATGCAGGAAGAAATTAAATGGCGCAGCAAATGAAGGACATGCACAGCTCAAATACATATACTTGAATGTATTACTAACCCTGATGGAGAAGCTCCTCTCACATTCCTGCATGCAATAAACTAGATTTTTTTTTTTAATGAACAGATGCAAGTTTGTACTGAGTTTCAAAGTAACGGATCTTTTGTAGCTCCTTGTTTTTCTGCAGGTGCAGGGCATGAGTTCTGCATATTTTTATTTAAAACTAGAAATCAAACCCTGTGGAAAGCACATCTCTAATTTTAAATTATAACTAAACCAATCAATAACTTTTAAAGGTCCTATATTATTAATTTTTTCAACAATTTCATTTGGGTATCAGAGGTCCAACAACATTGTTTTCAAAGTGTATTGCCCCAAATTCAGCCGTTCCAAAAAAAGCTCTAGTGAGCTCTACTGAAAACGGCCTGTTTCTGTGTTTGAACCTTTAAATGTTTATGATTGGTGCCTGTCCACGCCACACTCTGGGAAAAATCTGGCTTTCGCTGGCACCCGCTCTGTGATTTTAGAGGGCAGGCTCAGTTGGCAAGGGGTCGCGGGTCAGTGGCAGTGGCAGTGGTTATTTCTCTTCGTGAGATCTCAAACTTACCTATTTGAGCACACATTCACTAAAAAGTGGAGCAAGCAAGTGAAAGAGGTAATAGAATTTTCTAATATTTGGACCTCATACACAGGCTATGAGGACACATATGACTGTGAGAAAACCTTTAGAAAGTAAATTTTGCATAATATGGGACCTTTAAAACCATTCAGCTATGTACTAGTTTTAAAGAGTCATAGCCTGGGGGTTTTACCAGTGACTGTGTCAATAAATATTTATATTTTCATTACTTGCAGTGGGCGGATATGTTCAGGATTTGGTTATGTTGAGGCAAAATGGACTGGGACACTTGGATGGTTTATACCGAAAACCTGCTGGTAATTACCATGTTGTTCAGACAGGATCTAAACAACATGGTGATTACCTTAGCAACACCTCCAATTACCCCAAAATTAAACTCTGTGCGATGTCACCTTCACATTGGTTATAGAGTTGTAAGGATGGACTCTTTGGCAGGTAAGTCTTATGAATGTGTCTCATGGCTCAGCAGAGCTATGACTGTTTATCAGTCTTGACGTGAAAGCAAACCTGAGGTTGTTCTTGTTCCCTATTACTCATGAATAATATGCAGGGCTATCTTTCCGGGCGAGGGAAAATTCTTCTAAATTGGCGGAACAACACTTCACTATTTACATTTAAATTAAAAGGCACCTGCGTGTAGAGGTGAAGGATTTGCTAACATGTCTGTAATCTGAGAACAAAAGCACACAGACATCCTCTCATAATATATGTGTGTGTGTGGAGTGTGTGTGTGTGTGTGGGGGGGGGGGGGGGGTAAAGGAAGTGATGAGGTTTCTGAGTCATTTCTTTTTCTCTCCAATGGGTGAACGACTTTGAGGAAGGAACT
>JBAMHW010000010.1:3752864-3796722 GCA_037177495.1 Rhadinocentrus ornatus
TAACATTAGCTATTAGCAGTAGCTTGGTACCAAATACATGGAGAGCATGCTTGTAACTTATCGGCATAAAAAAAAAACATTATAGGTGTGTCCCAATAAAGCATCTGCACACTTTGGATTGTGCAGACTATGTATCTATGTATAACTATGTATCGTTCTGTACCTCATCGCCTGACGGAACTCTCGAACTTGTGTGATATGTTGACATATTTACATTTATGACTCTCCGCGGCTTGCATAGTAGTAATAAAGGAAAAGGTTCCAGAGAACACTATTTAGTTGCTTGTAATATATTATCGCACCACTAGATGGGAGCAATTCTTACACACTGAGGCTTTTAGTTAAATCCTTATTACATTATCTGTTCTTCATCCGAGTTCAAATTAAATTTTAAAAAAGGTATGATCTAAAATAACTCTAATGAACATATATTAATTAGCTGAGCTAGATTGCGATGTACAATGTTAATAGATAAATAATTAAATCTGTATAAATATCAGTGGCCAGAGTTTTACAAAAAAATATTTACATTGACTCTATAAACTCTCCTGAGCATAAAATCTTTGTTTTTTTTGTGTGTTATAACCTCTGGTTTCACTGTTTCCTGTCACTTTAATCATGTTGTATCCTGCACCAGAAGTTTAGTGAATAGTGGCTCACGTATTGGCCAGTTAAATAGATGAATAAACTTATAATGCACAAGGTAAATCATTTCCAGGACAGATTCTGAAGAAAGTTAAACTTGATAACCTGTACATTTAATTGATCTGAAAATCGGATTTAGTTCCAGCAATGAAACCAGCATTCAGCTGAGCATTGGAGTCAGGAACTGACATCCTGATGCTGCTCATCTGGGTGACAAATGGACTCAGTAACAGCACCAGCTGTGGCTGTTGAGTGATTTATGAAAAAAAAAAAGGCTTTTGACTCTGAGTTTGTTCTGTTTAGTCATTCTTTTCCCCCTTTCTGTTCAAACTGGCAATGTAATTAAGCTTTAAAACACATCTGCACTTTCAAGGTGTCACTGGGGAATTTGTGTCCAAGGTCTGCATGGATTAAACTGGTTGCTTAGAAAAGGAGTGCAACTGCTATATTGATTAAGCACTGATGCTGTATTGGCAGACGGTGTCAGTGAAAAGGAGGAGGGTGGAGGGGATGCCTGGTTTGAGGGTTACTCATAGAAATAGAGTAGAGATCAAATGATTGCTAAAACAAAGAGTTGTATTGGAAAGGTGGCTAATTGTTTGTGCTGGGTTGTCTGTATCAGTGTCAGACTGATCAGCTGAGCATAAAGTTTTGTATGAGTGTGACAGAACAATATTTGCTGTGTCAGAGCCTCATCCCTCCCTTATAACAGACTGACAACCAACCACAATATGCTCCATTATTCCTTTCTTTCCATTTCCCTTAATGATTCATCCTGTGTTATGTCTCTCTCTCTTCCGGCCCAGTTAGTCATCTGTCACATCTGTCAGTTTTTTTACATTTATATTACAGAGACTCCAGCCTTTGGTGGCAGGTCTCCAACTTCAAGCCCTTTTCAAACTGTCCAGCTTTCATGCATCTCACTGACAGCAGATGTGGAACATTGGGTCTAATCAGAGCAATTAAGACTTGCATAGCCTTTTGCATGTAAGACCAAGACAAAGCAGAAAACAGCCCATATTACAAAACCGAGTTTAGGTTCTGTTACTTAACCTCCACAAGGCTTTTTTTCATGTCCACGACACCCATGCAGATATACTTTGCATCATACCTTGAAAATGAAAATAACACACTATATATATTTTCACTGCAGTTGCAATGTGCGCAGTCGAAACCCCCAAACTAGAATCTTATATACAAAAATGTAATGTCTCACTTTGTTAGTTTCATATGAAGACTAAATAAGGGTGCATTTACACCACAATAGTTCAGAGAACTTGGTTCGATTGGTCGGGAATGTCAAGAAATGTTGACCCTCATTTGGCTTGGTTTGCTTTCACAGTGGACTCAACTCAAGCAGACCAAACCACCTGCACAATGTCATGTAGTTACAACTGTCTGTTTGGGATGTTACTGCCCAACCACTGACCATGCAGAAGAAAGCAGGAGAAAAAAGAAAACAAGACTCATTAACCCACTTCAGCTCCTCCAGGTAAACAGTGAAGCAGCACCAGATTTAAGCAGTCTCATGGCTTCTGTTTTGGTTTTAGTGCTAAAACCTAATACCATTTGCACAGAAAGGTGCCCAAAATATAATGTGCTATATGTCACTTTCTCTCTTGGGTTAACAAAGTAGTCCACTGTAAGCAGATTGCCCCAGGGATCACTTGCAAGTGAACCAGAGTTTGCTTGTTTGAGCTGCACCAGAGTCTGAATTAGTCTTCTCTAACTAAGAGGAATAAAAAAGAAGAATTTAAGCATATCAGGGCAAGTGAAAATATATTGTAAATATATTCTGGCAAAGCATCACAAAGATAATTAGCCATTTCTGGAGTATAAAGATTACCAACACTTGCTTGAGATTAAAAAGAAAATCTTACTATTGATGTTGTAGTTAAAGCTGGGGTTTATTTTAACCATCAATAAAAATTATAATGACTCATTTATTGATTATGTTTGTTTTTACTATTTCAATTAGTCAAATAATGAGAAGCTAAAGTTAAGCTTAAATAAAGCAAGTACAAAATTAGCTTCTGAGACCAACATGAATTGAAAATGCTGCTATGAGCTGAATGTTAAGAGATGGAAGGGACATCCTTCAATACAGCATGTGTGACATATAATAAACAAGCAGATACTTTTGATGTCTGTATAATTTTGCTTGCACTCTTCCCATCCACTGTCTGGTTGCATTATTTTAATTTAGTTTTTTAAAATTATTGTTACTATTAACCACCAAATAAAACTTTTAGACAATGATTAAGCTGAGGGAGAAATCTTAATATGTCTTCTTGTTCCAGCTAATAACAAAGGCAAACACTAAGTATTCACTTTATACTGATTAATGATGGAAAACAGTAGCAATATCTCACATTAGAACTATTTGGGCATATAGCCACATTACAAATGCAACTACATAGATATTGCTGGTTTGCGTCGTGATAAATGTTAGTCTGCCTCTCTTAACACTTGAAAGTGTTTAATCAACACAGACACACACACCTCTACATAACAACTGGCTTTGGTCTCTAAATTTAAAAAGACAGGCTGTTCTCCCTAATAAAGATGATTTTAACCCTGTCTTTAGTCCCTCCCATCCTTTCCCTCCTGTATCTATCACAAACACACCAACCTCCCAAGGGCAAACAGGAAGGAGGCACCTGTGGCCGGACTGGTTAACAGCCGTTTTACTTTGTTTTCAGTACGATGAGGGTCTCCAGATACCTTGTGTTAAAATGAAACAATAATTTTGCATATGTGGATTGGTTTACTGTCACTAAGGGGAAAGATGTCTCAGTGTGCCTCCAGTACTAATTGGGAACATCACAAAACAAGCTCAATATTTTTAGAAAAAGGCATTTCCTGTTTCTTTGTGGTATCGCTAATACAGAAGGCTCAAAAGTGCAGTTAGTACTGGAGATAATGTATAATAATTGCCTGTCCAGGTGCTGACGCAGGTGTGGCAACAGGCTTGAATCACTTGGGTGGGAAAAGCTTTCAGTCTAATGATCAGTTATAGACATCCAAACATGACAGAGAAGGAGATCTGGATCCATATATGGAATTCAAAGTGAAAGAGTTTCTGCTGTTAGCTTTCTATTGACATGTCATCACAATGTTCACGTCCCGAATGTTACAGCTCTGGTCTTTTGTAACGCCACGCAGAACATCAACAAAGACTAAAGGGTTGAATCAACATGCTCGATGCTGCTGATTACACTCTTATCATTGTTAGCATGCTGTCAGCAATAACAATGGCTTTTACATGAATGTGGTTCATCGCTACAAGAAATTGTTTGAGCACATGAGGCTGCATCTGCTAAAACAATATTTTGCTTTCCTTAGATGACTCAAACAGCGTTGAACATCATCATAACCTACTCCTTTAAACAAAAAGACCCTGATCATACCATTTATTTTCAGTCTTCATTTATTACCTCAGTGACAGCAAAACACTTAACAAACTCCTGCAGGTTAAACATTTTAATACCTCATGTGAAAAGAAAAAAAACAAAACATATAAAACTACTATATGTAGCAGGCCTTCCCACAACAGTGGCAGACTTCAGTGTTCCGTTTGAGCTGCTGAATCTTTTAAAATTATTTGATCTCTTAAAGCAAAACCTGTAATCTAGAGTCACAACTGAAGTAATTCTACTTCTCCATTTGTCCGCACAAAGCTCAAACCCACAGTTGCCATCTTCTGTAGTTGCTGTTTGTCTTCCAGTCTGATGAAGATGTCGCGAACACGCGAGGTGCATTGTTGCAAACTTTTACCACCCCCTACAGGCCAGGCATGCATACTACACTGTTTCTAGCCCGATTTGTGTTTGCTATTTGTTTTTTGTTTGTTTGTCTGTCTGTCATGCAAACAGGGCCTCAGTGCTGAATTTTGACTTTTGCTCAACTGAGCAAATGTTATATCAACAATTATACAAGTATTCTATTTTCTCTTCTCCGGTCTTCCTTTAAATGAGCATAGAAAGTATTTCAGCCATGTTTTGATGCATCTCAATCCAAAGACGAATAAAAAGTAAAATAAAATGGTTGTACCAATTAAAACCTTTGCATTAGTATGGCTAGAACCACAAATAATAGCCGATTTAAGAAAAACCAACAGATTGCAGGGAATCTTGACTTTGATCAAACCCCCATCCTGAGCATGCAAGGGGCGACAGTGGAGAGGAAAAACTCCCTTTTAACAGAAAAGAAAAACCTCTGGTAGAACATGGCTCAGGGAGGGCAGCACTCTGCCTCGACCAGTTGGGGTGGAGAGGACAGAATAAAGAGACCAACAGACACTGCAACTGTCTGTTGGTCTAACAGCTAGCTAACAGCTAGCAAATAACCCACCACCAAGCATGGTACAACTGCAAGTCAATTCACATTTTTCAGTATGTGCTCCCAATATCCTAAGACCTGAGCTTAATGATGACATTTTAAGCTAATGTCAGCGTATCAGAGTAGGTTCATTTCTACACAGGTCTACAGCTTATGGCAAAGTACTCTAACAGAAAATAATAAATACCAGATAAGTGTATGAACTATACCTGGTGCAGATGGTTTAATTCTAGAGCTGTCAGTAAAATAAATAAATAAATAAATAAGCCCTATGCTGCAGCTACTGCTCAACCAGGGTGAGTTTTTCTTGTTGGAGCCGTTTGCATCGGCACCCTACTGAGCCATCTCAGTGGTCTCAGCAAAATAAATGAGGAACCTGGTTTTTCTGACACAGCTCCATTGTGCTTCTTAAGACAGCCGACAGCAGGACTGTCCAGAAAAATCTCATTCACCAGTAAGTGAAATGAAAATTTAGCAAAGGTCATGTTAAGCATTCAAAGTCTAGATGGATGAAAAGTGACAAAACTTTTTACAAAAGCAGCAAATCATTTACGACAGCTGGAATGATGTGACATTTTGCTTCACCAGATGCTGTAGATCTTATAAAGGAAGACTTAAACATAAGTCTAAATGCATGACAACAGATAGGTTTACCATTACTTATATTCAAAGTGAGTTTTTTTCAATCCTGTCCTCTTTCACTGCCTCTTTTGAGTGATACTTGAGGCAGGGGTGTCCAGCACCGCTAAATCCTCTCATATTTCTGTATTTATGAACATTAAATTTTCAGTTCAGCTTGACAGAACAGCTGTTGCTATGACATCCCTATGATTTCACCGTTTTAATCACAACAGACTTGCTGATGACCATCACCTCCTATGTACTAGCCAACAGTGGTATAGACACAGTTTGAAGGTATGTTCATCCACCAGGTTGCCACAAGAAAATATATAAATAATTTTAAACTTCTGATTTTAGGTACTTTTATCAATAATTGTATCATTCTGAGATCATGGGGTTTACCAGCTGCTAAATTTTTGCAGGGTTTCTGATACGATCCTCGTGCCATTGGCCAAAATACAGAATGCAAAGTTGCTCATGAACTCAGTCCAGCAGTTTGCATTGCAGTAACACTGTAAAAAATAAACTTTCAGACCACTCAGGCACTGAAAGAGCCCTTCAGTGTGTCTAACATTCTTCTCTTTATGGTCATTTTGAATTGCTTTGCAGATGATTTGGGTCCCTTTATAGCTGTTTGACCTTCCTTTGCTACTGTTTTATGTCTCTTTATGGTAATTTTAGATCTATCTGTTGTCATTCTGAAGCTTATTGGGGTCATTTTATATGTTTATGTAGCTGTTCTGTTTCTTTTTACAGCTACATAATTTTTTCTTTCGATTTTCTTTATAGCTAGTTGCCATTCATGTGCAGCTCTTTTATGTCTCACCATGGCTTTTTGTACCTCTTTAGAATAAGTTTGCATATATTTGTGGTTGTTTTGCATTTTTTAGCTGTTTTGTGTCTCTGTGAAACTGCTTTATGTCATCGTGTCCCTTTGCTTGATTAAGGTGATCGTCATGTTATCATTTGCTTTGTGAAAGTTATTCATGTCATTGTGCATGTTTGATATCACTAAGTGGTAATTTTGCAATTAACCGTGGTTGTTTTACTGTGGTTTTACCTTTTTGTATCTCTCTGCACTTATTTTTCATCTCTCTGCTAATGTCCTTTTGCCTCTTTTTTATTTTTTGTCCCTCCTTAGCATAATATTGGGGCTTTTTGAGGTCATTTTACATCTTTGTGAGAATTTTTCATGTCTGTGTGGTTTGTTTGTTTCCTTGCGTAACTGTTTTATGTACATTCACGCAAGCTTGATGTCTCTTTGTAATGGTATGGTGTCTTTTTGTAGATGTTTTATGTCTCTTTGTAGACTTCTTTGTCTTTGTTTTTTTTTATCTTTTTAGTTACTTTGCAGATATTTCAAGTCTTTCTTTGGCTGTTTTATGTCATTTTTAACCCGTTTGACATCTTTTTTAGCTGTTTATGCTGTAGTAGTTACTTTGTTGCCTCTTCATAGTCATATGTCTTTCTGTTGACGTTAAAAGCTGTTTGCTGTTATAGTTACTTTGTGTCTGTAGCTTTTGACATCTTTTTGCAGCTGTTTAACAGATTTTTTGGGCTGTTTTGGGTCTGTTTATGGTTGTTTTTTCCATTGTTGTGGTTGTTTTGTTAGGTCCAAACTAAACTTTAGAGGCCTGGGCCCATTGCCACCTTTAATAAGCCCTGCATAATTTGAATATTATGTTATAGTAAGAATTAAAATTAATTTCATGTTTTAAAAGGTCTGAATTCTGCAGTATATCAGTCCATCCCAAAAAAGGCCTTAATTTTGCCCAAAAAAACCCAACAACTTTAAATCAAACTATTTCCTTAAAGCCTCTGTATTCAGCCTTGCTATCTGGCAAGTGCACCTTCTTAACATTTTCCAATTCCCTCCTCCTCCAGCCTTGTTATCATCCCCCACTGATATGAAAGCACATCAGAGTCACTAGGTAATGTAAGAAGGGTATAAACAGCTGAGATGTTGACGTCTGACTTGCTTTCCTCCTGCTGTGAGGCGGTCAGGGCTTTGGTAATGAGAGCCTGGGGACCTGGATGAACCTGCTGTGTAGAAGAGAGAGAGAAGTGGAAGAGTGCTCATAATGTTCCTCAATTACTTTATGCTGAGTGTTTCAATATATGCGGTTGCAGTGTAATCAACCAAAGCAATGTGGTTAAAATTCCAAAGATTTAAAAAAGAAATATTGTATGTTTATTTCAAGTCATGTGGATCAAAATAAATTGGTTTCATGCAAATTTGCTGTACATTGATGCCACTGATTGATGTCAGATCCACATCTTGTGACTTTAACTTGCAGCTTCATGATTATTTTAGTTTATATTGAGCTCATTTAATTTAAAAATTCCTGAGGTTTTTCTTTGAAGTAACTTAGATAAGAAAATCTTATCCTGTTTATCAAATCTTTGAGTTTAGTTATCTACCAAGCCCATTTTCTGAGTTCAGTGAACTAGGAAACTAGCACTTTTGCACCTCAGGGGGAGCAAAGCAGCACATAAAGACTTTTGGAATATTTGCTTTAAAATGACCTTAAATTAACTAATTCTCAAGATGTGCTGAAACTTACTGATTTAGTTAACTTAACATTTCTGCTCCCCTGAAATGACATCAACTGGCCTTTTATTAAATTAGGCATGTGCAGTCCTATACTTGTGTATAGGTGTGTTAAAAAACAGAGACATATTGTGGAGAGAATTAAGCTGATGATTAACACCAAGAACAACCCTCTCAACCCCTCTCTCCATCATCCCTACCCTGCCTCACCCACTTCAATCTCTCTCCTCCCTTCTTCCACTCTAATCGCAGGGCTAATTGACTCAGCCAGATTTGGCAACAGGCGTATTAGTGTCATTTCACACAACAAGGAATGACCTATGCAGATGGTGCAGCGGTGACAGTCAAGACGGAGCGCACCCTTTAAAGCTATGTTATCCAAATCCAGTGTAACCATACACACACATAACTATGAAATAAGCTAAAAACAGCTCTTTCCTGCGGGTGTTTGACTTAATTAATGCACAGTATCTTCACTTCCAGACCATTTGCTGTGGGGAAATATCAAGTTTGTTATGAGGAAACCCTTTAATGCTTTTCTTAGCGTTGCTATCTCGGTGTTTTTCTGCTAAAATTTCCTTCAACGCAGCGAAATTTAATGGCACCGCATTGGCAAACTCCCAGCAGGTAAAACAAGGGATCTTGTGGGTGTCTGGCAATTGGAGCTGCTGCTGTCCGTGGGATTGTGTTTGTGCGATGATTAATCCTCAGCCGTCACCCAAAATCCTGCCTGCTGATGAGTGTGTGTGAACGAGGATGTTTGTGCAGCAGACCTTACCGCTGTGCGCGCTGAACCAGCGGGGTGTGATGTGCAGGGGCAAGGTGTCAGCCAGCGACCCCCGGGACCCCAAATACAGCACCCCGTCCGTGTGGTGCCCTCCGCCCCCAGTGTCCTGGTAACCGGTTCCATGGGGGGGCGCGGTCGTGCCCCCTGACCCACCTCCGGCTCGATCCGAGTCTGTCCCTCTGGGGGTGTAGAAGCCGAAGGGCACGGTGGAACTGTGATCGATGCCCATCCCTGCCACGGAGCTCACCGAGCGGCTCCGCAGGCCCATGGTTCCGCTCGGCCGGTAGTGACCAAAGTGGGCCGAGGGTGGCACCGCGCTGTCATCCGAAGAGACACCGGGAAAAGCACCCCGGGGCCGCCCTGCCGTACTCTGCTTTCCCCCCATCCAAAGCGGGAGAGAAATGGGTGGGAGTTCTGGGTGGAAACAGGAGGGGGCTCGGCTCGATCCGCAAAGGGTCGAGAGAGCCCAAACAGGCTGTCGCCCCCCTCCCCTCACTCCTGTCTGTCTCTCGGCCTGTCTGCCTGCGTGTCTGTCCGCGTGTCTCAGCAGGCTCGTCAGCTCTGGCTCTCTATAGACGCAACAGCCCGTTTCCTTGCTGAGCGGAACATGAGCCAGTCCTGACGTCTGGATTCACCTCACCCGCAGACACAACCTAGAGACAACCGTGGGGGTGGCTGGTGAGCTGAATGACGCTAAAATCCCAGCACGACTAAACCAGATGCACACGCCGCGTTCCCCTCGCTGTCCCAAGTGGTTAAGACGGCTGTATCATTGCAGGCGGGACGCGGCAGCAACACGTTTATCCCGCCTGGCCCGGATCACAGCAGCGCCGCAATGTTCACTCCGCCGCTCTCGCCTCATCTGATCTCAGACATCGTGACAACTGTTGCTGTCTATCTGACCGCCAAGAAAAGACGGTCTGTCTTGGAAATAAATGACGTCGTTGCCGTTCGCGCTGTCTGTCCGGTCCGATGGGCTCCAACCAGTGTTGGCGTATCCTCCCCCGGAGATCGGGGTCACAGTGAAGCCGCTCCTCTGCGCTCAGATCAGCGCTCCGCTCCTCACCGCTCCGCCGCTGCTGCCGCTGCTGCTACTAGCCAGACAATGGACGCGTTCAGTGCGCAAGCTCGGATCATAAATACGGACAGGACGGAGATGGTGCAGCGACAAGACAATGGTTTAATTCCTCAGCATGGGATGGCCTGGATTTCTATTAGAGGGGGGTCTCTGCTGGATCATAAATGGGGTCTTTTAGGATATGACAGGTGTGGTGAGACCAGCAGGTGTACTCAGTCTGAAGGGGATTTTGTAGTTTTTCCGACGATTTAATGCACATTTTCACCACATGGTCAATACACATGTTGGAAAATCCTATTTACATGGCGCAAACACACGTCCAAAGTCCAACATAATACATATACGTAAACACGGTTTGTGTCAGTATAACTAGCAATATAAACCACTAACCTCAGTTATTTTCTTAATGAAAACGTCTTCATTATTGGCCTACTTAAAATGTTTGTTGTTTTTTTTTTCGTTTTTGTTTTGTTTTTTATAACCCTTGGCAATAAATCTCATACCATTATATGTGGCCACATTTGTAAAGTAAATGCATTTGTGGGATGAGCCACAGAGTTGAGAATGTGGGTTGCATCCATGGAAAACTTGCCAAATCTCTACTAAATCCAAAGAGCTGATCGTGTTTGGATGCCGCCCCTATAGCTGGAGAAGAAAGTGTAACGTTGGTTTTAATAGAATATATCTAGTGGATATATCTTCAATGTTATGTAGTTGTTATACAAATCTTTAATAAGTCATATGAACCTTGGAGGGTAAAATGTTGCATAAATTAAGTACCAAACCTGAATCAGTGCAATTAAGATGAGTATATTACAATGGGGAAGCAGGGTTTCCCACAATGCTCTTTACTTCTATAAACAACAAATCAGAGATAATTCACTCTATGAAACTAATTACCCAATACCTTTTAACAGTACATTTTTGTTTTTATTTTATTTAATTGGTTAATCAAAATTCAAATGACACAAAAAAAGGTTTTCATTGATTTTGGAGGATCAGATAAACTCTATGTTCATTTTCCAATCGCCCAAGCTAAAATGTCAATAATGGTGAAAATAACTATTTTTATAGTGTTGGTAGCATCATGTTATGCTCTCCAGGTACTGGTCACCCTGTGTTTAAAACTAGTTATCCAAGCAGCTTCTGCACCACAAAGGCTTCTGTGGTCTGACAGTAGTTTTAGCAGAAATCCCACCCACCTGCTGCAAACAAGAACATTTTTGAGTCCATCAATTACTTTATGTAAGGTGAATTTCAAATAATCCTGTGTGTTGAAAATAAAAGTAAGATTTTGTGAAGCATCTCTTCTAATTTATGTGGAAAGTTTCAAGTTTCTTCCACAAACTTGTACAGCACAATCATATGTATCAAGTTCATAAAAGTTCTATAAACTAAAACCATTCTAGTTATTTGTGCTCAGTTAATAAAAACTTTACAACAAAAAAATAATCAACTAAACTCAAATTTCCTTGTTTTTATACTTTGTTTTATATTACTTTTATTTTATTTGATTAAAATCTATTTATTTGAACTAAATGTTCAACAAACTGAAAAAAACCTAAATGATTAGTTTTACAAAATTATATTTACATGATAATTAAAGTTGGATTAGAACAACATCAGAGTTCTATAACAACCTTTCAGTTTAATAACAGCACAGCTGTATTGAAGTGAACTGAAACAACCCCATGTTTTAGCTGATTTCTATCCATCTGCAGTCTTTGTGTTTAACCTCTTCTAGTTTTGGTGCTTTATTGATCTAAACTGGGTCTATTTTGACCCAATAGTTTTTATTTAGTGTACTTTTACACTTATATTTTTGTATTTATTATTTCTTCAACATCTTTAAAAAATCATTTAAGACTTGTACTTGTTTAAGCACAGGTCCAACACACTAATATAAATTACTGCATTGCAATTTTTCTTACCCTTTTATGAAATTCATATTTGGAGTTATACTTTAAATTAGTTAATTAAACTATCTAACATCAATTTTGTCCTCATCAAGATTCAATTAAATAAATAATCAGTAATTACATCATGCCCGCAGCAAACAATTATCTTAATCAGAAATTAATCACCGAGTTCAGCACAGTTAAAAACAAACACTGATTATTATTTCAGAGCGGTCATAAAAAATAAAAAAGCAACAAATTGACATTTGAGTTTAAACCATCAACCGCCTCAGATCAACAAACAGATAAATTTACTAATGATTTTATATGTAATACAGACAGTGATAAAGTAGCAAGTTCAGTGTTTACACATCACACGTCACATGCTAGCACACACGTCAACACATAAAGAAAGAGAGAAAGAGACAGAAGAAGAGATAAGACTGTCTTATTTGCTGGAAAGAGCAGACACTACAGGTAGGATGCAAGATGGATGCTGAATTAGTCGTTGATAGTGGGTGAGAGAATTGTAAAAGTTCTGTAATGCGTCTTTAACCGATCAAAAACATACAAGCAATAAATAATATAATTGTCAAAAAATTCACACATTTGGCAAAAAAAATCTATCCTTAAATGTTTTCAGTATTTCATATTTTTGGATGGTCTGGTCATGAAACAGATATCACATTGTTTGAACAATTCAGTCGTTAAAAGTCCTAAAGAGAACTTGCTTAATTTTGCAGAAACCCTGTTTTAAAACAGAAACCAGTCAGGAAAAGTTACAGCTCACAGAAATTACTGCTTAAATTTACATCTTAATTCATCTTTGAATTGAAGACAAGCTGCATCTGCTTTATCTTCTACTTTACCCATGATCCTCTGGGGCTTTCCCCTCTGTCAGGCCTTTAACCAGCCATGGATATTGTTGTCAAGTCATGCACATGAGTTTCCTACCATATGCTAAATTATTGGGATTACTGGCTCACATGTTTGGTTTGGGACTTACTTGGTCTAATCCTGCATTTGAGTGTGTGTGTGTGTGTGTGTGTGTGTGTGTAATTAGATTGGTTTTATTCAATTTGTTTCTTTGTTTCCTCACTTTAATGCACAGTCGGTCTCATGCAGTCACCTTAGTCTTTTCAACCCAATAAGGTAAACTATGGTAAAGTACTTAGTGTCATACAGAATGTGTTAATCTGTTCCACTGTAACGACAGCAGGCCTATAAATGGTCCACTCTCTGCTGCTCAGCCGTGTAAACACACTCACACACACACACAGACTCACATGAACCAGACACACAATCAACTCAAGTGGTTCTAAAATAAATTTAAGCACACAGGGAAAAATAAAAAACACAGCCAGGACAGGAAGGCAGCTTTGTCTCGCAGCGTTTGACTGTTTTTCCCCCCAGTATTCTTTGAAAAAGAAAGGTATAAATTCTCTATGAATTTAGCTGTAATTGGGACAATTTACCTGCATGGCAGAAATCTAAATGGTCCAATAAATGATTAAAGTAGAATTCAAGAAGTACAGTATTCAAAGGTAGATATTTGAAAATGGTTGTTGCTTGATACAATTCTACAATATAATAAATTGTAGACAGTAGATAGTAAACGGATTAAGTATTTGTAGTAATTTATTATTTACACTAAGGAATACATGTTTAACATAACATGAATGTAACAATAATATATAAATAATGATAATAATGCTGGAATGCTTGTGTTAGTGTACTTAAGAGGAGCATCAAATGAGGCCATTTTTAAGCATCTCAGAGATGGACAGTAACCTTTGGAAATGGTCCACAGAAAGTAAAGATCAGGAACATGTGATGCTTGGGGCAGAAATTTCAATAAGAGGAGATTAAATCTACTAAAGAAAGTTCACTAGGTGGTGGTAAAGGAATGAGTTTGATTACAGACTGGGCTCAACTATGTTCTGAACAAGTATGTTCAGAACTGGAAATCACATTTTGTGCCTGAAGTCCGATTGGACCACATCCTTTTTTATCCATTTCCGTCCAACTCTTTTGGTTTAGGACCAGGTGCCAAAGTCTGTTTGAGTTATCATACTTCATGCCTTAACCCAACCAGGTTAACACCCAAACCTAACCATGTATATTATTGGATAGAGTAAGCCAATCATAGGCAGAGTATTGTGTGTCACGACCGGCAGACCGACCAACCGACCGGCAGACCGACAGACAGTTTAGAAAATTTGAGTGAAAGAATGGGCTCCATTAGTTGTACATGTACAACCTGCTTTGGATTTTACCGGTACATTAGCCCATTAAGCATTTATGTTACATGTTTTTGGATAAATCCCACCTTTTTTATGCATTTCTGGTTCAAGCATAACTTGCCAATGATAAAAGTTGGTGGGGACATCAAGTTTTTAACACCATTCCTATAGAAAAAAGTAAAAATGAAAGGGAAATTCCCATTTTTCTGACACAGGATAAAATAATAGCACAAGTGCTTAATGCAACTAACAGGCTTCCATACCACACTGTAGTCTGAAAAGCAGTATTTTAAAGCAGGTTAGTTAAACTCTTTCATACTGTTAGACCTCCCTTTTAAAAGCTTTCTGATTTGTGACTTTTGTGCTTCAATTTAAAATGTTAGGTTTTCTGGCTTTGGAAAATCTGAATCAAGAGGATATCATTAAAATACATATAAGAAATAATAGATGACCAGCTAAAGAAAATGTGAGATTTATTAAAACTTCTCACAATACTGCTATCATATAGAGATCATAATATGTATTTATAACATTGCTAATAGGATAGGAATACTACAAAATAAACCAAAAAAAAAAAAAAAAAAAATAACTTTTACTTAATTTAAATTATAATCCACTCCCACAAATCTGTAAACAGGTTTTTTTTGTAAAATCTAATTTCTTTTCTTTTTTTTTGTGATCTTATGTTGCCTTTTGTGACTGAATTTAAGTAATCTCAGCATTTATTTAATGACAGTTTATATTTTTTTGTTTTGGTGACCATATTTCATTTGTTTTCTTTGCTGTGTGTTCTGTTTGTGCATCTTTCTGTCTGATTCATGTCAGTTTTGGCCATAATGTTTATCTTTATTTTTACTGCTTTACTTTTTAATTTCCTCTCTTTCTGTCCTGTTGTGGTTATTCTCTTTACTGTGTAATACTCTGTTGCAGATTCTTGTCAGTTTCAGACAGCTGTGCCTATCTCAGTGATGACTTTTTGTCTTCATGTCTCTTTCGCCTCATCACGTTATGGTCATTTTGTGTCTTTGTTGTCGTTTTTATTCTGTAATCTTTCTGCATGCGTTTATAGTTGGGTTGTTCATTTTGTGTTCATTGTTTTATCATTTTAAAGTAATTAAATTCTCTTTATGGTTGATGTGGTCATAGAGTGGATTTATTTATTTATTTTTCTAATCAATATTAGAAGAAACTGTTTACAAACTAACATACTATAGAGTTAAATACTACAGAGGGGATTTATTGTACTTCAGAAGCTGGGTGTTTTGGGATCCATCTCATTTTTAATGTTCATTTCACAGCTGTGAGCTGGAACATTAGGAACAAACCACTGAGGCAGAACTAAAGCATTCTGTTCATCTTCAAATATGATTTGCATGATTGAAGTGGTCTTTTAGGCATACCCCACTGCCATCATGTGGTGGAGCAGAGTACTGCATCCTCACAGCCACACGTCAAAACAGGATTCAGCTATGAAATCAGAATGGAAGTTTGGAACAAACCCTTTCCTGTCCAGCTTAATGGCTGTGGGATTTTGATCTGAGACCAATCTGTCAGTTTATTTCAGCGCGTCTGTTCATCTTTATTTCAATATTTTACAGCATATTACAGCAAAAGAGGCCAATTGGAACTTCCATTCAGCTTTTAACTTTAGTTTCATCTGAATACAAATTAAGTTGATTTATTAGGTGAAATTGTAGAGCCTGATGGGTTAACTAGCTTCTTAATTTGCATGTTCTCTGCAGCGCCCCCTTGTGTGTGGAGGCCAGCACATGTTTATAACTTGTTTACAGCTGCATAAAAAAAATCCAACTTGAAAATGAAGTTCACATATGAACTAAGGACTATTAGACTATTAGAAGTCCAAAAAACCCTTTCTTAAAAAGATTCAGGCTTGCCTTAAAAAATAAAAAATAAAAAAAGAGAAAACACATAGCACTGCAAATCTGTACTGAACAGGAATATTTCAGCATAAAGTGAAGACCCTGATTTACATGTAAAAACAGAAACAAGAAAGAAACATTTTACCCCTTCAAACTGGCAAAAACTACCACATCTCATCTTGGTAAATCTGGACACTTGAACCGATTTTATTCACAGCTTAATCTGTTGTGTCTTGTGATACTAAAATGTTTTTCTCTAAAAAAGTATATAACAAAATTAAGGATTCCTAAATATGAATGTGCATCTTCATTGATAAGGGTTGAACCGGATGTAATTCACATCAATACATATCTTAACAGCGATCTCATCAGGCAGTTTTTGTTTAATTCATTCGCATAGTTTCCATGTTTGTGAAGTTTTAATCTTTTCACTAACTGTAACAATAAGAATTTCCACATTGTCTAAATGTAAATCCCTTCCCATTTGTTTCCAGAAGTATCTCACATTCATTAAAAACCCCACACAGAAAAGGTGTTAGCTGCATTTTAACAAAACATTAATTGTTTTCTTGATTTAACAGTAATTAACTCGATATCTCAACAGATTTTAAATTCCTCTGATGTACACCTCTTGCGCCACACTGTAATCTTAAGGCAGTTTATAGCTCTCCCTGCTGCAAGATTTTCTCAGGATTCATGAGTTTCTTTGGGTCAAGGGCATCCTTGAGCCTCTGCATGACCTCGATGGCCAGAGGTCCCATCTCCTCACAGAGAAGCCTTCTCTTTCCTAAACCTATTCCATGTTCTCCAGTGCATGTACCATCCATGGCCAGCGCTCGTCTGCAGAGGGAAAAATAAGACTGTTGCTTTGCATGTTTAAAATAAAAAAAAGCCTGAAAACTGTCTACACATACTCAGCAGCATAAACACAGACGTTTACAACCAAACTGAATTACTGTTAACAGATTTGACTTAATGTAAGTTTCTGTTTTCTATGTAAAAAGTCAGTCAGGATTTAGATACTGAATATTTTCTACAAGACAACCTAAGCTGTCAGATTACTAATAGATACAACAACATAATGTATGTGAAGTGCCCTGAGATGATGATGTTGTGAATTAGCACTATACATATCATTAGCGCTAAATTGAACTGAATTGTCTTTACTTGTGGCTTAGATGAAGATCCAATTTTACTTTCTGAACAAATAATAATGAAAAAAAAGATAATACAATAAGGCTCACCTCACCTAAAAAATCTTGAAAATAACAATTTCTCCTACAGGAACCACAATCATGTTAAGCTCTAAACCGGCACTGCTGTGGCTTTCTCCATCTAATCCTCTGTGTTATTACCCTTTGGGGTCCTCAGACTGACCCCTGAGCAAATGGCAGCTCTTTTCAAAATCTTTTTCAAGTTTTTCAAAATTGATTTAGAGAAGATTATGTTGTCATTGGGCCAAAATAATCATGCATGGACAAACAACCTGAGCTTTTTTAAAACCATGTTGTTAAATGTTTGGGCCTCTAGAGTAAACGTGAGCTGGGAGAAATGTCTGTGGTAGGTGATGTGAAATAGATCAATTTGCTCCGAGAATGGATTGGGAAAAGTGTTAAAGACAGTTAATCTTATTGACTTAATGTTTTCACCATTGCTGTCATCAATAACTTTTTAAAATTAGATAACTAAATAACTAATTCATGAGGACAGAAACTATGACATGTACTGACACTTTTGTTACATAAACTAATGCAGCATCCATGCAAAGCTAAGCATGCTCTATTTAACATTATATCATGAGTTATTTGTGCTTTTGTACATCTTTGAGCTTAAAGATGCTGCTTTGTTAGCAATACTAATTACAGAAGTAAATTACCCTTTAATCTGATATGGCAATCAACATTTTCTGAAAATCATAGGTGCCAGGTTTTCTCATTGAAGACATTAGATGGTGGGCAACTGAGTGCAACCTATAATCCTAACTCACATGGTTAAGATTACTACATTATATTACTACATTACATTAAATTAAGATAATTTAATCATAAGACTTTGAATTCAACTGAAACAAGATTTAGTGTCAAAATTGATACAGGTTCAGGACAGACTGATGAAGACATTACCAAGAAAAAGTTTACTAAAGTGACAAAGTAAGGCCTGGCGTGTGAAGCCTGATCCACACACGCACAAGCTTGAAAAGAAAAGTATATTCATGCTGTTATATGTGCACACACAAATATTTTGATGAGCATCAGGTGCACACACTGTTAATGTGATATCAACGGACTAAGCAGTAGACCTGTTAACCCACAGTTTATAAACCCCTGACTAGTGGAGGACCCGTGTTTTAAGGGGTGACGGTCCAGACACAATACCTGGCCAGCCTCTCCGTGAATAAGTGGACCCTGTGCAGCTCGTCCGGGTCATTTGGATCCACCACCATCAGACAGTGGAAGTTACCATCGCCCACATGGCCTGCAATGGGACCTAAAAACAGAAAATATACATGCTAATCACAGAACTTATCTTTACTTCATGTTGTTGGAAGTGCTTCTGTTGTCTTGTTGATTTTTTTTATAGATACTTTAAACAAAATAAAGTTAATGAAAAACAGAATTAAACACATTTACACATTTTCCTTTTGCACTAGAAGAATGAAATTAAGCTCTCAGTTTAGCACACCTCAGCCGTTCTGGATTAAGACTGTACTGTAAACTGAGATGGAATTCATTACTGTTTATGTGTTGCAAGTCCCAACACTCACGAAAAATGCTTTTTACAAACAGGAAGAATAATCACACCAAGCTCTGCTTAAAAATAATTCCTCTCACACATTTTCGTCCTCTAAATCCCAATCTAACTGGCAAATGTTTTCTTCTTCCCTTCTTTTTTTAGGTGTCTCTTCTAGTTAGTGGCCTCCAGGTTTGTCTACAATTTACACCTTCTGATAACACCATGCAGCTGTGTTTGTTCCCTCCATTCCAGTCAATACTTATCACACTTATTTTAAGCAAAATTACCAAACCATACCACACAAACTTAATTTATAAAGCACTTTAAAATTCCCACAGCTGAAACAAATCGCTGCACACAAGTGCAAAAATCCCCCAAATTCACTCCCATTTTTGATTATGTGAAAACAGTGCCAGCAGATGTCAGGTTAATGCAGTACACACTGATGTTGACTTTCACATCAACCATTTAAAGTGTTTACTTAAAGAAGATAATTGTGTTATGTAGGTCAACAACATACATGTATTGTATGTTTTGTCTGTTTGGACACACCTCCCCACTGGAGTTACCGAAAAAAGTGTCCAAACTTTTGACTGGTAATGTATGTTGTGCCTGTCATAAGACTTGTCTTAATACAAACTTCTTAATACAAATTTATTTTTCTCTCAGTTTATGCAAAAAAATTTGCAAACTGAACAAAAGTTTTCATATAGTGCTGTGTGTTTAAATGTAAATGTGTATAAATATGTACTATTTTAAATTGTATTATAGACAAAGTCTTTAAGGACTAAAAGGTTGTTGTGTGCTGTGAAAGATTTACATTGAATATAATTTAGACACAGGTACCACCAAGTTACCAGAAAATAAGGCAATTTTTTCCCTCTGCCTCAAGCTGACCTGTTAGCTTGCTCTTAATCAGGTCCTCCTTTGTCTCCACAATGATTTGAGGCAATCGAGACAGGGGGACGCACACATCTGTAGAGTAGGCCTACACACAAACACCAACACAAAAGGAAGATACGGTCATAGTACTGGAATGGTCATCAAGTGCTTGTCTTCTGCAATCTTGAGGATTGAAAGAAGAAATAAGGCATTTTGGATGCTTGGATCCTTATGTAACTTCACCTGTCATTATTTCCTTTGGTGAACATTGTGTACCTCTAAAATCACTCCTTTCATGCCAAAGAACTTGTCAAGAAAATCTACAATCTATGTTGTGAGACTGTTCTGTTTACCTTGCAGCCTGGTCGGAGAGCCTGTGCAGCGTACCAGGCGTCATGACGAGCTTTCCACAACTGGTTGCGTGTTTCTGCATCTCGAGCCCATTGAAAGTCTGAGCCTTCATTACTCTGAGTGATTTCCTCTGCAGAGAAACAAACCAGATATGACACTAGAGATTTTCATAAAACAATGCTGTTTCAACTGAGTTATAAACATCATCATCAAAGAAATCTCCAAACTGAAGACTGTTACCAATAGTGATGTGAATCTCCACCACTGAGGCCGATTTAATATGCATCTAGATAAGCTGCCAGCAATATGATACATTAACGATCTAGTGAAGCCCCTGCCGATACAATGTGATACAATACAACACACCCCTGTTCACAATGCGATGCGATTCAATTAATTATCTAACAACAATTTGATCTAATACAATGCGATTTGGTTCGATACGATTCATGAAGACCATAACAGATATGGATCAGTGTGTGTGGGTTTCCTCTATATTTTAATGGTAATGCTACCATCAGCCGAATGTTTAACATTTTTACAGTGTTGGTCTGTAAGTGCCAAGAGAGGCTTGATTATTTCCACTAGAGTAGGGATATTCAACCAAAATTAAAAGAGGCTTAGTTAGAGGATGCAGTTTTTGCACCCTGATTGTGTGTATGGGCCTAGAGTATGGGGCCGACTATAGTAAAAAACCCTGTGGTTATTGCACATTATTCACATCTCCCCCAAACAAAGCAAACTAACTAGTATTCTAAGCAAAAGGGCTGGTGCCAATGCATCCACAATCCATTCATATCCACACATTCAAAACCTTCAGGTTTTTTCACTGATGATTTTTGGTGCTTTTATCTCCATACAACCCTGGTAATTTCAAACATTACCACATTATACCATGGTCATACAAATAATCAAACTATTTTATAGCCCCCAAGCCATCTTTCAGAGGCAGCTGAATGTTATGCTCTTCAAGACTTCAAGACCTGCTGACCAAAAGCCTGCATTATGACCTCATATTACTCTTTGTTGTCTGGATTTTCAAGAACATTACATTTTAGCACACAGGTACACAAAAAGACAATTTTGTCATGTGTACAATCACATACCAGTTGTGCTAACTTGTTCTTCAAGGCTTCGTTCTGAGCCATGGAACTCCAGGAACAGTGTTGGGGTCACAGGGTAGGACAAGGAGCTGAACCTGTTGCATGCATCAATCATTACTTCATCCAAAAACTCTGGATAGTACACACATACACACACAAACAGGGAAAACAGAGACAGGAAGTTAAGCTTCATAGCTGGGTTTTTTTTTGTTTGGTTTTTAAACCCCAGCCGTTTTAAATGTATATTGACTTATTTACAAAGCTAACTTCTCAATATATCCCTCTATAATGGATTCTTTTATCTCCCATCGCAGAATTCTATTTTCTAAAAGGAATCAATAAAGTTTAATCTCTTGCTTGTCGGTTTGTCTTTCTCCTTCAGTCTCCCCTTTGCCGGTTTTATTTTTCATTAGATCTCATATTAATAGATCTTATACTGGGTTGAGTCATGTTAAAGAGAAAGATTTACAGTTTCTTCCCATGGTATTAACCTCACAACGACTCAAAATGGCAGCTGCCAGTTCCAGCTCTTTTAATATAAAGTTACTACCCAAAAAAATAAAAATATAATAAAAAATACAAATACCGCTAACACGGATTGTACAATTATGTGAAAGAAGGAGGAGGGAAGATTTGTTTTCTGTAGTTCTGAGTTAAATTATATGTTTAAAGGTTTGATTAAAATGTTCAACAATCGCAATTTGCTTTAACAATATATGCATAAAAATGCGACTTTTTATTAAATTGCATAAATAAAAATGCTTAGCAACAGAGAAAACATTGTAAGTGCTAAATTAAGTTAAACTAGAAGGTCTAATGAAATGAATAGCAGCCATTCAGGAGCCACAAGAGCCAGCTCCTAAGAGAGATGAATATTTGGTAATAGCTAGATCTCCCTTCACTTTGGTGACTGAAGCAAATGCCATTTCCCATGTACACTATTCCATGATGCATCATCCATCTATTAGTTGCGTGTTTATGGACTACTGCCTGAACAAAATGCAACTGAATGAGGACTTAAATTTAAACAAAGTTGCTGAGTGTGTGAAAAAAAACAAAAAAAAAAAACGATGTGGTTGGACAATGTAAAGAAAGAGGCCAGTTGGTTACTTTGTTCCTTGCTGGAAAAGGCAATATTGTAAGAATTTTGCTGTTATTGTTGTTCAAATTCAAGATTGTTTTTATTGTCATTTCAAACACCATTCCAGAGACGCAGTGCAGAACGAAATTACGTTGCAACGTTATCATAAGATAAAAACAGAAAACACCATCAGCTCTTGTATTTTACAAAACACATTAAAAACTTTTGTAAATCATCTGAGCTAGCTTGGTTTTCCTTGCTGTACTTTATGTGTCCTTAAAGTGCTTATTTAGGGCTTTTTATAACTTAGTGTTGTGACTAAAACTGTTATAAGTTTTAAGTCTTACTATGCTCAAGTCCAATGCTGACACAAAAAAAGCACACTGGGGTTTTTCATATCAATTATTTTTAACACATACATATTAAATGTACTTCAGGAGGACACGATTAAATCACCAATTCCTCACTTATCCATAGTTATCCACATTCATCACTCCTTCCTTACCGATGCGAGCGATGGGGACTCCAGACTGCAGAATCTGCACAGTGCTATCTACGGCAGCCTGTACCGTGGGAAAAGAGCAGACAGCAGAAACCATGGCCTCTGGGATGCCATACAGGCGTAGCGTTGTCTTAGTGATGATCCCCAAGGTGCCTTCTGAACCCACAAACAGATTTGTCAGGTTGTAGCCTGCTGAAGTCTTCCTGGAGACAGAAAAACAAAAAAACAAACAAAAACATGAATTGCAAACAAAGGAAAAGCAAAGAGTATATTACACAGTTAATGCATACCTGGGACGTCGACCTTTCCCAGCAGTGTGTATGATAGTCCCGTCAGCCAACACAACTTCCAAGTTCATAACATTTTCCCTCATAGTCCCATAACGCACTGCATTAGTACCAGATGCACTGGTGGCAGCCATACCACACAGGGATGCATCGGCTCCAGGATCTGTGTCAAACACATTATTTAGACATATTTGTGATCTTAGTTTATCATATTCTTGCTTCTCAAAATGAGAATGTATTTGAGGTTTCGCTTCTTATAAAATATCCCCAGTTGACTCTCAAATGAGTTAAAATACCGTTTGTCACATATTTGTTTAGAAAACTACATTTTGATTTGTTCTGTGCAAGATCTGATAGAACAAACTTACTCATATTAACCATATTCAAACATTGACTGAGTACGAGAAAAGCTCCCTTGTTTAACCTTTAATTTCTATTCTTTTCAATTATGATCATATGAACTGATTTCTTGTTCAAACTCATATCCTAACTAATTTTAACACATACACTAGAGTGCTGACATTTACCAGCTGCCTGGTAAAAAAAAAACAGGAAAGTCTCAGAGTGGGACGACATGAAGGGAGCGCTAATGAATAAGTTTGAAAGGGCAGATAAGAAGTGCTCCTTATTTTTTCAGCTGACCTGTGTGCTGTTTTTCTGTCTCTCTTCAATATTGATGGAATCTCCAATTTCATGTAGTATTAAAGTGGAAATGAAACAGTCAAACAAATAAACATTATTTCCTAGATTGAGTCTTATTCTTATCAATAAATATAAAACAAATGTGACTAACAAAATATATAAAAGAAAAACGTTTTATTTTTCGTAGCAAGGGCACTGCCATCTTGCAGTACTATCAACTGTGACGTCACCGGGTTGGTTGGTGTTGCTGATTAGATTCCCCTTGTCAGCATCAAAGTGAGAGAGATAACAGAGTGAACGTTGGAGACTGGTGAACCAAAGGAGAAGAGAAAACAAAGAGGGACACTATTGTATTATTCCTGGGTGTAAAAACGAGTTTTACAGAGTTCAGGATGAGGACTAAACAGTTTGTTTTCGCAAACTTCCGCTGAAACGGAGAAGTGTCCTGCTGCGCTGGTTGGCAGCACTGAACAGGTAAAACCTTCCTGACTCCAGGGTCTGTAGTGAGGGTTTTTTTAGGAGGAAGAATACATAGAGCAGAAGACGTTTAAGTCTGGTAAGCTAGTGGTCCACCAGACCAACAGACTAAAGTCTCAAGCTGCTCCGAGTGTTTTTAATTCACCGCCTATGACCTCAGATAATTCAACATCATTTGTAATTTCATCCCTTAGCCAGAGGTCATCACAGCTGGTACAAACCTCCACAAAATAGACAATTTCTTACCGTGACTTCTGGTTTTCCACGGCAGTCAGTCAGGTTATCCTAAATTCTTTGATGGATGGTAGTCAGACCTGGAACTGAGCCAAATTGACATTTCCTGGAAAAGTTGCATAATGGCTCTATAGTGCCCCCTACAATATTTCAATCGACCAGCCCTGCCCACTACGTGGACCGACATGCATGAAATTCGCGATATTCATTTAACATGCCAGGTTTTACAAAACTGCTCATTGGACTATAGGCAAATTTTAACAGGTCGTTTTTGGGGTCATTTTTGCCAATTTCTTTGCCTTGTATTTGAACAAACTCCTACAGATTTTATTGTATTTACCTTAAAATCCCTCTGAAGCTTCGAAAGGCATGTGTTTTTAAAAGTTATCAAAATCTTTCTTAAAGGAGAATGGGCATGGTGGGGGTGTGGCCTCAGAGTTTGATATCTCGCCATAAATGACGAAATTGATACTTGAACTTACACATAAAACAACATATCTCAACGAAAATGGTCATGTATGATGTCCGTTTCATGATGACCACATCTACATGTCCAGATGTTCTCAACACCATGGCCCCACCCCCTGGAAACAGGAAGTAACATATTTCTTACCCTTTCAAACCTTAAAAACCTACTCAAACTCTTCAATACCATCCTTCATGAACTCATGATTGACAATATGACTGACGTCTGGCTCGATCATGATTAAAAAGACCTGAGCACCTAGTGCCCATGTTGATTCCTGGAAATCACCATTTTCAAATTCAAGCAAAAACCATGCTTCCATTTGTATTTATTTCACACAATTTGTAATAAAACATGGCCACAAACACTTCAGATTTCATTACTGGGCCCAGTGAGGTACCAGGTGATCCTCAGAGGGAGACAATGACCACCCAAGGCAGAAAACCCAGGGACAAATGAGCATATGAGAGCGAGCGTGCTGCGGGAGGGAGGTTGCACCTGATGCACCGGTGCAATAGGCCGGAGCGCCGCCAAAGGTGCCAGAACCCTTCATCACTGCTTACAGCTTTAATTCTTATTTTTTTGGGGTGCCTGAACGTGCACGAAAACTCACCAAGGAGATAGCTAACGCAAGCATCAAAAATGCTACTGAATGCATTTGAATCATGTGTTTCCCTACACAAAACGGCAAAAAACAAAGCCAAATAATTTTATTCAAAGCAGACAGTACAGTTATATCCTCAGGTAGGAAGCTAAAAGTTAGCACACAACGCTAATACTATCAAAACAACGGCCGGTACATCATATCAATACACAAAATGCATGTCTAAAATAAAGCTTAACCTAATTTTAGCGTTATTTGGAGCTTACCGCTTTGCTGTGTCCATCGTTTCCTTTGAGAGAAGGAACTGACCCCTCATTCAGACGAAGTCTTTCTGCAAATCCATCTTGATACTGGCGGAGGTTGCTGAAGCACTCGTCCTTAAAGTGCTTCGCGCAAACAAAAATTACTTTCCCCACTGATGTCGGTACATTTCCGTAAAAAAATTAAATTCAACCAGGCACTTCGAAGAGGCTCTGATGCCGGGGGGTGATGTAAGGAATTGTGTGGGTTGATACACCCAACAACCGCACATTTTGACTTGTCTCCTGGTAACTTTGGCATAACTAAACTTGGACTACAAAATCGCTTCGAGAAAAAGAAAATGCAGCATTCAAAAAATTAAATACCCGGAAGTCCATGAACTTATTTAGCAGACCCACAGCAAATACTGTGATGTAATAGATAATGAAACGTAATAGAGAATAGAGAAAACTAAACAAACTGAAAAATATGACCCCCAAAGAATATAAGGATATATACACAGCATCAAGAGAGAATGTATTTCGCATTTCTGCATTGATAAACACTAATAGTGCACATAATATGTATTTTTCATGATATATCCCCTTTAAGACCGATACAAAACAAAAGGATTTCTAGAAATGTTAGCCAACTGAAAAGTATGAACATGAAAAGTATGAGCATGTACGGCACTCAATACTTAGTTGGGGCTCCTTTTGCCTGAATTACTGCAGCAATGCAGCATGGCATTGAGTCTGTGGCACTGCTCAGGTGTTATGAGAGCCCAGGTTGCTCTGATAGTTGCCTTCAGCTCTTCTGCATTGTTGGGTCTGGCGTATCGCATCTTCCTCTTCACAATACTACATAGATTTTCTATGGGGTTAAGGTCAGGCGAGTTTGCTGGCCAATTAAGAACAGGGATACCATGGTTCTTAAACCAGGTACTGGTAGCTTTGGCACTGTGTGCAGGTGCCAAGTCCTGTTGGAAAAAGAAATCTGCATCTCCATAAAGTTGGTCAGCGGCAGGAAACATGAAGTGCTCTAAAACTTCCTGGTAGACAGCTGCGTTGATTATAGACCTAAGAAAACACAGTGGACCAACACCAGCAGATGACATGGCACCCCGAACTATTACTGACTGTGGAAACTTTACACTTGCCCTTAAGCAATGTGGATTCTTTGCCTCCTCTCTCTTCCTCCAGACTCTGGGGCCTTGATTTCCAAAGGACATGCAAAATTGACTTTCATCAGAGAACATAACTTTGGACCACTCAGCAGCAGTCCAGTCCTTCTTGTCTTTAGCCCAGGTGAGACGCTTCTGGCGCTGTCTGTTGTTCAAGAGTGGCTTGACACAAGGAATGAGACAGCTAAAACCCATGTCTTGAATACGCCTGTGGGTGGTGGTTCCTGAAGCACTGATACCAGCTGCAGTCCACTTTTTGTGAATTTCCCCCACATTTTTTAATGGTTTCATTTCACAATCCTCTCCAGGGTGCGGTTATCCCTATTGCTTGTACACTTTTCTCTTTTCTTTGTTTCTCTTCTCCCTTGGTTCACCAGTCTCCCAACGCTCACTCTGTTATCTCTCTCACTTTGACATGGGCAAGGGGACTCTAATCAGGACCGCGACACCAAACAACTCGTGATGTCAGATTTTATAGTACTGCAAGATGGTAATTGAAAACATTTTTCTGTGACATGTTTATATTTTTCACATTTGTTATATATTTATTGATAATAATAAGACTCAATCTAGTAAATAATGTTAATTTGGCTGACTGTTTTTTTTCCACTTTAAAAGGAAAAAAAAATTACGCTCATCATCTAGATAGACTTCATCTCCATTCACGATATGCTGTAAATAAAACATCAATTTCTGTGCCGTACTTGTTGCATTATGTCTTGCATCCTTTATACTCCATGCACACGCTTTGCTGGGAATTTCAATATTGCATGCTGTGAAGTGCATGTGTTAGATATAACTACAAGAAAACTACATTTACAAACAAATGTACTTCAAGGTATTCCACATATTTGCAAAAAAACTATCTTTAATGTGTGAAAACAGCTTTAGTAACATGTAAGTGTGCTATATATGTGGTCTTATCTCACTGATAAAAGTATATTCTTCCTTCCATTGTAAATGTAAATGGAGCTTGAGGTTTTCAGAAATTTGGTAGATAAGCATGCACTAACTGAAGTGACTTTGCTAGAGTGAAATTTTGCCTTTCTTCATTGCTGTGACTCATCTGTTACTGTGGTGCAGGACATCAGTGAAAGCTGTGAAACAGCATGACTGACCAACAGGGAACCAGAGGCCAGTGTCTCGCAGGTAAGCATTGAGGGCCTTCCGAGTCACACCAGGCTCCACTGTCACATCAAAGTCCTCTGGGTGGAGATCCATAATCTGGTCCATATTCCTTAAACTGAAGCACACACCGCCCTGGGGAAAGAAAATATGTATTTGTGTACTTAATGATGTTTTTTTTTTATAACTTGTCACTGCAAATGTTTTTAGTGTCAATGTGAAAAGAGAGTGCATCTCTGTACAAATACCCAAAGGTACTCTCACCTTTACAGCACCAACTCCTCCCTCCAAGCCAGTACCGGTTCCAAAAGGAATGATGGGAAGGTTGTGGTTGTAGCAGACCTTGGCCAGAGCACTGATCTCCTCCACACAGCGTGGAAACACCACCACATCTGGGGGGCAACATCTAAACAGCAACAATGCAAAACAGACTTTCAACACTCTCCATACATATTTTTTCTTCATTTAATTTCTTGAATACATTGAATCAATTTTGACATTTGTCTCTGAATCTGAAATTTTAATTTAGCATTGTAGTTTTTTTTTCAGTTTCTCCTGTAGTCCCCCCTCCATCTACTATAGTTAATCACCCCACTTAATGGTAATGGTAAATGGTCCGTACTTATATAGCGCTTTTATAGCAGGACATAAAACAGAATAAAATTTAATGTCAGTGTTACTGAGATCCTTCTGTTTGACCGAGCTGCAGATGATTGATTGTAAACCGAATAATTTCAGCTTCATCTGGACTTGATGATGGACCTGCTGCTGTTGCTAGGTCTGAGACTGAGGACCATGTGGTTCATGATGTTAATCTTTGCCAATACTGATGTTACCATGTTAAAATGGTGCTGAAAGCTTCCGTATATATGATTGTTATGCAATAAGCCAGTTGCTAGAATACACCAACAAACACGAGTCATGTTCGCTATTGTACCTCCTGTCTTACTGTGAACTTATTCTACTCTGTGTCTTATAAGATGCAAGCTGGACAGCTTTCTGATTCATCCATCCATTTTCTATACCCCTTAGTCCAATTCAGGGTTGAGAGGAAGCTGGAGCCCAGCCAAGCAGTTAGCAGGTGAGAGGCAGGCACACCTGGACAGGTCACCAGTCCAGCACAGGTCCACTTTCTGATTCATGTCACTCCCTTATTTTTAATACACTAAATGAATTAATTCAGATTATTATTATAAAACAGCCCTTTCTCCCTTTTTCCAGGTTAGATATTTTATAAGGTATCAAATCTGACTCAAAAGCATCAACAGTAGGATATATAATAATCAGACTACCTCATTGTTTAGTCATTGTGGCTTAAAGTTGTAAAATTCTTCTGTTTTATTTTGTTAATTTGAAGAATTACAGTAGATCATGTGTTATCAACATTACAGACTTCGGGGTCTGGTGTATTCAGTTTATCAGATAACACGATGTCAGGAGCTTCGTCACAATCCTGAAATTACAAGGAATCCGCTGATACCAAATTTGTCATGATTGATCAGTGAGAAAAGAATAAAATATCGATACTAAGTGGAACTGTTTTTAATTACGAGGCGGAAAGAACTTGGATGAATTTCAGATATTAATCAATCTGTTGTCCCCAAATGAATCCTAACATGTTGCCTAGACAACTGCTGCTGATATCAGCTCAAACTCTGTTTTAGTTCAGGTGCTGCTCACCGCTCTTCTCTAAGAAATTAATAAGAAGCTGCCCCTTTAATTGGAATTATTTTCTAACTTAAATCCATTGAATTTATTCATTTGATAAGATTAATTCTCTAATTGTATGTTTCACTTTTGGTTGACAACTCACAAAAAGGAGAATTTTTACAACATTATTTTTTTTTTTTTTATTGTTTCAGTAGCAGCGGTTTAGAAGCAACAATAACTGTTGGGTTAGCAAAGGGAAGCAGATGGAATATAACACTGTTAATTTTATAAACATAGCAGGTCTTCATAATAAAAAAAATATAATCTGAGGAATGGGGGCCCTGGGCCCCTGTAGAGCCCTATGTCTAGCAATGGCCCTGTCCTCACAGTCTCTGCAGGCATAACTTATTGATCATGAAAGTCTTTTTTCAGACTTAACAAATGAATCCCAAATAAACTCGGCTATCAGCAATGATTAGCTGACTTTTATTACTGCACATTTAAACAAAACAGAAAGACTTAAGATTGCAGGGAACTCCTGCTATTAAAATATCAAAACAAAAACGTAAATCTTGCAGCAGGCAGATGTAAATCACTTTCCCAAAAAGTAGTAACATTGCTCGATACAGGATTCACCAGCTCTACATTTTCTCCCTCTGATAGTACCTGGATATTACCTGCCTGCAGCACCAACGGACTCAAGAGTAACGTCTGTCTCTGCCTAGCAGCACCTGTCCTCCTTAGTTCGTCTCATCACCTCTGCTTCTGTGCTATGGTAGATTCTCTGACATTTAATGAAGTTTGTTGGCTTCACACACACATCAAACTGCACATCGTTGCTGTTTGTGGAGCTGAAATATCTCCGCTCATCACTGCGTGTCAGACTGATTTCTGAGTAGTGAGTGAACTGCGCCCTGCTGCGACGCAACGCTGCCAGGACACCGACCCAAAAACAATGCGGCCCACGGGGAATCTTCCCGAACATCTCGATTAGCCGGCATTGCTCTGGATGCGTATTTCAGTGTGAGAAATAGGAGGTTTAGCCTGAGAAGCCTCTCAAAATCTTGAGTCTTTCGACCAATGCGTGAGAATTGGCAGCCCTGCAGTATAGCGCTAAATAGAGCTTTTACTTCCCCGAAATAATTTGATTTGATTTTACAGATCAGTAAAATCAGACGGCATTTTTCACTGCCGTCTATCAGCTGATTGCTGGTGGTGACCTCACATGCCGGTCTAGGGATCTGACGGTGCAGATGTTCTACACATTATATTTTAACAGTGGATCAACACACAACTGATTTGAAAGTTAGAAACTTTGGTGGGGAGGTTCCTAAGGGTGGCTCTGTAAGCCAAATGCAAATTGTGTAAATTCTTCATGTCAGTAACTTTACATTAGAACAGGCAGACAATGAAGCGTTAATAGCCCACTCCTGAAACCACGCCCCAACGAAAATTTTCGTACATTGGTAGTTCTAGTGTTATTCTGTCTAGATTTCATGACTTTGTCCCTGAACCAGTTAAATGTTTGTATGTATGGAGCTTTAAAGACAAGCAGTCATCCCTAGTTAGGTCCGAGCACCATAGGCGGTGTGAAGGGCTATTGTATTACTAGCATTTCTTATTATTTCCATGCCAAATTAATTACATTTTTGAGCGAAACAGCACCACCTTTTATGGCAGAAACAAAAACATCCCAAATAAACTTATCATCCTATGTATGATTCGTTTGTAAAACACATTAAGCTAAACAAAAAGATGCTCTTTATTCTTAAATTACATTTAACTACTCTACTCCAATATTTTCTTGACCATGAAATCATGACTCATATGAACTAAAGTATAAAACCAGAGATGCTTTTCTCAAAACTTGTTGCATATTAAACATATAATGGTCACAAATAGCTTGGTGCTTATGTTAATCCACAACAACACACAAGAAGTTGCCGTTACATCCTGATTCACGTAATAGTATTTTCTGACAAAGTAAAACTAAGAATGACAGTTGCTGAAAACAGAGTAATGTTCATCATTTTAACTTTTCCCCTCCCCTCTGGGCTCACATTGCACCTCCTTATGCTTATCAACACGAAGCTGATGGAGTGATGAACGCTCGTTCTGTACTCTCAAATATTTTGTACACTTATGTTATTTCTGCAGTTCCTTACTGGTATTTAACTATATGCTTTGTTGGGATAACCACAAAACCGTTAAACTTAACCCTCGGGACACTTTTGGGGACCAAATTTTTTTTTTGTAAGATGTATAGCACAGCATATATATACAAAAAATGACGCTCTTCACATTCAGGACTGATGTGGTCCCATTGACTCCTATTATAACCACATATTTCTGACATACTGTTATCCTGACGTGATAATGTTTTTCTCATAATACCTAAAAAATCTAAGCCTGTACCTTAAAAATAGAGGGAAAACAGATTGTAGCGTCTATCCCAATAAGGGGCTACTGGTTGATAATCGAATTGGCGTTGTTACTACAAGCATGGCTATTTTGAGTGGAGGGTCATCAGTTTGCTGCTACGTTTTAGCTCCATGTTATGACCACTGAAAAGTTTTTTCAGCCATTTTTAAGTCATTTACTAGCTGATCAACGGTTCTTTCGTAGCCTGCTGCAGTGTGTCCTTCTGCAGATGTCCGAAAGCAGCCTTTCTTGTCCAGCCCCCCGACCGCTGATGCAACCAAATTGCAGCGGTTCTCAGATCTGGTCCAGCAAAGAGTTGGAGCCAACTTCGAACCAGTTTTGAGACCCAGGTGCGGGTGTCTAGGCAGTCGAAAATCAAATAGCCCGTGCGTAGGCAGGCTGTGGCTCCGAACCAGCGAAAGAACCACCCCAGTCGAAAACCCCTATTCATGAGCTGATCTGAAGGCCACATGGAGGTCTGTGGCAATCGACTGCACAATGTTGCCGATCTTTGTGCACTATGTGCCGCAGCATTTTATGGGGCCTACCACTACATGGCTCGTGACTAATTTGCCGTCGTTCCCAATCTCTCACACTTTGTTATGATGCCACTAACAGTTGACTGTGGAATATTTAGGAGTGGGGAAATTCCATGACTGGACTTGTTGCACAGGTGGCATCCTATCACAGTACCACGCTGGAATTCAATGAGCTTCTGAGAGCGACCCATTCCTTCACAAATGTTTTTAAAAAGTCTGCATGCTTTGGTGCTTGATTTTTTATACACCTGGCCATGGAAGTGATTAGAATACCTGATTTCAATTCTTTCGATGGGTAAGTGAATACTTTTGGCAATAAAGTGTATCACTCTCCCTGTGTAGAAGATTCTCACATTGAACAATTATCAACTTGAGATTAAAAAGGTTTTCGAAAATGTATTAAAGAATTAGGGTCATTGACAGATAAGACTTTTGAATTGGCCAATTTTAAAATACTAAATTAAATTTAAACAAATAATTAAAAACCCAATTTAAGAGATTCAATGTTTAATGATTAGGAAACAGCCTTATAAAAAATAATTTGGGACCATGATTTATCTTAAAATTAATGTATTTCTTGAACATTACTTATAGTTTAACAAGTAAGGAATTAAATTTACAGTTTAAGGAGGACAGGTTTGTGTGCCCTTTCATTTTTTGTGAAAAATAAAAAAACATTTATTCTAAATTGGGTTAGGGTTAGGGGTCTTCCTCATAATGCAGTTACAATA
Organism: Rhadinocentrus ornatus; assembly: GCA_037177495.1. Taxonomy (NCBI): domain Eukaryota; kingdom Metazoa; phylum Chordata; class Actinopteri; order Atheriniformes; family Melanotaeniidae; genus Rhadinocentrus; species Rhadinocentrus ornatus. Next base: position 3,786,160 of record JBAMHW010000010.1, read on the forward strand.
TACATTTTTTTTCTCTAAAACCCATAAAACTGATATTAAATGTGTACAGATAGTATCCACTTGACCATAGTATACCATTGATTAGTCAAAGCTCATGGATATTCTGTTTTCAATTTGGTACAGTTATTTCCAATCGTTGGTTACCACATGACAGATGGCCCCAAATGATGAGAAAACCGCAGGTAGTTAAGTCTATTTAAAATGTACATAGTACAGTTTAGACTAAAGAAAACTGAACAAACTTTTTATTCAAATAACATTTAAACAATACAACATTCAAATAATTTAAAAAATTTTTTATTTAAAGTTCAACACATTACATGCTTCAGGAACTCACACCGGACAGGGATGAACGATTTTAAGTAAAAAAATAAACATTTGTATATATGGAATAAAATTAGAACAATTTTCAAAGTCAATAAACAATTAACACCAACATAGCTGAATGGATTAAATCAATGCCAAAAGGTTGATTTTTCTCTTCTTTTTTTTGTGCAGACATCTGGCCCTGTGCCCTCCTTCCTCTCCTCTTTTCTGTTCTCCTAACCATCTCCTAAGTTGTATTAATTTACTGTCTCTGACCTACATTTCTTTAACCCCAGAAATTTCTAAACTTCACTGCACCAAGTCTGTGCTGCGTCATTACGTCATTTAAAACGCAACTGAATACGCCGCCTTGAGGAGAAGGTAGGAGGAAGCGCTCAGGCAAAGATTAACATGGAGTCTACTTTACCCTGATCTTGTTCTTCTAAACTTGCCTAGACTCCCACAGATGGACAAGTTATCTGTTCATGGCTGTCCGTGAACATTTGATTATTAGGCACTCAGAAAGGCAACTACAGTTAAGGGGAGAGGTAATTGTTCAGTTATGTTACGATGTTTTTAGCCGTCAGCTACAACATGTAGCCCGACTTAGCACTGATTATACGTACATGGTGCAAACGTAATGACTTATGTCCATTTTGCGTTTTTTTCTTTGGGATTAATGAAGTATTTTTCAATTATTAGATGGTGTTAGGTGGGATTCTGATACGAAGGCTGCCTGTTGTCTGGACACATCTAAGGTCAAGGTTCTGGTGGTATTGCATTATTCAGGATTTTAAGACATTGCAGTTTGTTAAAAACTTTTGTGTGACCCCGGATTCCTCCTTGTACATCTCTGATCAGACCACAGCCATCCGTTCTAAAGAAGACACACATTATTGAATGTGTATCCTGGTCCAACATTGGCATCTAGGAGCTAGCGGTGGTGAATACAGCCAGTGTTGAAGGAACATCGGGTCAGCTTTATTGCAGTATTTTAATCGTGAGGAACAGTAACTGTCCAGCACAGTGCTTCTCAAAGGGGGCGATACCGCCCCCCAGGGGGCATTATAATAACGTCAGGGGGCGCTAGGAGCATTAACTTTGATGGGGGGCGGTAGCGTTTCTTTTTGGGTGGCGGGATTGGCTTGGCAGGTAATAATTGACTATTTTACTGACCAATCAAATTAATTTAAAAAAAAATAAATAAATAACCTGTGCGCAGATCTACCCCAAAGATCGTACACTGTAAGAAGATGGCTGACATGATCCTAAAAAATCTTTTATCTTTATGAAAACTTGACTTGAGTGATTTATTTAAAACAAATGCACAATCCACTGAATAACTGCCAAGGTAAGACAGACTTTATGATTTTGTTCAACTTTTGTGCTTTTATATGTGTTGTTATTGTTGACGGGTCAATTGAATCTAATTTTAGGATTTTACTTTTCAGGATTCGTGTTTATTTTTTATTGTGCTTTTAAAATTAATACATCTCATCACACATTTTGAAATTAACACATCTCAACTATCCCCTGTACAAAGATGCTTCTTCACAACGCAGTTTAAAACTATAAGAATAACCACATCTAAAATTCACAAAACAAAATAAAAAATAAATTTAAAAAGTGCTGCTACTATTCTATTAAATATCTCAACTTTCCAATCCCACCTTTGCTCTGCAATTTATGTTTTTATTCCAGTAAAGCACAAGCGTGACATTTTTTTTCAGCAATTCAACATCACCATTTTTATTGGACGATTTGTAATCTTTTTTTTTTTAAATGGATGTTTGTAAATAAGTTTTAATTAAAGTTTTGATTATCATGGCATGTATTATTTCTATTCTCACCATACAAGCTTTACTACAGGTTTTTATAATGTTACACAGAATAATCAACATTAGGCCTGATATGTTGGAAAGACACTTGGCCTCCTTTATAAGGGTGGGGGCGTTAAGGGACCTGGATAATAAATATGGGGACACTAGCTAAAAAAAAGGTTGAGAAGCACTGGTCGAGCATATAATTTCTTGTTTACACAACTTTGCATACCACAAATTGTATTATTTGATCAATAAAAATGAACCTAAGTTGCAAAGCAGTTTACTCTGGCTTTTGGTTTTATTTAAGTTTAGGTTAGTCAAATAAGTAATGAAGTTTGGTTTTAATTTACCACTGAACGCTAATTCAACACTATATGTTACATAGTTATGCACATTAATTATAATATATGTATCTATTGTGAGCATACGATTGTTCATTACTAATAAATTCAGGAATAAAAATAACCACTCCTTGAATTAAAAAGGACCCCCTGAGAACTGGACACCGGGGGAAGGTGAAGTGCACACAACAAGCATTAGTGTTTCCTCAGTTTCCAGGAACTTTTACTCTGTTTAAAAAATAAATAAATAAATCTTAGTTTTTGTTAACCCCACAGTTCATAAGAGCTACGCTTACGTGACTAAACAATATGGAAGTTTTCTTTATTTACAGGACAACACAAGTCACATGATATTTTTGTTTGGCTATTCTTATCAACTGTTAGTGGGTTAGCATGGCTAACAGAAAAGATAAGTTTAAAATGATTCACACTCGATCTATAACATGTCTATCTAGAAAGCCCCTACACTTACAAGATTCAGTGGCGTTTCTTGTTTTCCACAGTGGACTTGTCCACCAGGTACAGGAGCATGGGTGTAGCTTTGGTGGAGTTCACCACCCCGATTAATTGGTTTACCGGCCAATCTCTGAGAACAGAATTTAGTCATTCAGAGGGGGTCGCCCATTTCAGCTCCATGTTATGGTCACGGAAAAGCTTTTCAGCCTTTTTAAGTAATTTACTAGCTGGTCGACGATTCTTTCGTAGCCTGCTGCAGCATCTCCTTCTGTAGATGTCCGAACGCAGCCTTTGGTCGAGACCTAAACCGCCCCCAACCGTGATGCAACCCACGTGAAGAGATTCCTAGGTCTGGCCCAGCTAGGAGTTGGAGCCAGCTTCGAATCAGTTTTGAGAGCCAGGAGCCGGTGCTTGGGCAGTCTAAAGTTGAAGAACTCGCTTTCTTCTGTGGTAACTGAAGCAACATAGAGCTGTCCATCATGGCAAGATAAACATTTTACACCTGTGCTGTTTCTCCCCTATTATCTCCCCATTAAATTCAAAATATTGGAGAAAAGGTTATTCCTAATCCTACTAAAATAACTGCATTTTACTTGAAGTTTTGTTTTTGTTTTGTTTTTTTAACCTCTCTCTTATCCTAGCAAGATATTCTGCTCATGCTGTAGGGTCTGAGTTGATTTTCTTTGCTTGTTAGTGGTGCCGTCTAGAAAACAGGTTAAACTAGTTAAACATGATTAATAGATGTACAAATACCTAAATGGAATGTCATGCAATACAATTTTTACTTTTCTCTTATAAGATTGTACAATAAATCATGAGTTAGTGTTTATTCCTAAATAGCTATGGAAAATGACTTAATTCAGAAAAATATATACGTTACAAGCATACAAATAGTTATGCTTAAACAATGCACTTTATGTTCATAAACCATGTATACAATATAAACATGCAGAAACTATAATACAGGAAAAATATTTTACATGTAACTATCAAATTTATCATCAAAATATAGATTTGCAGATACAGTGTACTTTACAGCCGTTAAAACATGGATCTAATTGCTATTATGAGAGGAACTTACTAACCTCCTAGATGTTTTGCTGGATCCCTCAGATGTGTCTGGCTGATGCAAGATCCTGTCCTTGAGGTGTTTTATAATATAAAAGTTAAATCGTGTTTTTCTTGACGGTCACCACTGATGGTATTTCATAAAATGAACACGTTCGGACAAAATTCATTTGTATATTATGATAGAAATTTATGTGCAAGTGCTTTATAATTTTGTCAATGAATGCAAAACATGTTAGAAATTATGCCAAATAGGGCAAGGGATATATTTAAATTGATTTAAAGTGAGTGTAAATCAGTTGTCCAATTAGAAGTCAAGGCTGGAAGGTCGCACCACATGAAAGCAGAAAAATGACCAATAACTAAAAAGTTTGAAGAAGTTAAAGTGGTTCTGTATATGGAGAGAGTAGGAGCCAAACATGTTATCTTTTTATGTATTTCAAGGGATTTATTGCTGGGAAAAAAAGACTCAGTTGGACAGAAAAAGTTGGACATGTCATAAACCCATTACCAAACAAGATTGTCAATGACAGACTGACCTGTGTACAGACTCATCTTTGCCATGTTGTTCTCTGATAGCTTCACCCAATGAGATTCCGTCCTCACCACATATAGTTCTGAATGCAGAGAGAACCCTGTCCACAGCAGAACTCTGTGCAAAAAAACAAATAATAAAAACTGGAGGACAGCAAGTCATTGCTCAGGGAGGATGAACATTAACTTGAACTGCATACTTTAACTAAAAAGTGCACTGAAAATAGACCCACATAAAATTGTTTTACAAGATAATTGTATGAATTCATTTTTATAATTTTCTTTTGCTCAAAAAAACAAACAAAACAGATACAAATCTGTGGGCTTTTTATTTTTACATAGTGATTTGTTTTTTTTGGCTGAGGTATCCTGACCAGATGTCTGAGCCACCTCATCTGGCTAATCACGATGTAGAGGAGCAGTGACTCTACTCTGAGCACCTCCCGGATCACCAAGCTTCTCACCCTATCTCTAAGGGACAGCCTGGCCACCCAGTGGAGAAAACTCATTTGGGCTGCTTGTATTCGTGATCTCATTCTTTCGGTCACTACCCACAACTCGTGACCATAGGTGAGGGTAGGAACATAGATCAACCAGTAAATAGAGAGCTTTGGCTGTTGGCTCAGCTCCTCCTTCACCACGCCAGACCGATGCAGAGTCTGCATCACTGCACCGATCCGCCTGTCGATCTCCCGCTCCATCCTTTTATGATTTTATGAAATTCTGTTCATAAAAGTTATGAACACCAACGAGTTTGAGGATTTCCGCTGACAGCTCGGACCCTCTTTTCACCGAAGTGCCCAAGACATGTGGCCGCAAGTCCGTTGATACGACTACAAAGTCGATTATCAAACTGTGGCCTAGAGCATTCTGGTGCGAAGTGCACCGATGGAAAATTTTATGGCTGAATAAGGTTTTTGTTATGGACATTCAATTGGATTTAGATCGGGGGATGCCATACCTCCCAATCACGCCCCTCCAGGTCTCCATGTCGATGCCCACATGAGCATTTAAGTCCCCCAACAGAACACGGAGTCCCCAAAAAGAGTGTTCTCCAACACCTCATCCAAGGACTCAAAAGGGTGGGTACTCTGAACTGTTGTTCGGTGCATTAGCACAAACATCAGTCAAGGCCCATCCCCCCACCCAAAGGCAGAGGGAGGCTACCCTCTCGTCCACCGGGGGGTAATGAGTACCACACCCGCTAAGCACCTCTCACTGATAACAACTCCAGAATGGAAGAGGGTCCAGCCCTTCTTGAGGTCAGTGGTTCCAGAGCCCAAGCCGTGCATCGAGGTAAGTCCAACTATATCTAGCTGGAACCTCTCAACCTCGCACACCAGCTTCGGCTCCTTCCCCGCCTGAGAGGTGACGTTCCACATCCCTAGAGCTAGCTTCTGCAGCCAAGGGTTAGACAGCCAGGGTCCCTGCCTTCGGCTGTCACCCAGCTCACACTGCACCCGACCTCTAGGGCCCCTCCTGCAGGTGGTGAGCCCACGGGAGGGGAAGGCCCATGTGAACATTTTGAGCTGAGCCGACCGGGCCCAAAAGACCCTGACAACATAGCTCCTAGGATTGTCAGGACACGCAAACTCCTCCACCACAGTAAGGTGGCGGTTTAAGGAGGAGTGAAGCAATGACATAAATAAAAAATAGCGCTTTTGCATTGGCCGGGAATCGAACCCGGGCCTCCCGCGTGGCAGGCGAGAATTCTACCACTGAACCACCAATGCTTCACGCGTATTTGAGTTGTGTCCACCTACCATTAGATGATAGTAGGTATCCACTCTGTATATCATTTACTGTTTATTCATGGTTGCTAGGCAGCTGGAGCCTATTCCAATAAGCAGGCAAGAGGCTCGATAAAACCAGGATGCCAGTCCAAAACATTAGCTGGTATGATTTTTCTATTATTGTGTCACCCAATATAAACACTTCCTTGGAATGGCACCTGCATAAATTACATACCACAATTGTTGTAGAAAACTGATTCAAGTAGGCCACACTTTCACAGAGTGAGAAGAGAAAGATAGGGGAAAACCATCTGAACTCATGTCTCTAAGCTAAACATAACTTTTACATTTCATACGTCATTCGAAATGATCAACATACTTTACTGCACTCCAGTCCACTAAGCCTTTGCATTAAATTTAAAAATAAAGTTTGCATGCCGGGAATCGAACCCGTGCCTCCCGCGTGGCAGGCGAGAATTCTACCATTGAACCACCTGTGCACTATCTCACCGCCGCCATTTTGTCGAGCAAGCGCATGTGCAGATATCGATTGTGCATCTAAATCTGTATGGCACAATAACAGAACCTAAGCAAAACCAAAACGCGCGAGCTAATTAAGGACAGCAGGACTAAATAAATTGGTGAAAAAAATATAAATGAACATTCAAAATTTTTTAGGGGATTTAAATCATATTCGTACAACTGTTATACATGTATATTAAAATATTTCATGTTTTTACATGTCCCCCTGTAGGTTTATTTTAAAACGGTCTGATGTATGCTAACACATCATATACTAGCTAGCTGTGACATAAATAAGATTATGGCTGAAGGCTATCTCGAGATATAACTGCAGAAGCTGTCTGCAACAACAACGCCGTAACCTTCGGTCTGTCAGTCAACTACCGTGAAACTAACAAATTCAGTATCGAGCATTTTATAACATTTACTCACTCTGGCTGTGTTTTCGGAGCTGACGCTGCGAAATTGCTTTAAGCAAAGTCAAAGCAATAATGTGCGACGGGTTGTTACCACGCCAAACACTTGCACTTAACTAATGCGTGCTACCAGGCGATATAATAACAGTTCTCAGCTGTCCGCAACAACACCGTAACCTTCAGTCAGTCAGTCTCGTTTCACTCTCCGCATGCAAACTACCGTGAAACTTCCAAATTCAGTATCGAGCATTTTGTAAATATTACTCACTCTTGCGGTGTTCTCGGAGCTGACGTTGCGACACTGCTTTAAGCAGTGCCAAAGCGGCAGTGTGCGACAGGTTGGTACCAAATTGAACAGCATCGTTTACTTTGCACTAATGACGCCGTGACCAACAAGTAAACACAGAATTGACGTGCACTAAAAACTACTTCCGCTCAGTCACCATCAAAATAAATTCTATTACGACGCTGTGAATGGTAATTTAACTTCAACCCAACTTCACGTTAAATAACAATTTAAACAGGGAATGGCTTATACTATACGAGCTTTAAAACAGAGCCAAAAACGAATACGAATAATAAAATAACATCAACACTTTGGCGAGCTGAAACCTTTACGTTGAAACTCCTTTTAACTACTTCCGAACAAATTGCGTAGAATAGAGGTGGTAATTTGTAACCTACAGATGGCGCTCTAGGTCAAGGAAATGAAGGCGTTCTCAAAGTTCTTCTGATCTTCCTACAATGTTGGTTTCAGTAACTGATGTAAAGCGCATAAAAATACTATTTCTGCTGCCAAGATTATTTCCCTGCTTCAAAATGCTTTGCCTGCTATGGACATTGAAATATCTAAAAAATTATACAATAAAATTCAGTCCACTGGAAATAAAAAAAAACTGTTCATTGTGTGAGGCTGTGTCCCATTGACTCTAAAAGAAGGTGGTGGTGTTGCTGTGCTGACTAAAAGATTAAATGTTAGCTAGAGCTGACTGCTCTTCATCACTATTGCTTGTTAAGGCTGCTGACTTGACTGGGCTATTTTTTTTTTTTTTTTAACATTCAATAGCCCTGTGTCTCTTCATAACTATACTTTATCATGCCTGGAGGAAATAATATCAAACAGATAGCACTCACTGCAATGTCCAACAGGATAATTGTTACCTTTGGTTAAAATTAGCATGTGCAATACAGGGCTTAACGCCCATTAACAAACTCATGCGGTCTCCGATCTGCGGGTGAATGTACACCAGTAAGTTCTGAATAACATAATTTAAAATCATTCACTGTCTGGGAATAATTTTTTGTGTAATATGTAATCTTGAGACTTCGAAGATCAGGGTCCAGAAAAGTAGGCGAGGGGGCAATCCTATCTGGTGTAAAAAATAGAGAGACCGCCATGAAGGAGGCAAGACAAATGGGCATGCCATGGCAATCTGCGGCCTTCCAAAAGTTCTCCTAAATGAACTGCAGACAAGTTGACAAGTCAAAGAGAGAGGAGATTTTCAAGTACTTCTGGAAGAAATTAGACTGGAAGGAAATTTTTGTAAAATCATTAGTGGAGTTGAGCAATGTGACGTGAAGGCAAGCAGAAGAGTCCAGAAGGTCAACATCCTCTTTTTATCGCCTCGTTTTAAATGGTAGAAGACTTTGAGTGTGTCAACGCATGTTCCTGTCAACATTAGGGATATAGTAGTGGTTATGTGGCAGGGTAGAAGAGTGAGAAGTCCTCAGCAGACTGAGAGAGTGAGAATGAGGGTGTGACAGAGGAGCAGGACTTCCTTAAGACCTTCCATTTGGACCTACCAAAAGATTCCATCACACTACTTGTTACGACCCTTGGCCTGATGAGGCCTGATGAGGAGCAGCTGTGGATGGGCCACATCATGACCACTACAAGCGGGAGCTGCCCCTTGACTCCGCCTCCCTCTGTGGGGATTGGTCGCCCGCAGTTTCGGACTCTACTGAAGGGGGCTGTTCGTCATGGACTCTACACCCTTATAACCCCAGCACCTCCATTACTCCATCAGTGTGACGTGTGCTCACAGCTTGCCAGCTTTGGGATTATTCTATGAATTGGATTGTTGGTTGTGAGAGCTTTTCTGGACAGACTTTGGCATAGAGAACAGGCATTCTCGTCCATATTTTGTTTTGTTAACCTTGGTTTATAGGATTGTGTATGGGATTGTTTGGTTTATGATACCCTTTAAGAGGAGGTTTTGGTTCATTAAGTATTTTTGTTGAGTATTTGAAGTCCCAGCACTTTAACAGTCTGGTTGACATTTGTTATTTTGTGTTAATTTGATAAATATTACATTACACCTGAAAAAGGACACCTTTTGTTATTATATATTTATATTTATCTTTGTTTGCTGGAAAATGTATAATTTTGTTTATAGGGCCCTTTTTGTTCTTTATAGTTTGAGCCCGTTTTGTATTTCCTTATTTGTGGATAATTGTATGTAAGTTGATTATTATAATAAATATTCTAATTATACCTTTAGTTTGTCTCCGGCCCGGTTTGTTATCGACCCTTTTTTCCCTAGACTCAAAAGAAGTCATAACACTACTGTAGGTCCTCTTCTTCAAAGATGTATCTGGAACCTATGTTCAAGTCCATCAGTCACCTCCACACACAGCATAAGCGCTCTTGTGTTGAACGTTGTGTCCAGCCTCTGTCAAGGCAAGTGTTTTCCACTATTTTCCATGATTTAAATCTTTCCATTTTTCATCCAAAAAAGAAAAAGTTGCAAAAAAAAACCCAACAAAAACCAGTTGCACATTCAAGGCTGGGAACATTGACGCTTTCATGTGGGAGGAGCACTGTCTTATTAAATGCACGAGCCATGAAGTATTAGGACAAGGAAGACGCAGGTGAGAAGACATTGGTGGTGTGCATGGATCTGCAGAGGCTCCTGCTCTGCCCCAAGCTGCAAGCGTCTGCCCTCGTTTTTAAAACCACGCTTGCTGTTCACAACTTCATCATCTTTGACATGACATCACATGGTGCAACAAATCACCTGTGGCATGAGGGTGAAGCTGGTCTGTCTGCCAACTAGTTTGCTTCATACATTGCTCACTATCTTGAAGCACATCCATCGTATGAAAAATACATTCTGTGAAGTGATGGATGTGGCTACCAGAACAGAAATCTGCTCTTGAGCAAAGCCCTTCTTAAATTTGCTACTGAAAAGCAGAAACCAGTGACACAGAACTTCTTGAAAATCCACTGTTCCACGACCGGGACAAAAACCACATTGCTCCTCCACAATCCGAGTTTCGACTATCCTACGAACCCTCCTCTCCAGCACCCCTGAATAGACCTTCCCAGGGAGGCTGAGGAGTGTGATCCCCCTGTAGTTGGAGC
>JBAMHW010000010.1:3803890-3848779 GCA_037177495.1 Rhadinocentrus ornatus
AGTCTGGGTTTCCCTGCTTAGGCAGCTGCCCCCGCGACCCGACTCCGGATAAGCGGCAGATAATGGATGGATGGATAAAGTTAACACTTTCTTTCTTTTAATCTAAGGTTTAACATAATAGCAGATATCATCCAATCCTAACTAGTTCCTAAAATTGGATAATTGCCAAATATATTAGAGTAAATTAGATTAGAAATAGGGCTGGGCAATATGAACCAAATCTTATATCTCATAATTTTTTTACCCGAATCACCATATACAATATATATCCCGATTTTTATTTATTTTTTTGTCAAGTAACCAAAGAGACAGTTCTAATTTACAGTGCTAAATAATGTGTGCTAAATACACTTTTATTGAGGATCAGCAGCACATGTGCATTAAAACAGCTAACTGAAATTTAAGTACCTTTATATTAAATTAAATGCTCCTAAAACCAAACAAATTAAAAATACTTTTCAATGACTTTAACAAAAATACAGCTGTGCAAAATGCAAAAGAAAAGATGCTTTTAACTCAAAACAAGTTAGCTTGATATAAACGATATTACCTGCTTCTATATTGCGTCTGATAAAGTCTCGATATATTTGAAAATCTCAATACATTGCCAAGCCCATCCTCAGGGAAAAAACATTATTACACATTTACCAAACCTAAACAACAAATTAGAAACAATGGGCAACGAACTACGTGCACCTTGTGATTCATTAGCTAGTAGAATCACCTTAAGAGAAGTAAAAAGGAAGAAATTGTTTATGTGATGTTATCAGTTTCTCACATGATTGTGAAGGAATTTTGATTGACTCGTTGCAACTTTGCATCAGTTCATTATTATTGCATCACATATGTGCAGCTGCTCTCAGATCCTAATACAGCATATTAATCTTTCACTGGACTATTTCAGAGTCTTAAACATTTTGTTCTTTTATTTTTTTTCAGTGAATTTTTAGCCAAGCACTAGCTATGGTCTTACATTTGACTCTAGAATTATGTGGTTTACAGAGAAGTTCATGGTCCACTCAATGACTACAAGGTGTCCAGATCTTGTGGCTGCAGAACAAGCCCAAAACATCAGCGCTCCACCACCGTGCTTAACAGTTGGTTTGAGCTGTTTGCGCTTATATGCTACATTCCGTGTTCCCCCAGCATGGCACTGTGAACATTGCTCTGGAAGTATGTGGTTTGTGTAGATGCAACCTTTTTTCAAGCAATAAAACCTGTCAATTATACAGGGTGTTCAGGTCAGCAGGCAGGTATTCCTTCATGGGATAAAAGGCTGATCTTTGTTTGCTCTAAGACTGACACCAGACATTTAAAATTGATTCATGTCCAAAACATGGAAGCTGCAGGATGTTGTTTCTCAGTCTCTACAGCAGAGGTTGGAAATGCAAAGTTAAAATGACTCAGAGAGACACACCAACGGGAAATAAGACAAATAATCTTTTAAGGTGGTGGTGCTTAAGACCAAAATTTGTTTGTGAATGTTGTGTGTTTAGTGGTCAGGAGCTTCCTGCAGCAGCATGAGGAGCACCGTGAGCGTCTGTATGAGGTGGAGGCCCCAGGAAGCTGGACTCAACGACGAAACATTTGGCTCAACATCCAGCTTGACCGATACTGCCTTGGTATGTTACATTAGTGTCTAAGTGTTTAGATGCTTGCAGGAATGTCAAATTTGAGTTATTTTGCTTTACCAAAACATTTTCTGAAAAGTCCAGACAGTGAAACAAGCTGTACAACTTCATTGATGTAATTCCCTTAGGCATAAAGGAGGAGAGCAGTCCAACATCAGGGCAAACACAACAGAATGAAGGCAGCGTCTCATTTCAGCAGGTGAGAATGCCACCAAGTTATTATGCACACACACACACACACACACACACACACATATATATATATATATATATATATATATATATATATATATATATATATATATAATTACATTATTTGCATCTTACAGATGTTTAACAGAAGCTCTTGTTCTGCTGAGATAGAAATATCTACTTACACTTTTGTCATTCCTCCACTTGTGAAGTCACTGATCATAATTTCCACTGCTGATAATCTGCACTCTTAGTCCCAAGAGTTTGAACTGAAGGCAACTGGATTCTGAGAGAGGCACCAAAGCTTACAAGGGGAATATTATTTTCACTTCACAGGAGTTATCAAAATTAGATTTGCACATGTAAAAACTAATTTCATATATATAAGTACAGACCATTTACACTTACATGGAAACAAATCAGTAAAATCACCAGAGCTTCTAAATAACTAGGGTCACTCTAATTTGAGTGCATGGGGACTTTAAGACCTAAGCCTAATTCATTGTGGCAGGTTTTGATTGAGTCATTTCTGCTGTTCAGACCATCACTTTTCAACTCCACAATAACAGTCTAATGAGCAACTACAGGCTGTGAAATCAAAAGATACGGCTAATAGCCTAACCTTTTTTTGTCTTTAAATTTGTTTAATAAACCTTTTGTAAATAATGTGGATTCTTATTAACATGTTGAACATCTCAACAGAGTGAGCTTTGAACATTTGCTATGGATGAAGGTTGTCTTGGCATTGTTGATCTTCTAAGGAAAATAGTAGGATTTTGAAATTAACAATTAACTTGGGAATATAAATTCTTTATGAAGGTGATGAATGAAGAGCAATAAGAACACTGTTTTACAAAATGAGGAATGCCAGAGGTAAACTGATTGTTTATAAAAGTCTTTTATATGTGATCTGATTATGGGTGATAGTAGATGGGTTGAGTTGTAACAATATAATGGACATTAGAATAGAAAGCAAATGAAAACAGATGTTTGAGTTATGCTAAAAAAAAATTATTATTATTTTTTTTCATACAGACTTGTGAAATGGACCTTATCTCACAGAGTACCTGTAACATGAACACTCCACTGCTAACAGCCTCTGCTGAGCAACAGATTAAACCTTGTGATATGAACCGTGGAAAAACCTCCCTGAGCAGCAAGATCTCAGGGAACAGATGTAACCCTGCAGTTAATGCTGATGTTTTGGACTCTGAACCTCTCACCAGGTCCCAAATCACAGCACAAGCTCTGAAATCCAAGGCCCCTCTGTCAGGACAGCACAGCAGCAATGAACCAGAGGAAATGCAAAAAAGTGCCAAAAGATCTAGAATGACTGTCAATCTGTGAATACATGCGGAGATCTCTTTCAGTGGTTTCCATTTTGGGGTCCTGGACCCCTAAAGACCACAGGGGGTTTCCTAGGCTTTGAACATTCAAAGCCAATGTGATTAATGTCCACTCCATTGTCCCTATTTTAAGACCAAAAAAGTAAGGCTATATGTTTTTGGCTTTATGGAAGGACAGGACTCAGCCAGAATACAGTATTTATGGTGAGAATCTCACTTTTGAAAGCATAAAACCAGGCATGGTTTCAGCTCGGGGTGGGGCAGGCGGTCCTTTGGCTTTTTACTATTTGCATGAAGGGGGTCCTCAAGGAACATAGGTTGGGAACCACTACAATAATCCATCCATCTAGTAATTTATATGGCAACAGTATAGTTTCCTCACTGAGAACAGGTGACAAGATTCACAATAAATGAAGACTTCTTGTGTTCTAAATTTGTTCATCCTTATGAAGAGTGTAGCATCATGAATGAAATTATCTAACATTATCAGAAACCTGTATGTATTCATGAAGATGTTGCTGCCCGAGTGGAGTTGCTATTACTTTATTGTAAAACAAGTCACACGGAATATATATCATCCCATTGCAATGTCTGGAAGGCTGCAAACAGGCATAATTTTCATTATCAATGAATGAATGACAATCATTTTTCAAAATTTCTAAGGCAACAGCTAATCACATTTTTTGAAATTATTTCAAACTACACAAAGAAATCACTTTTTACGCCCCCTGGTGGTCCCATGTCTCCATAATATGACTGTATATAAATAAAAGTATTTTCTACATTCATACATACATTCCTACATGATTAAAGCCAGTAAAAAATGTCAAATAACACTTCTTGTATTCCAAATAAAATGCTGACATCGAGGACTAAAGGGTCTTAAACTGTAATGACAGTGAGATAAAAAACAAACAAAAATAACAACAACAGAAAACTCATTTCGGCCACTTGTATTTACGCTCTCATTATTTTGGTCACTAGAAATATGTTATGTTGTGTTATTCTATATTGTAATAAAATTTATTATAACTAATTATAATCAACACCAAAGTTCAATGTCTGTAATATAATTTTTAGAAAATTATTGTTTTTTATATGTTTTTTTATTTTTATTTTATTAGTAATTCAAATAAACTCATTTAGGGTAAAAAGGCTTAAGATTATTCAATGTTTTGTAGTTTTAAGAAGGTCTAGAGTTGTTAAAGCGATTTATAAAACAATAAGTGGAAATGTGATTTATGAAAAGATAAAGCCTAAAATATAGATTTATGTTTGATTTTATAGTTTGTTTTTTAGCATGGATAATTTAAAAATGAGGAGGGCACAATGGTTATAAGGGTCAAAACTATTAATTATAATTGCGAATTGTTACAACAAAGAAGCCAAACACTCACTCTATCTTTTTGTGTTCCGGTTTATGATTATTATTTTTGTTTTGATCCCTAGTCTACACTCACCACACGCCACATGTTCGACTCCGCCTGTCTAACAGGGTCTTCGGCACCTTTGGTTTAGGAAACCGAGCGCACCTCTCATACGCAGATAAAGGAACAGGAAATTTGGGAACAAGAAAAATCTCTGAGACAGGAAGGAAAGTGAAGATTTTTTGAAAGATGAGCCGAATTTATCACAACACGTCTTTGGATAACAAACCGGTACACAATGAGAAGTTTGAGGGTGTGTGGTCACCGTCTGAGTCTGAAAGGTAGGGGCTCAAAGTTTTACACTTAGAGTAGCTTCTGTTTCTGTTCTGTGGAGGCAGCACCAAACTCCAGTGGACAAACGAGCCGTTTCTTTTTATTCACCACGTAGAGCAAGTCAGTATAATTGCCATAGTATAAATATACAATTATGTTTTGAAGGCCATTTATTACAGGCATATTCGGCATAGTGTTGGTGGCTATACTGCAGCCATCTCACCAACTTCAGCAGGAACCACAGAATCTCGATGTAAGGTCTAATAAGACACTTATTTTGTTTACATTTAGTGTGACATGGCATGGTACATAGCACTCATGTTGTCTCAAGTAATTTGAGATAATAATAATAATCAAATATTGTAGTATTGTACGTCAAAACTGTTTCTTTTAAAATGCAAACTGCGTGTGTGTGTGTGTGTGTAAATAATATATGTTTTATGGTTTCATAATTCGTGTATGTTGTGTATGTTGCTGTATTAGTTATATTTATATAACTAATACAGCAACATATTATACCTTAGCTATAATATTTGGCATAATATTGTTATAATATCTCTGAGGTCTTATGGACTTTTAGTTGAACAAGACATTTGAACGCATCACTTCAGTGGAAGAAAAGGATTTAGCCATTTTTTGTTCTTTAAAAAATTAATAAAAATAACAAAAATTAAAAATTATAATCATTCCAAAAGTAAGCTTCATCAGCAACACTATTCTGTTCACTATCAAGTCCATAATTATATGGTTGTAAACATGACTTCTGTGCATGTGTGCAACATTTATAGAAGTATACAGATATACAGAGACCACACACAGTAAATTCATACAAGCATGCATACACATTACTACACCTCTGCTAGTGTTAGTGGTGGAGGATTTGGTTCTCTACCCAAGAAAAGTATTTATTTTAATTTTGGTGATTAATAAAAAACAAATATAATAAATTTACATGTTCCATTTATCTCATTTTCTCTCACACACAGTGGTCCCGGGGTTCTTCTAGAGGGAAAGCTGCTGGATGTTTCCAGACATTCTATCAGTGATGCCAAAAGTCAAAAGGTACCTTGTTTTAAGTCTGATGTCCTTTTCTCTTCAGGAGAATACAAAACTGATGTGGGCTTAGTTTTCACCAGAAAACGTTGCAACTTCATCTTTTCTTTGGTTTACACAGAAAATAACAGTTTGTATTTTGGGAGTGTGTGATAGCAATGAGGATTGTACTATGGTAATAATTTATTAGTTCATTTTTACACATCATTAGCAAAGTAAACAAATAAATAATATTAACATGAAAACAGATTCTTACAAACATTGTTTCCTCTTTTAGAGAACAACATAAATCTGTGAGCTGCGATTGACATAAACTTTAAAGTTTATTGTTTAAAAACATCAATTAATTCTAGTCTGGTTATTTATTCTGCAGAAGTCCAGGGTTTAAAACAAGATTAATGTTGTTGAATTCGACACAAAGTAACAGAACTTTTAATGCACTCTGCTGTGAAAGATTTCCATCTTAAAGTTGCACCAAAGTTGGATGTTAACAGCTAAAATACCTTGAACTGCACTTGCGCATGGCATCATAAATGGTAAATAAATAATAACTTTACCAAAGCATTTAGGTAAAAAAATCCCTCTGAATTTATGCACTGCACCAACACGAGAGATGATCCTGTCACAAGGCTGTTCAATTCAGCTTTATTTTTATAGCGCCACTTCACAACAATGTCATCTCAGGGCACCAGAGTTGGGGTGGAGAGTACAGGAAAGAGAGACCAACAGACATTGCAACTTTTAGCCAGGAAGATCTCCTTAAGAGAGGACAAATACGAGTATACTGTTATATGTTTATACAATGAGTAAAATAAGTATTTGAACACCCTGCTATTTTGCAAGTTCTCCCACTTAGAAACATGGAGGAGTCTGAAATTTTCATCGTAGGTGCATGTGCACTGTGAGAGATATAATCTAAAAAAAATTTGAAATCACAATGTATGATTTTGTAACAATTTATTTGTATGATACAGCTGCAAATAAGTATTTGACCACTTGAGAAAATCTGTACGCATTTATTCAAAGCGCTGTACATTATACATCACATTTACCCACACATTCACGCACTGATGGCAGAAGCTGCCATGTAAGACGGTAACCACAACCCATCAGGAGCAATTAGAGGTTCGGTGTCTCACCCAAGGACACCTCGACATGAACTCGACTTGGCCTAGGATCGAACCGGCAACCCTAGGGTTACAAGATGGCCGCTCTACCTTGCAGAGCCCGCCACCCCAATATGTTAATATTTGGTACAGTAGCCTTTGTTTGCAATTACAGAGGTCAAACGTTTCCTGTAGTTCTTCACCAGGTTTACACACACTGCAGGAGGGATTTTGACCCACTCCTCCACACAGATCTCAAATCAGATATGAAATCAGTTTTTGTGACTTGCAGACTCAGAGATCATCTGATGAAGGGAGAGAAAGAGGGAGTAAAAGCAGGGCAGTGGACTGTCGGCGCTGCTGCAAAGTTACTCTGTGTTTAATAACATGTTAAAATAATATGTTTCAGCTGATTTATCCAGGGAGGTGGGCGGCCTATTGATAGAAAATAATTATTATCTGAGAGAGATTTCTGCGTTAGATGCTGCGGTTCTGGTGATAAAATCACGCCAAGAAACTGGTTTTACTTTGGTCTATTTTGTCTGACTAGGAGGACGGCTACCCCCATGCCATTGACAAATCAGCTGAAATAAAATATAAAACACGAGGGAAAGCTCTGGGAAAATATGTCTGAAAGAAGCGCACGGTCTCCTGCTGGTACGACTTCTATGAAGAGTAACAACTAAAAACTGTAGCAACGTAGCTTTTCTACTGTAGACTAACCAACAAATTAGACGTTTCTGCCGTTTTATATAGCAAGTAACAGAAAATGATACGACTTAAACGGGAGGATAAAGTAGTTGCTGGACCACGCTGCCTTGTTTCTAACATAACGCCAAAATAAACTTCACTGTTAGATTGCATTAACTCACCTATCCAGCAGAAAGCTGCACCCTCCGCGTTAGCTTTGAAGTCCCTCTCCTCATCAGCTGCCTCCATCTGGTAAAAACTCCACCGACGTACACTCTTTTTTTCTCCTGGTTATTATTTCTTTTCTTGGCTATTTTTTCCTCTGTCTCGCATGCAAAGGTTATAGATGGTCCTCCATTTCAATGTAAGCTGGCAAGCTGAATCATCCACGCTCGTGTTGGCTTGTTTACACCAGCCCTGCGCCCTCCCCCTCCCCCCAAACAGCAGAGACTCGCAGGTAAAACGCACAAGGCTAACAAGTTTGTCCCCTTTCGGCTACTGTATTCAAAGATGGCGATGCAACATGGCAGCCTCCAGTTGATTGCACCTCCACCTAAGTATTTATAAACATCTAATTCTAAGCTACGAGAATGCTTTCATTTGGAGGGGACTGGGATTAGACTTTGGTAAAATACGTATTTATGAAAGCAATTCTTGATTTTTGCTAAGAAAATACAAAAAAAACTAAACACGGTACCTTTAATGTCTCTTTTACTTTGTGTTTGAGCTGCTATAACAGTGAAATATCCCCACCGTGGGATCAATAAAGGATCTTGTATTTAAAGTAGCATTAGTGATGCACTTTGCCTGGTATGCTTAACAGCGTACTTAATCAGAAGTGAAATGCTCAGAAAATGTATAGGAAAAAAATTAAAATAATGTGAATGGTAAAACCCTGTCTTATAAATCAAATGGTCTCAGAAAATTTAGTAAACCTTTTAAGAGTTAACAGCTTAATTAATCAGCAAATCTTTAACACCCGTTACTAGTAAAAATAATAAGGTTAAATAGTGGATAGATGGGGAAGTGCTGGCAAGGGATTTGGTAAAAATAGAATATACTCTGAAACATTCAGGTTTTTCCCAGCATTGTAGCATTGATGTGAAACTATACAAGACATTGTTGGACCGTGTGAATGGCTGCTTAAAAAGAAAGAAGTTCAGAAGATTTCATTGTGAACTTGTGAGACTAAACATAAGCAGAGAAAGAAACTCAAACCACTCTTTGTTTTCCTTTTATTGTCTGTCGCTGGCAGGTCCGCTTCTATGTGCTGTACATCAAACCCGGCCGAATCCATCAGAGGAAGTTTGATGCCAGCGGGAAGGAGGTCGAGCCAAACTTCAGTGACACGAGAAAAGTCAACACTGGCTTCCTCATGTCCTCTTACAGTGAGTAAACAACAACAAACATTTGAGTTAGCATATTTCCTCTCTACTGAAAACTTAATCCGTTTTTGGAGTGTTTTCCTTCTTTGCTGCGTCACAACAGACTGAGCGAGCGGTCAAAGCAATCTTGATCTTAAACTTCAGCAGCATGGGAAAAGTCAAACTTGAGGAAATAAGTTTGAAAATGAAGACATTCCAGTTCACAGAAAAGAATCAGTGAGAGTGAGAGAGAGAAACTCAGTAAACGCTGATGTGGTGGTCATGTTTTGTTTGTTTTTTTGTTAGGCCAGCGTTCGAAAAAAAAAATAAATATTGTCCTGTTATACACACAGTGATGTTTGGGTTTACTTAAAGGGGTTAGTACCTTGGCCGTGTTTGTGTGTGTGTCTGTCTGTCTGTGTGTGTGTGTGTGTGTTCCGTTACTTCGAGCCCCCCTTTTCAGTCGCCGGAGTATAGACGGTCCTCCATTTAAATGCAAGCTGACAAGCTGAATCATCCACGCTCGTCTTGGCTTGTTTACACCACCCCCGCGCCCTGCCCCCGAAACAGTGGGGACTCGCAGGTAAAACGCACATAGCTAACAAGTTTGTCCCCTTTCAGCTACTGTATTCAAAGATGGCAATGCAACATGGCAGCCTCCAGGTGGGTGCGCTGCCACCTATGTATTTATAAACATCTAATTCTAAGCTACGAGAATGCTTTCATTTGGATGGGACTGTGATTAGACTTTGGTAAAATACGTATTTATGAAAGCAATTCTTGATTTTTGCTAACAAAATACCAAAAAAGCTACACACTGTACCTTTAATTCTGAGCTTCTGATTAGGGTCTAGGTCCTAAGAAGTAACAAAACTATGCAAAATCAAAGCTTTGCAGGGTTGCCCGGTATTAAAAAAATCACATCTGGTTCTTTGGGTTGTTTAATTACTGTTTAGCCCTCAGGAAGTCTGCTTTATTTTCCTAAATCTGTATCTTCTGTCTTTACAGAGGTGGAAGCCAAAGGAGAGTCGGATCGTCTGTCCGATGAACAGCTTTCAGCTATAGTGAACAAAGCTGAGCTGACAAAGATAACTGACAAGCATCGACCTGCCGGGACGTGGGCCTTCTGGTTCCCAGAGTCAGAGATGAACAAAACGGAGCTGGAAACGGGACAGGAAGTACGGCTGAAGACCAGAGGAGATAGTCCTTTCATATGTGAGTCTGCATCACTTTCTGATAAAATAACTTGGTTTAGGATCTATTCATCAAACCGATTTGAAGAAAAAAAATGTGGGAGTTAACAGGCCTATTTTAATTCAAACTAGATGATCCATGTTTTACAGAGGACATATTCGACCTTACAGCGAGCAGTGGATCTTTGTTCAGAGCTCTGACTTCTTAGCTTGTTATTTTTCAAAGCCAGATGCTCACTTTTGGTTTTGACAGTGTTTGTGTTTGATCAGGCTGCCTCCCAGATCTGCCCTCAGAATTAGCAGGAAGGGAATGACGTTAAGCTTGAGTTTTATTTTACTAGTTTCACAGTTTTATAGGCATACTCAGTGGGAGAGAACAGAGTTTAACCTCTGTAACATTCGCAATATATTCAACAGTTGTTCCTTGATTCATTCCCAGCTCTACATTTACACATTTTTTAGCCAGAAGTTATTACTTTGCAAGAGACATTTGGGGACGTATCACTTTATATAATAAAATAATAAATAATATAATATAAAATCATTATTTTTTAATGTTTAGTTGTGCAATCTTTAATATTTTATATCAACTCAGAAATTTTTCTACCACCTTTTTAAACTATCACAAGTCGGCCACCAATTGTGTTAAAGTAAGTGAAAATCTTTTTTTCTGTGTTGATTGAACTATACAAGAGGGATCTTAAACTCCAGTCCTTAAGACCCAGTGTGGGTTTTAGATATTTTGCTGCACATCTGACTCAAATTATGGGGCCATTGTGCAGAACTTGACAACAAGCTGTTGGATCCATTTTATTTGAATCAGGCATCTTAGAGCAGGGAATCATCTGAACTAGGACTGGGCGATTAATCGAATTTTAATTACAATTACATTACAATCATTTAGCTGACGCTTTTATCCAAAGCGACTTACAATGGTTGGGCAGTAGCATTAAGGGTCTTGCCTAAGGACCCAACTGGAAGGTGTTAATGTTCGTCCCCTGGGGGATTCGAACCCTGGTCTCCGACATGGGAGACTGATGCTCTACCAATTGAGCTAATCAGCCGCAATTACGATCTGGGTTTTCAACAATCATCAAAATGAAATGGTCTGATTATTTTGCTTCTCTGCAGTTTACTCTTGTGCTGTTTTCAGCTGCAAATGGAGCGCCACTGGCATTGCTGCGCTGCGCTCTGCTGCAGACTCCTTCCACTGTCCCAGCCGCTTTGGTTTAATTCAACTCCAGATGCAAACACCTCTCAAGTTTAGGGCTGGACACACAGGAGGCAACGTTGCTCCGTCTCCATTAATTTTCTATGGAACTTACACGATGAGGCGGAAATCGCTGTCCTCCTCCAGCCAAGCGACAGGCGACATCCGTGCATGTGAAATGTTGCGCTCGTTCACGTAGACGTGCACACGGGGGCTTACGATGCGACACAAGCAAATAGAAAAATGTTCAATTTTTGTGAGTCGCGACTAAATAATCCACCAGCTCCCAGAGACACAGTTAACGCTCAGTTAACACAGCGAACAATCCGGGATTTAAGAAACTCATCAATACTTTGGACAAACGGTACCACTGCCATCTCGTCACCATGTTAGTGGAGTGTCTCTCTCTGCCCTGTATGATGAGTGTCGTGAGGGTGGTGTGAAGGACGTGGCTACAGTCCAATGTTTCGCCACCCATACAGACCTGTGGTCAAGCCGCACCATAGAGCCGAATATGACGCGGGTTTCAACTTGAAAACAAAATGTCTCCAGTCTCATTTATTCCAGATCACACCGGGCAGAACATAGCTGCTGCTGGTCTGAGATAAACAATAGCTACTGGGACCTGGTGGAAAGAAACTAGTTTGTATTGCCACAGGCAACGCTTCAAATACATTTTTTACCACAAAACGCTTGCAAAGAATCTCTGACATGTGTAAACCCTTATGAGTCTAGACCAATCTGTTCTCCGGACCTTCAATAGTAGCTCTTAATACATAGCTAAAAATGCTATAGAACTAACTAATAAATATAATATATAATAGATATAATAACTTTTTTTTAAGCAATTCTTCAGTTTTTTCATGGAATAATTGCATTGAATTTCCACAACATAATGACACTCAAAGTACCAGTAAACAATTTTTCTTGTCATTAGGTTGGAAACTATGGGCTTTTTGTTGTTTAATAAGGTTCCACAAATATAAACATCCACTAAAAAAAAGTCAGTGTATCCTCTTTTTGAAAGGTTTTATGTTTTTCTTTATTTTAAAATCTAAAAAGAGAAATAAAAATGTGGTTCTTCAAAAGTAACAAATTTAGTAGATATTTATAAAAAATTATAAGTTATTATTTTAAAAAGGTCTGGTAACATTTGCAGCTGCACAATATATGGAAAATTTACCATCACTGCGAAATTAGCCTGCGTGATATACATATTGGCACAACTCCCTAAACTGCAATAAGTTCCTATTTGCATATTTTAGAAAAAGTATGTTACGTTAATTAGTTCTCTGTGTGGATTAGTGGCTAATCAAATGGACTCTTACTGTCCTGGATGCTCCATGAAGGTGCTGTGGCCATCAGAGTGGTGGAACGAGAAGAACGATGAAAATGAGGATGCAGAAAAAGTGTTGGCTAAAAAGCAGCATGTTGTCCATTTGGAACTATTTTAGTTACAAGAGATGACATGCTGGATATGTGTGCCAAGCAGGAGGGGAAACGTGCTGAATCTCTGCTGCCACCTACAGTACAACCACGAGGAGCCATAGACAAATCCAGCCGACGTAGTGTGTTTTGCCATCTTGCAGCTCCGCCATTACTGCGGGTATTAATTACCTCCTGTCTGCCACAGTTACGATAACAGTATCTTATCCGGGGATCTTAGTTATTTTTATATAGTTTTTCATTAGTTCGACATCAGTGCATTAATGTAAACTGCTTAATCTGACAGATACTTCAAACGCTTGCATAGGCTGTCAATTTTCTATTTTATCTCTAGTCTTCAGGCTGAAGGACACCACTGTACATAATGTGTTTGTCTTACTGACTGAATGATTTTTATAAAAAAGAAGAAAATAGTTATTAAATCTATTTTTAGCTACAACAATGCTACATTATTATTGCCAAAGCTATGAAGCTTTAACAGATGTTGGTGCAGGAGTTTGGTGAGTGGAACTCTGTATCAAAGCTGCATCAATTTTTATTTCTTTAATTAGGCATATCACATGTTTTCCTGATATTGGCAGCCCTAATTTCAGATGCTTTCACAAGGGATAAAAACAGTAAATATCACTGCAACTTTACACAGAAGCTGCTGCATAATCACATTTTAGGTTGCAACAACCACTAACGGCTGTTTCTCAGGAGAAAGAGCAGTCGTCTTCCAACCGGAAGGTTGGTGGATCGATTTAATTCGAAGTGTCCTTGCGCCTAATATTCAAGCTTAAAGAGAAACAATTATGATTTAAAAAAAGATGGTTTTACCATCATAAAGATCTTTGAACTCCTCTGTGTTTCACGAGCTTAATAAATAATCTCTCTTTCTTCTTCATTTCCCAGTTTCTTTGGCCAAAGTGGACAGTGGGACAGTGACCAGGTGTAACTTTGCTGGAGATGAAAAAGCCGGAGCCTCGTGGACGGACAAGATTATGGTCAACAAGGCAGACGTTAGCAGCTCTCAGAAGCCCCGAGGAGGGGGAGGAGAAGGAGCAGAGGAAGATGAATGGGTAAGAGACAAATCTATACTAAATGAAACCGACACTTGATACTGATGACGCAATTTGGTATTAGATATATGGAGAGTAAACAAAGTGTTAAATATCACATTGTACTGAGACAATTTAAAGGAAAAAAAGAAGGTCTAGATTTTAGGAAACAAATTTTTAAAAACTAAGTCTAATTTTGTAAAAGCAAACAGTCAATAATATGTTTTCATCAACAGTTGTTGAAGATAATCTTTCGCATTTTAGTGATAACAAGAAAAAGGTTTTTTCTTAGTGCTTCTTCGTTATGATGATGATGATGATGGCTGTCATCACATCTGGTGGCTTTTTAACTTTTACATCTTCCTCATGAGATATAAAAGTTTGTTAGTAGATATTATCACCCAAGTAAGTTGGTGAGCTGATGCTGCATGAAAACTGATGCATGTTCACTTCCACTCAGTCATCTGAGGTTTACCCAGCGAACGGACAGTCACTATATAAATGACTAATTAAAAATAAGTACGTTTTTTCAGTGTTACTGTAGGCAAATTGTTTTTGTGTCAGTCTGTAAATTGTAGTTGTTTGCATACAATCCCCCCCGATTACAGTTGTATGTATCAGCATATTTCTGCCTAATTTCCATAAATCATTTAACCAGGTCCTTCATAACTGTAGCTGCTTACAGCTTTTTTCCTACATTTAATTAACTACAATTAATTAATTACAGTGGATATATTATAAGCTTAATACCAGTTTTTAGGAATTTGGGAGGAAATTGTCTGATAATGACAAAGATGAAAGTGTTTGTGTTCCTGTTTGCGTCTCTCTTAGTTTCAGTGCATGAAGTGTGTCAAAGATCAGATTTCTGAATTTACCAAACAAGTCATCCAGATTGTCTACTCCATTTACTGGATTATTTCTCACATTTTTTCAAGTCAAGCCAGTGAATGCAAATATGAAGATGCTCACCAACTCTTTGGTTGTGTAACTTAAAGAGACCGCCCCCTCCAGGAGGCAACTCACTTAAAATAATTTGGTACTTGTTGCTGTTCAAACATTCAAAACTGGTTTGGTATTCATTACTGGCTTCAAACCCGCCTCTCCAGTGATCTTGTTGGAAAAGAAACATCATCTGTGTGATTCTTTGCGCATCCCCAGTGAAATATTTAAAAAAAACATTCTTGCTAACTACATCTTTGATTTGTGAACAATTGATCCATTATCGGCATCTGGCACACTTCTTGTCCTTCTGGCACAATAAGCACAGTCAGGAGAAATCCCAAACAGAACCGCTGCCATCCTTCAGTCCATACAGACTCAATCTGATCTGTAAGTTTTACATCCAGTCATGTGTGCTGAGAACAAACCGATTTGCACTAACAGGAAGCAGAATCCATCCGAGGATCCATCTGTTGCTCAGAAAATAAGCCTGTCTTTTTTTTTTTCTCCCTCAGGATGATTGAGGAAACTGTCTCTCCTCTTCAGCCGTAATCTTGGCCCTGATCCAGTCTCCAGGGTGGACATTAAACACATTCAGGTCTGACATACGTAGCCTTGGGGCTGGAAACTTGCATCACCTCTGCAGTATAGGCCTGGACCTGCTATGTTTGGAAAACAGCACTCCTCGCTTTATGTATTGTTTGGCTTGGATCCCGTCATCTATACAACTGGGAGAACCCCACATACTTGCAAACGCACACGTTTCCGGCTTTTAATTACAGTAACAAAATCCACATTTTCAGGGTACACCAATTCATGTCCCATGTCGGGGACACATTGTGTTTAAAACCTTTTGCACATAAACAGCTGTTTCCAGTTATAAAGCATCGTTGTGTCGGTACACGGAGTCCTCTCACGATCTGTAGCCGCCTCGGCTTCTGTATCCAGTCCTCTTGTTTTCATGTTTGTATGTTTTATCTATATACAAAATAATGGCCAGGTATGGTGTCACAGGTGGGGCTTTTTGGCTTGGGCTCACTCACTTTTAGTGAATCCATCTTGAAAACTAATCTAATCTATTTTCTAGTGGCTATAGCTCAGGAGGCTGTTACCTGTTTTTATAAACATTTATTATAAATACACAGAAAAACTTTATTATTATGGGAAAATTAACCAATCACAACAGGCCATTTTTTGTTGTTCAGTATCTGAATCTATGAAAATACGTCACTGACCAGAGGTTTTTTAGCAAAAGATGAAGTTTGTTTTTTAATTATTTCTTAAGAAGATATCCTATTTTGTAGCTTAAGCTTAATAAACTGACTGGTAAACGCTGGTTTGTGTGTGTGTGTTTTTTTTGTTTTTTTTTTAAGAAGACAGGAATTATTGTTTATTAAAACTTGCTCAGCCAACAGGAGATTTTTCACTCTTATCTAGTTAATAATCCTAAGAAGAGCCTGTCTTCAAATCCATATTAAGTCTCAGTATTTTGAATGAAATATGCACAATCCACAATAAATATTGTTTTTCTTTGATTTATTAGAAAAGTTGTGTGTATCCGTTTGCAACAAGGACAAAGAAATAGGGATGTGGGATTGAATTTTAGGACAAACACATTCTCAGAAAACAAACTGATGATTAAATTAGGAACAAAAAAACTGACTTAAAGTCTAGACACAAAAGGAATTTACTGTTAAATTCTTATAAACTGCATTCAATGAAGAGGCTGGATTTCAATATAATATTGTTTTATTATTAAAAAATAACCATTTCAACAACATAATTTGGTTGTTCGATTATTAAAAATATAATACGCATGAAGACTTATGTAAAAGAAATGATGTGGAGATTGGCAGCATGAGGATGCTGTTAAAATTTAGCTGTTGCGTTTTCTGCATGTTTGAGTTGAATCAGAACGGCACAACTCCTAAACACTCAGTACATACATCCATTACGAGATCATCTTGACAAGTAGGCAGCAGCAACAAGAAAAAAAGATTTTTGAAGAGTTAATCTTTGTTTTAAATCAAAGATACAACTTTATAATGGAGTGATCCTGTATGAGGGGCTTGTGCAAATTTCACAAACAGGAGTTAATTAAAATCTTATGTTTTCCCTCTGCATTGAAAATATACTATATAAATAATGCACATTAGTATTTACATACACTACCACACTTCTGTCCTTGTCTGTGCTACATAAAAACTTGCACAGTCATGGTACAGTTTGCTGATCTGTCATTTTAATATTCATCTGCTGGTCTGAAAACTGGCAGCAGAAGTGATCCAAGAGGCCCTGAAACACTACGTCTACTGTTATTCTAAATGTGCAGTTTCTCTTTCAAACCACTGCAGAATAACGTCCTTGTTCTCTTTGACCCACTGGATGTTGACTTGGGTTTGCTCTATGGCCTGCTGCACGGCCCTGAAGGCACCGTATACCTGATAATCCACTGAAAAACGCTCCAACTGCACACACAAACACATTATACACAAACAATGTTAGACCAAAAGCATTTTTAGGAAGGCAAGTTCTGTATTATTACTGTATTACGACACATTATATACAACATGTAAAGTCATTAAGATTTATGTAAATTTTAGTTTATATGTACATTAAATAAGTTTGTCACTTTTGAGCTGCACAGAGAAAAAGATGTAAACAGTATATACCTTTAATTAAAACTGAAGTGTTTAGCAAATGGTAAATGGTCTGTATTTATATAGCTCTTTTATCCAAAGCCCAAACCCCAAAGCGAGCCACGCCGCCCCGTAGCAAATGATAGTACAAATCCTATTTCTAAAAAATATTGGAAGTTTTCAAAAGTGAAACATGAAATAGTCGTTGAATAATTTGCAATGTTTTTTCTGACTTAATGTCACTGTTTTAAAGAATGCGAAAGCCAGCAACGCACTCAAGTACTGAAGTTGGGATAGAGACGTCAATCTTCCTATAAAAAGACACTTTTTTTAAACTGTTGCAGCTTTTCAGAGGAATCCATTTCTGTTCTTGCTGAAAACAAGATTTCATCTGCTCAACAGTGGTTTTTGTTTAATCTCTTGAGTGTCTTGCTGGCATCAAAATAGGATTTATATTTTCTAAATACAATAAAGTTGATCTATGAAAACACTTAAAATTAGTTCATTTGTTCTTTAAAAAAAGGATTTTCTGGAACTTGGATCTGTGGATAAGTTAAATAAAATATCACATGTTAATAATTAAAAAATACACCTAAAGATTAAAGTCGAAATGCTAAAAACTTAAAAAATGAAAATCTAAAAATTATGGATGAATGTCTGAAATGACATAACACTGAAAATAACCACATTATAAAGCATCATCGGTGTTAATTTGATCCCGGCTCAAAGGTGAATTGAAAGAAAACAAGTGGGACTCGTGTCTCAGCATGAATAAACATCATGATGGCTGAGATTTATGATAAGGTATCAGGGTGTTTCCACACACTCATTTGATTAAAAGTCATCATTATGTTTCTAGAAAGACCCAAAACTCTATCTCACAACACTGTTAAAAAGGTAAATTACCTCCTCCAGTTCAAATTTAGTGGAGAATCTTCTGGTCACTCCCTCAATCAGCATCGCTGGATCCCTAGAAAATAGAATCCGTGTCAGGATACACAATTATTTGTATTTAATCAGATGTATTAAAAAAAACTGCTGTATAAACTGTTACTGAAAGAATAAATCCAGAAGAGCTATCAAGTCTTTATTAGTTAATTTACTTTAGATAAACTCAGGTGTGGGCTTCCTAGCAACAGAATAAACAGTGGAGACTTTATGATGGAGACTTAATGATAAGCACTGATTAAATAACTAGAACTTTGTACCCAGTGACACAGAGCAGCTTTTTTTTCTTAATTTTTTCATTTTTTATAAGCCATAGTTTATTATTGCTGCTTTTTTATGACTCCGCTATGGGTCACTTCAATATCAAAAAGCTTCTGTAAACAACGAGCCTTCGGTTTAGAAAAAGAAACAGTCACAGAGAAAATGCTAATACTGGTGTCTTTTTTGGAGCCTCAGAGCAGTTCTTGAGACAGAATTTAGAGCCAAGATAAATGTCAGTGGGTCCACCCGTTATTGTGCACACCATTTCTGTAGATTACTGCTTTATGAACCCAAGTTTAAGGTTAAATAGCTCATTTTAGTATGTACGACAATTTGATTGTTATTAACTTTGTAATAAATACTGCTAAGAATCAAATAGATCTATTCTGTGTTCTCCATCTCAACATATTTCAAACATAAAATCCTCATTACTGAATACATTATTACTACTAGATAATTTAATGTGATTCATTTCAGCTTTATGTTTTCAGATCATGTTTCACTGTCGTTTTTGAACACTACAAACCAGAACAGCAGAGAACTCAAAATGCCATGTCAATGAAAAGAATATTTTTGGTTTTAAAGGAAACAGATTGTTAATAATTTCCTGATGTTGATGTAATGTTGCAACAAACACAATACAACTCCCTCCTGACTGATTTTGTAATCTTTGCTTTGACATGTTAATGTCAATAAAAAGAAATGAGTAATTTCCTGCATCTATGTGATCAATGCTCAATGCCTTTGGGAGACTAAAGTTGATTTATTCTAAGGGAAGATGACTTTATACGACTTTGTAGGCAGTGCAGGAAATATTGGACCCATTTTCCACATCTTCTGATAGTTCAGATACAAAATGGGTATTTTTTTGACAGTAAACAGAATATTAATTTGTTAAAGACCCATCTGTGAATCTGCAGCTGGATCTTTGAGAGGCAACAAAGATCTCGTGTTAATGGAAAATATAGATAATTCAAATTTAACCAAGATTCATTACAGTTTGAGCATTTATCCATTTGTGTTCTTACATTAACCTGTGAACATTAGATTTCAATCAGATAGTTGTATCACATATGTATTATTTTTGTATGAAAACACCTTTTTCACCTAGCTTAAAGTAGCACTACTGCGACTTTAAAACTTCGTGCTTCTGACTCATGTTGATGACAGTGAGATTTATCATGTCCATTCCTGGGGTCATTGATGCCGTGCAGCCTCCCAAGGCTGAGAAACCACACCTAACGACTTTTATTTTCCCATCCCAGAACATCACTTTACAGCAGGATTTCTCTTTAGCGCCACGTCACACGCTAGCAACTGGATATCAACACACAGGCCGTTTTCAGCGTGCACCGTGGCTGGTTCGGCAGAGAAACCCAAGAAGACATAATTGGAGGGAGCGGGGAAAAGAAAGAGACAAGGACAGAACAAAAGATAAGGCAAGAAGGAACATCTGATTAATTTTTACTTGTTGGAGAGAGCTCAGAGTACAGTTAGCATGCAAGACAGATGCCGTATTAGCCATTGTTATGGGGCGCCTGAGTAGGAAAAATCTGCCAAAGTATAGTAGTGGGCCTTTAACACAGCCAAAGCCATTTTTAAACCATATCTGGCATAAACCAAGGGCCAGCATTCTGATTGTTCTTTTGTTTTGTTTTTTGCCATCATGGTATTTGTGGAAGCTAATGCAGAAAAATGCTACAATAATATGAACCGGTTTTTTGAGTTTTTTTTTTTTTCTATCAGGACTACGCACCCCATCTCTCATTTTGTATGTGCCTTTATTCTATTTTATTTTCCTTTATTTATTTTTTAAATTCTATCCTGCACTGTTTTGGTGATGGCTTAATCTCGTTGTACCGTTGTATAATGACAATAAAGGCATTCTATTCTATTCTATTCTAACCTCTGTATCCTATTTAATGACAGATATTAGAAAATTTTATGAAAATATTAGCAATGCATCTTCCCTTTAAAGTCTATACTGGTCAAACCCACAATCAGTACTATATTAAATACTTATTTACATCTCAAAGATGAAAAAATTCATGTGAGAGACAGAAGACTCAGTCTAAATAACCTACCCCTGACTGACGTACTCCCAGTGCGCTCTGATAAAGTTCCAGGCCAGCGCCTGCCCTGCAGCGTTTTCAGCTATGGAATTTATTGTGGAAGCAACATCCATCAGACGTATCTTCTCAGGGTCCAAAGTGTAATCCAGGTATCTGCAAGATAAAGAGGACACTAAGTTATGGTCCACTTCTTAATTTCTGGATGTTTAGGATCCATCTTATCTTGGGTGTGTTGTTGTTATGCACATCACCTGTTAAGCAGCCAGGTCTTCTTGGTGCAGGACAGAGCGTGTCGGAGCTGGTCTCTCTCTGAGGTGTCAGTGGAGTTCAGAAACCTCTCCCAGGCAAACTCCCATTCTGTCTTCCCACCAGCAGCCACAGCTTGGCAGTAGATTACTGACCGCAGATTGGGATGGATACTGGAGCACAAAATCAACAAAGGATTTTTTTTTTTTTTTTGGGCTAAAGTAATGGCTCATTCTCACATTTTCTTGGTTCTGCTTAACAATTGATTTGGCTTTTTCCTGCCTATCAGCATATTCCTAGACGGGCAGAAAACCTTCTCCAAGAAGTCTCCTTTCAGAACTTTCTTCCATCACTGTGAGGTTCAGCTCACACGATTACGCCCACAAAAATCTGCTGCTCCATGATAACAGAATGTATTTTCTAAAGCAAGGCTTTTCCTACTGCTCTGCAGTTTGTACTGTGCACACATTTCTGCTCAAAACATGCACATGCAAATGTAATGATCCTGTAACACACCTTCATGCATGTACATACAGCACATGCAACGAACATATTTGCTGAAAAGTCAGTGTCTCTATTTTAAAGATGCACCTGGAATTGATGCATATTAGAGACGACAAAAACCATTTGTAAAAGTATCAGAGTTGTTTGATAAGATCACGATTTATTGCAGCTCAAAAGGTCCTAAAAATCCCAACAGGTGCAGCTTTAAAAGTAATTACAATGCTCAAACAGCCACCAACAACTGACACAATATACAATTAGATTATACCTACCTTTACTAAATCATTGCTGATGAGTAAAGCTACAGAATATAAGGAAATCTATTATAGGAGGAGCATTTTAGAGGGGTGTTTCAGAAAATGAGGTGCAGATTACACTTATCCAGATTCATACCTGTTGGTCCTGTTGGTGTCCATCCAGGCAGCAAACTTCTCTTGAGCCATCTCAATGCATTCTGGGAGTCCACTGGAACAGGCCACCTCTACCGCAATAATCTGGTTGTGCCTTAGGATGAAGCACAATGTTTCCAAAGTCAATAAATTAATAAAGTACCTTTTTATTTTTTTCACGTGTGTAAAAAGCAGAACCAGATTATGTAACACAACAATCAAAATGAGTGTCTAATGATAAGAACTGTCTATTGAGGGAATCTGATGCCTTAGTCCTGCTGCTGTAAACATATCAGCAGATTTCCAGGACATTATTCAAGCCTGTGAAGCCAGAAGATTCTGGGAAACATTGAGCTATGGCAGAAAAAGAAAAGAGGAGCCCCAGCTTAAAGATCTACCTGGTGTTCCTCAGAACTGCTGTATCTGAGAAAACACACATAAACAATGAAACGCAAGTTCATCCACACTACCATCCAGCCCTGAAGCAGAGCAGCTCTGTACAGCAACCAGCCTGCTGTAACCACAAGCTTGTGGCTGATTAGTCGTCACTGGTTGATTAATTTGGGTTTTGTTCACGTTTCTATGAGAATTTACAGCAACAGTAAGGAAGATAAGTTAGAAGAAACATGAAACGTATCAGGTAAGTAGCGGTAGGGTGTGGGTTTGACTCAGCAGCAGGGCAGAGTGGTGGGGCAAAGGTTCAAGGAATACTGCCAAGTAAGTCTGATTAACATAACTGCTGGGCATTAGTAGTCAGTCTCAGCCGCTTTATCTGCTTTACAGTGCGGAGGTCCTGGGCTAGTCATTCCTTCCAGTGCATTTTGCTGAATGGTGTTTGTGTGTTAGATGTGTGTCTACTATTAAAGCCAAGCTTTAACTAGCCTGTTCGAGGATGTGTATTTTGCTTGAAAAGACAAAGTTAAATGAGGATGGTAAACATATTCATGGTACAATTTATGGAACCTTAAAATGGCATAATCTATCACTGTGGACCATTGTAGTTGTTGTAGATTTTGCCATGGCTGCCAAAGAGCTATTTGTAATCTTAATAACAAAATCTTAAGAACTACAAATGTACAAAATAAAGTTTATGTTTCTCGCCTGTAGTTTATTTATAAATCTATAAAACTCCATGCTTGTAAGTCTGTTAATGATTAACCTGTGATAAATTATGTCTAAACAACAAAAAGGGTTAACAGCTCCAGGTTGAGTAAAAAAAATAAAATCATTCCTTACTGCAAAGAGTGATCGCTTGGAACTGTTGATGTGTCTGTTTCATTCCTGAAGTAGTCATACAGCCCTCTGATCTTTTCTCTAAGGTACACCTGCAGGGAAACAGTTTTACAGCAGGCTTACACAGTCTTTAGCTTTATAAAATATTTCATCAAAATTTGTTTAGAGTATTCTCAAGATGGATGAACTGTTACATACGTAAATAACATTTAGTCTCATGCAAGTCTTTGCAATGACTAATATAAAGATTTTTATAACAAATTGCAATGCTGGAGGGACACATGCCTGCATGGGTCCATACACCTCAGAGCGGTCAAACATGAGGACGAAGTACTTAAGATTCCTTTCTGCTGACTCCCAGGGAAGGTATGCTCTTTCTTTACTGAGGAAGCGGGTTGAATTCAGAGCCAGAGCCACATCCAGCAGTTTTGCTCTGAGGACAAAAAAAAAAAAAAAAAATGATTATACTTTGGTAAGATCAGCAGCTTGGGTCTGCAACCACGTCTTCTACAGTACAGATAAAGGGCACTTTTAGACCACAAAAACATTCCCCCTCTTCTTTGTGTCCGCACTGCAGAAACTACAAGAACTCAGCTTTGGTGTCAAAACACACACACACACACACATTATAGCACAAACATCATGTACTTTTTAAAGAAGTGAATGTTTGGGTCAAAGTCAGTACCTTGCTAAGTTAAAGGCATCATCAATAAGCTGCCCTCTGTTCATCAGTGGGATTTGCTGAAAGAGGAGAAAAGACAGTTCTTATAAGAAAGATCCCAAATAGGAGAACTATCACAAAATAACTTGATATCTACTAAATCAGTTAAAAGAAAAGGGAAACAAGGAGTCAAATTAAATGTACCCCTGATCTTTGCCCTCCTGTCACAGACTTGAACTACCAGACTTGTTTTCCATCCAGCTACACCTGAACAAGAACTGTTGCATTTCTTGCAAATCCTAAAATTCTGACTACTACAACTGCCTGTGAGCGTTGGATTTTGCTCTTGACAGCAATCATGGATCTGCTGATTGCACAAAATGGAAAGACAGAACAGAATCAACCAAACCATCATCTTCAAGGGATCTTGGAACTAAGTTATTCCACAGAAATCCAGCCAACAGTGGCAGACAAAACAGTAAAATAAACAGGCACTGCTTTCTAAATGTTGGTGACAGCTTATACAAGCAGCAGATCCAGCACCCACCCTGTTGCAAGTCATTTTAGGATTTATAATTCTCAAAGATATTCCAGATGACTTGTTTGCTTTGTGTGTGTGTGTGTATACCTGTGTGTGTGTGTAACCACTGTCTTTCACAGCATCTGTTCAGAATTATCAGCACTTGGAAAGAGTGAAGTTGAAGAAATGCCTGCACTGCCTTGGAATTCGATAAATCTCCAGACAGAAATTAATTACCTGTACGTTTTTGACTGTTAATACATTTCTTATTTTCCCTGGAGGTTCTTAGGTCAAGCCTTGTTCTGAGTGTTCTGATCTTCTTAAGGAACACCATTGAGCTTTTGCAAATACTTTTTTTCCCTACCACTTGATCCAATCTGATTTTATTTCAGTAATTTTGTTATTGTAATAAAAGGTACAGAAGATTTTTAACAACCCAGACCATACCAATGAAGTCAAGTACTTATGTTTTTTGTCAGGATTGCAGCATTCCAGCATCTGCATCTGGTTCTGAAAACTTAAGGGTTAAACTTTCAAATTAAAACCTGTAATTTTTCCTTTAAAAACAGCTTTTAAAATCTTTTTCTTTGTTTGTTTTTTTCTAAAGAAGAGCATCTCAAAGAGGTTTGGTTTGTGTTAAGCTCTGTTATCTGCTCACTGATTATCTGGCCCCCGTACTCACATCTGGGTCTTTTTCCAGCTGAGTCAGGAGGCGCTTCCAGTTCTCCAGGTTGTAATTGACTCTGTAGTATCCAGCACAGTTGATGTTAGCCAGAATCCACTCACCACTCTTGGAAATAAATTCTTCTTTCTTGACTGTTCCAAAGACAAAAATTCATTGAACTTAAGTTAAAGTCACTGCAAAGCACAATTTAATGAAAAGTACAAAGAAAAAGGGAAAATCTCATGCGTCCCTGGACAAATTAAGACCATGGACCTTCGGGCACAATAATATAAATGCCTCCCACTCCTCTAATGGGAGCAAGATACGCAAACCTAAAGCAGATGTATTGTGTGCAATGGCTTGGCATCTCATGGAGGTTGATTTTTCTTACACATGTCTCTGTTTTGTGTCTTTTTACAGTTGTTTCACTTCTCTTTGTAATGACAAATTTTGCAATCTTTTCTCGTTGTGCTCACTTTAAATCTCTAAAACTGTTTCTTTGCATTTTTTATTTTTTTTTCTCAGCTGTTTTGTATGTCACCTGTTTGCATTTGTGATTATTTTCCATCTTTTTAAAGCCATTTAATGTCTATTTGTAGACATCAGGTATCTTTTATTAACTGTTCTTTAGTGTTTAATTCAAGTCTCTATGGTTGTTTTTTTCCTCCACGTGCTTATTTTATATCTCTGTGGTCGTTTTAAGTGTTGCTGTTGTCATCACACATATTGTGATCTTTTTATCTAAATGTAGTTGTTTATTAGCGGAGATTTTGGTTGCTTTTGTGAACTTTTTGTATGTCTTAGTAGAAAGTTCAACAATCTCATTTATGATTGCAGCTCAAAGACGTCTCATTGGCTCTTTCACTAAGCTTCCCATGTGCCACTTTTGGACTTATTAAAATTCCAGGTGACTTGCATCCCATTCAAACTCAACATGTGGCTGTTGGATGTCTACAAATCTTTGTAAGTTACTGTAATAATAATAAAAACAGAAGGTAAAGGACAAAATATTCTTAAATATGAAAACAAAGCTGTTAAAATGTATGTTTTCTGTGTAAATACCAAAGCTCTGTGTTGTGTATTACTGCATGTTACCTGGGCCTCTTACGTCCAGCCAGACAAATGAAGGCTCAGAGTCCTCTGTCATGTACCTGATTGGGATGGGCCACCAGAGACTAAACAGAGAAAAAGAACAGGGTGTAATAAGTACACGCTGCTCCAGAAAATGAATTCAACACTAAAGAGAGCAGTTTTTATGTCAAACACAACAAAGGTACAGAGCCTCATGAAGACCAGATTATTTTCAATAGCTTGGTGTTTTTTGAGTCCAGATCTTTGGTGGTCTGGATATGATGGACGCAACTTGAAACCAGGTCACCAATGGTTAAATCATCATGTAGCTTACCGCAACAGTGCTATGACATACATAGTTTTAAAACACTGCCTTAAAAACACTCTGCAGAGCCAAACATTATAATCCACTGTAAACAGCAGAACTGATTTCATGCAGGCCAGGCAGGAAAATGCAAATAAGTTGGACTTCAGGGAGTAACTTCCCTGTTTTGGCAGCTGGAACAGACTCAAGAAATTGCCTTTTCAGTAATTAGCTGGACATTTTGACAGCTGCACTTGTTTTTTCTAAGGGAATTACAAATGTGCTGAAGTTACTGGAAGACAGATTTATGATGGGAGATGCAGGTAAACAAATGAAAGGAGAACCTTCCCACAATGTCAACCATAAACTATTCAAACACTGATATCCTGTCTACTGTCACGCTATGTTGATTTAATAAAAACAGGCCTTTATTAAATCTATAAAACACAAAAAATACATTATCTAATTAGTTTAAAGGGTTAAGAAACCAAATACAGAACAACACAGCAGTCACGTTACTGCCAATCTGCTGATTAGATCTAATATTCGTTCCCTTTTTAAACTGCTTTTACTCCTCAGTAGTATTCATATTCATTGTATCAGGCTTTTAACATAATTTGATGAGAAAAAGTGTTTGGCACAAGGATGAGACTATTAGCTACTGACTTAGCTGCAGATAGCAGCGGAATTGAAATGGGGCATTAGGAGGATCTTTCTTAATGGTTGAATGTGATGTCTACTGTAAAGCACTTTGGATAAAAGTGCTATATAAGTACGGACCATTTACCATTCTTATCACGATAAGCACATCCTCTTTAATATTTTGTAGAAGTATGAAGAGCTTAACTGATGCTGGTGGCCAGGAATGCTTGACCTTAGCATTGAGATGTTAGCAAAGAGATGCTAGTCACTGCTAGCTTGAGGAGACAAGTTCATTATGCTTTTAAGTGTAAGGCAAAAAAATTTATTTGCATTTTTTTTTCTCTTTGCATGTTCAGTGACTAAGAAGAAAAAAATCAGTAGATATTTAGTAACAGAGGAGCAAAAAACCCAACTTGTACACTATCCTAATAAATCATGATTAAGAGAAAAATCAGGCTTGGGTGGGGAGGAGCAATGTGATTGATCACATAAAGCTTTTCCCTTCCACACAGCATCCTTTTTTAGAATGACATTAATCATACTGGTTATCATTTTTCCAAGCTAACTTTAAAAAATGATGAAGTCTGGGGAACCGCATTACTTCTGAAATAAATTGTGTATAATTAGTTGAGTAGAAATTTTGACTTAAACAGATATACATCAGCTCAGAGTGGAAATAAAGACGGACAATTACGTTTTGCAATCATGTTCCACTGCTTGTTCCCTACAGTTTCTAAAAACATTACTTTCTTGAGACAAAAGTATACTGATTTATGCTTTCCAAAAAGGATGTAGTTGTTTCAGACACTTTGAGCACATACCTAGATTCAGCAGAGTTATTGAACAGGAACCGCTTCTGGTAGATTTCTCCGTTGTCAGTGTTGATGGTGATAACAGGATAGCCTGTTTGTGTGGTCCATGGTTCCATCATTTTGGAAATGCTGAAGTGATTATCATCATTTCTCACCTGTTAATATTAACATTGATGAATTCATAATTCATTTCATATAATCAAAATCCCAAATATTTTGAGATAATGAAGCTGTCTTGTCACTGTGCGAGCCCAATGTCTTACCAGTTGTATGGATTCCCAGAGATCGTTTTGCTCCGTGTTTCCTCCTTTGAAGGACTTGAGGTACATCTAAAATGTACAAAAACAGATTCTAAACTCACAGAATTTATTTTCAGGAGGATTATTTGTATTTGCGCTGAATTTGAAGAAAAAGAAGACAAACACGCATAAACAAAAAGAGTTTATGATATTTTGTCTATCAAAGCACTGAAAGAAAAGGCTTCTTTGTGGTGGTCGTCTTCCCCACCGATGATGCAATTCATTTTATGACACTTCATCTATTCTAAATTGAAAACAGAGTTTAAGTCGTAACTCTAATCAGTCAGTGTTATGAAGTCAGGGTCAGAGGTCACCTTTAGTCTTCAGTCAAAGAGACTGCCTGCAGAACCCTGGCAGAAGTATTTGTGAGGATTCGTGCTGATTTTCAAGCACTCTATGTAATGTTAAAAACCGTTGCTTACTCTGATCCCATTGGTGAAAACCCTTTCTCCCACAAAGTCTGCCAGCATTCTCAGCACCATCGCTCCCTATGAGGTAAATACAAAGCACATGATAATATAAATAAATTATTAAAAGGAAGTAAAACTTGGACAAGTGATCATTTCTCCCTATGAGAAACAGTGCACACTAAAAAGTAAAAAGTTTAAACAAATGTAAATTCCTCTGCCATCTTTTTTTCTGCAGTTTTTTGCTATTGACATGCAGAAGGAGCTTTCTAAATCTTTTAGAGGGGGGGGAAAAAAAGATAGTTCTGGGTGTCCATAAGTCTGCTGATGAATTTAAAGGAATATCCACATTATTCTGAGTAAATCACTCCTGTGGAAAGAAGAGAAGCTGCAAGAAATATCGATTTACTGCCTAACTAAATTTAAGCCAAAAGCTTAACCAAATCTCCATTAACTTTTGCCTTTTGCCCATGATCAGCAGGTAACTCTGCACCTACTTGTTTTGAGGTTTTGTGCCCTAGATTCCAAAAAAGATTGCATGTTTTCAACCTCCATGAAAGCTGGGGTTTTTAAAAGGCTTTCCTGTCCAAAAATAAAACATCACTGCAAAGTGGCAGTTTGCCAGTGAACATATAAGCAAAGACCAAGCCATTTTTTAATCATCAGCTCAGAAAAGGTGAACCAAATCCAGAAAAAGTAGATATGCTTGTTGCAAAATGAGGAATCGTTTTCAGAATAAGAACCTCCATCCAGCTGTAAAGTACAATGATGTATTCATATGTTTGAAGGCTGCTTGGCTGCTGCAGGGACTACACAGACTGCAGTTGTACATTCAACAGTGAATTCTGCATTGCTTTGATACTTTACCTTACTGTAGCTGATAGCGTCAAACATCCCAA
Organism: Rhadinocentrus ornatus; assembly: GCA_037177495.1. Lineage (NCBI taxonomy): Eukaryota > Metazoa > Chordata > Actinopteri > Atheriniformes > Melanotaeniidae > Rhadinocentrus > Rhadinocentrus ornatus. The sequence continues at coordinate 3,833,372 of JBAMHW010000010.1, forward strand.
TAACCTCTGAAGTTGTCTTAACATCTTGTGCTGGAGGACTGAGAGGATGAGAGGAGGCCAGAGCGTCCTCCTCGAACGCCATGTGGAGGTCGTACATGATCAATGCGTCTTTCTATCAAAAACAGAGATAAAACTGTTAAATGAAACAGCATAGGAAGATGTGACTATATTTCCATCTTCGCTTTATTTGCATAACTTTTATATATTTAGTAATTTATTTAGAGGTGATCTTGAAATTACCATAATTTCCATCATTTCAAAGTTACCTACAGTATATTTGAAGACTTTTCCTCTTTTCAGATATTGCAACTATAGAATTTTGTTACCATACTTAGAACATTGATTAGCAATGTTGTTATCACTGTTGATCAGATGTTTCTAAGTAGGGAGGGGTGTCAATTGTGCCTCAGATCACTCCCTAGGGTGATTCTCCAAAGTACCTACTAGTAGCAACATGTTCAGTTACATGTCATCCCTCAGTGTATTTGTACCATTGTGGGTGCACCCCAGGGCCCCATCCTTGGCCCTACATTATTTTAATAAATAAAAGTATTGTTTGTTCTGTGTATCATCAATTCACCTTTATGTTAAGGACACTGTCATTTAGGCCATAGGCCCTTTCCCCGATGTAATGTTTACATTACTACAGGACAGTTTCCCAAGGTTCCACAGGCTTTGTCTGCTTTAAATCTGTGAAACTCTGCCAAGACCAACGTCATGTGGTCTAGTAGGAAGGATTCTGTCCCCCTAATATCACTACTCTAGATAGGGCTATCCATCAAAATGTTTTAAGTTTGGTAGCACCTTGTCTTTTCATAAGGTTTTACATGATGTGCACTACCTTTACACGTCTAGCTAGACTGGGTCTTGGTCAAAACGACCACACTTCCCATGTTAGGCTATAGGTGATCTAAATTGACATTTTGTACACTCTGCTATTAATGCTCTATTTATAAAACCACTCATCTCTCTAATAATATGTTTACTTTTGTAGGTTTAATGAGTCAATACTAATCTTTGCCTCTTCGACAATATAAATAAGCGATAGTTCTTAATAAACTGCCTGGTCAAGTACAGGATAAATAAAACAGAAAAAATAGATACTGTGGGCCATGTTAATTGTTTTGGACTCCCTTTTTCTGTCATCAATTTTGCCAAAAATCAAGATTTTGATTGTACGCAAGAGGTTTTCAAACTGTAACAGCGAAATAAGAGTCACATATGATACAAAGTTGACAAGTATATTCACGTAGGTGTGTTCAATGTAAACAAATTGACTTTGTTAGATAACAAACATTAGGCATTTTGTGATTCACTGACCTATGCTTATACAGATATCATTATCTTTGATTCCTTAGACCTCAAGAAAAAGATTCCTCAGTTCTAACTTACTGGTAAAAGGTCAAAGATATTCAATGACCTTTACAAAAGGTTAAAACCTGGGACTCCTTATTAATCAGTCAGAACAGAGGATATTACATGGATGAAAGGGTAAAGTTCAGTTGCATTCTTTTCAAAAGACCTTACCAGGAAGACTGGGAATCCACACAGACATGATTTATGATATGCATTGCAAACAAACTTAATTTAGATCATAGAAACCATGACAGGTTTCTTCAGTTTCAGAGTAATGATATCACATAGCTGTCATAGTGTTTAATGCTACAATGGAAAATGAGCTTTTAATTGCAAAGTTGGCAATCTTAACCTTAAATATGTAAACACATATTGAGCAAGTTTCAAGTTGTAGTCTGCAGTTACACTATTAATGCTGTGTTTTATTTAATTGGACGAAAACACATACTCAAGTAGTACATACAAGGGGAAAATAAAAGAAAATGATATCAGGCTGAACTATAATATCTGTCTTCTCCAACAGTGATCCAGTAAGGTCTTCACACATTTTTTTACATTGTGAGAGTATTATGTCAAATCTGAAGCTTTTCCAAATGAAAAGCTGATTAAAAGACACCAGAGCTGATGTGAGCATGTTGCACAAGCACTGAATGAAAAGATATTTGTGGAACTTACTATTTGAAATGAAGGTTCGACTTTGTCCACAGCAAAGTATGTCATGTAGGTTGCAAAGCCCTCATTCAGCCAAAGTTCATTCCACCACTTCATTGTCACCATATTTCCAAACCACTGTTGACAAAATGAGGAAAAAAAACATTAATGCAAAGATATTCCAGCCTCACATGCTTCTTTCTTCTTTTTATTTTGTATGCAATACAATTTAACTTTTAAAACTGTATCATTACGAGAACTCACAAACGTTTTATTTGACATTACCTGGTGTGCCAGCTCATGAGCAATAATACTGGTGATTACTTCCTTGTGCAACAGTGAAGATATTCCTTCCTCGTAGAGCAAAACTCCTTCCTGGTATGTGACCAGTCCCCAGTTTTCCATTGCTAAGGAAACTAAGTCCGGCAGTGCAATTTGGTCTAAAGGAATCACACAGATGTGAAGAAATAATTGACATTTACACCTTGAATATCGTTGATATGACACATAAAAAACATTTTCATTTCCTTCCATTTGTCCCTGACTGTAAATATAAAACTATGTATTTTGGGGATTTCTTGTAAAATACTAAACACCAGTATGTAAGCTGTTGATAGTTTCTTTTTTTTTTTTATTTGAACCCTAAACTCATAAAATTATGAGCTTAAAAAAGATTAATAAAATCCTCTAAAAATGTGTCTGGGCCAGAGAAGCTTTCATTAATTAGATAGTTGCCAGCATGAAGGTGACCTGGGGGATACTTGTATACAATATATGACTTGACTATCAGCGTAAAGTATTAATCCTACACTGTTACAGGAATAGAAAAATTAAAAAATTCTTATTCTAATTCTGGGCAATTTATAAATGTCGAATGATGAATTTATGGATGAGTGTGGAAGTACAGGAAGCTGAGGTGGCGCTGAAATATCTGTTGGTACGGAGAGTTCTCATAGATAAGAAGCATCATGATGCTCGTGAAACTGCATCAACAGATAAACAAGACATCTGAGAAGGGAGTTATGGCTAATCTGACTGCTTGTATTAATAAATAAAAAAGAAGCTATGAGAACACAATATTTTGAAATGCATACAGAGGAATCTTTAATATATGCAGTTAACAGATTTACAGGCCATTCTTAATCAGATTGCACCATGTGGCCCCATATTCACACCTTAGTCAATTAGCTGGGCTGCCTATTGTTTTCATTACTGGCATTACAACAAAGTGTGTTCCCTTATAAACCTCCACACTAAAAGAGATGTATGTAAAATTGTCAATGGGACACATCCAACAGTGATGGACTTCCTCTTTTCTGTGCCTCTTCATAGATAGAAAAGATCTAGATGCCTAAAAATAGAGTATCTAGCATTTGATTTCTTGAAATTGCCCATAACTCACTTAACTCTTCACCAAATCCATAGTAATATTTCCACATGAAGTCTTACCAAGCTTGTTCATTCCATACTGAATTTCAAGGTGGTTCTCGTAAAATGAGAGGATCTGTCCGGTGATGTTGGCGGCATATTCAGCATGTCCTGCTACAATGGCTTCAGGACGGGCATAAGTCTGTATGAGCAGAACACAGAGGCTTACTATTAAAATGAGCTGGTTTTATCTTGAATCAAATGGGATCATTTTAAAGGAAGACGACAGAGATTGTGACACAAATTTTGTAACACATGTATGGTTCATTTTGTTAAATAGTTTCACACCAGTTTTAATACAATTCATAAAGACAATGATAAGTTTAGGGTCTAAGATGATCGTGTGAAATCATTAAATCAGTTACAATTAATTCCTCTTTAACCTGCAGGGGTACACTTACTTTTATTTTTACACGATTTGACTTGGATTCGACTGATTTTTCAAACTCTGAAACCGTGAAGGCAAACAAGTAGGTTGACATCTTTGGTGTTGGAAAAAAACGAGTGTATTTCCATTCGTCATCTATAATATTAGAGACTGGAAGAGAGGAAATAATGCAGGATAAAAATAAGTGGGGTTTACATAAAAACTCAGCCATAGCCACCACTACAAAACCCTCTTTTTCTTACCTGATTTCAATCCATTGCTCAGAGCTTCTGTCTGTCGTTTGTGGACTATTGTCACACGAAAAACAGCTTTCATTTCTGGCTCATCAAAACAAGGAAACAATCTCCTTGCATCTGTTGGCTCCAAGTTTGTGGCGGCAAGGAATCTGAATATAGATCCAGTTTTTCATTATTGTGAAATGTATGTCAGAAGCTTAAAAAAGACTTTGAGAAAGTGGTTTATTGTTTCAAAAAAGCTAACCTCTACAAGGTTTGTTTCAACCTCATTTGGTTTCAGGACCATATATTCTTGATTATATGGTATTAAAAAAAAAAAAGAGCATGAAATTTAATTAAATATTTTTAAAAAAACTTTGAAACCTATGAAACAGATAAAATGTGATTATGAAAAAAATTATATAATATATATATTTATATACATATATAAACAAAACAAATCCTTTTAAACTTATTTTAGGGTTTGAACATTTATTAGTGCCACATTTCTTTCTTATTTTTCCTTTTTTTTTTACCTCATTTAGTCACCCCTTATACTAATCATGACAATGAAAATGACTCACTCAAACCAAAACTGACTAGACTAAAATACTTAACCTCTTGTAAAAATGATGTCAGACTTTAATGAAAACAAAAAGGTTTTGCATGGTTTTCAGGTTATACATATTTTAACATAACATTATGCCTAAAAATGTCATGAAAGTAATTTGACAACATTGAAACAGTTTAAATGATTTGATATAGTTTTGCCCAGTTTTGCTTATTATGCTTAATTTCTCACATCTATAATAATCTAAATAAAATGATCTCCTTCATCCCAAAAACCTACATTTCATTACTTTATTCTTCTTTTTCAACACTTTTACTTGAACCTTTCAGACCTGATGCAAACATCAACATCAACATCAAGACACACACTTATTTTTTGTTTTTAATATTCTAAGTATTAAGATAATAATTCACTAAAAATCTGGAGGTTTAATGTTTCAGTTGATTTCCTTTAATATGTTTTTAGTTTCCTCTGAAACTGACAGAAGGTTCCAGAGGATGGTTTTAAGTAACCTTTCATATAAATATAATTGTAATTCTCCTGCTAAATAGAAGAATTAAATGAAATAAAAGTGAAACTGAAGTTATATCTTTATTCTAATCAGATTGATTCAAATATAACACCGAACATTTGTGAATGTCCAACAAACAATGTTTAAAATTTTTCCTACCTCCACTGTTAGTCTTAAAGCAACTCAGTGAGGGTTTGTACAACTGAATATTTTAGATACTATAAACTGAAGATCTCAGTTACTTACCTCTCTGCATTTGTGTCACCTTCATAAGCTGGGCTACCTTCGATATATGTGCTTACATAGAGCCCCTCCAGATTATCTGATATTGCTCCCTCAAAAGCCAGAAACAAACTGTAGTTCCCTCCTGCCTCCAAAGATTCATCCAGTTGGATCTCCAAGAAGTTGCTTTCGTCTTGATGCAGAACTGGCTGGGAAGCATCGATTTGCTTGTTTGTGCCTTTGTCCATCACACGCGGAGAAGAAACTGCCAGGTCCTTGCTGTGGAGGTAGATTGAACTTGTTCTTTGGACGCAGTGGAAGTGGACGGTTGAGTTTCCAGTAAAAAGCAATGTCTGGTTGGGGCTTGTGACATTGACCTCCTCTATGATTCTCGTGTAGAGCTGAGGCTGGATGATGATGTCGTAGCTATCAGGTTTAAGGTTCTTGGGCAGTCGCATGACTGGTGGCAAGGCTGTGGTGGTGGACGCCAAAGTCGGACGAGGTGTTGGATGCAATGGACCAATCTCAATTTTATATATAATGACCATGGTGATGAGGCCGGCGATGGCAGAGGCTGAGAGAACGGCGAAAGCACCGGCGATAATCTTGGATAAGCCGGCGTACTGCGGCATGGTGGCTGCCTCCTTTGGTCAGTCCCGAAGATCCCTTGCCAGCTGGATATGAGTCTCTGAGCCTATCTGCTTCAGGTCTACACTGACTATTCTGCACGCATCTATGTAACCTTTCTGTCATAAACAGGGCTTGGCCTCAGCAATTAAGGATCTGTACTTAGATTAAGCATTAACTTAGTCACAGCCAAAGAAGGAAAGAGTAAGCGTTGTTGTGTGAAGAGGGCAATGTCCATTGTAGATAGTCAGGCTGTGCTCTCAAACATCTGGAGGGGGTTACTGTGGTTTTGTCACTAATGCAGGGTTTAGGTAAGCCTAAGGGAACTCTTAATTCTTACACTGCACTCTCCATACATCACACTCCACCTCACATTCCCTATCTATGATCACACTTTTTAAATAATTATAATCAAATGTCTCACATGACACAAGAAAATCCCTCAAGGGGAGGCCATCACTTGATTGGAACTGAAGGCATCCAGAGTTTCAAGCCACAGTCTTCTTCCCTGCGATTGTTGTAGTTAAGTCGGTAAGTAAGTCCACGCTGCAGCAGGGTTCAAACATTTGTCTACACAAAGCCTGCGAGATTGACAAACTCCCAGCAAGCTAGAAGCACATGAGAGGAGGACTTCTGAGGGGGCTGGATAAAAAAAAGTGGAATAAAAAAAAAAAAGGGAGAGAGAAGGAGAATAGCGAACACAGTGGACTTGGGAAATCGTTGAAAGCTTCATCCTCAGGGAGTCATGACCACCTTGACCACAGCGCACACATATCTCACCTCAGGAAAAAAAAAATGGGGAGGCAAACAGGCAAAGTGGGAAAGGCGTAAGAAATGGTGACTAATTGAATCAAGAACAGATGTTTCCAGCAGGCCAAAAACAAAAACAAAAAAAAGCATGTTTGTGGTTTTATTCTGCCCGTGGAGTTGACAAGAGAAACAGAATTCTCTGGTGTTTACATAAAACAAGAAACAGCAAAAGCTCAATTTTTTTATTATGTGAAAAAAGTGGACTAGATGTTAAATCATCTGTTGAAATGTCAGGGCCTCCTGCTCATGTGTAGGAGGAATTATTTCCTAAGACAGCAGAATAAGGGTAATAAGGTAAATCATTCAGAGAATTCCGTATGAAAAATCCGGTGAAACTTCAAGCACACATGTATAAATACCTCAAAGCGCATCAGCCAGTGTACTGGTCACACTATGTGGTTGTAAGCACAACCATGTTTGTGTCTCAGAAAGAAATGTTCATGGTCAAATCTTTGAGAATAAGGACCTCTAGTGATTAGGGGGAAAACAGCAAAAAGGATTTTTTGGGGGGGATTTTTCCTCAGACAGCAGCAAACAGCTGAACTTCGTGGTAAAATAAAGTATCATAAAACCAGCTGGAATATGGTGGGTTGCTCTCTGCAATGAGATGAGCGACAAACATTTTTCCGAGACAGCAATGGGGAATGTGCAAAAAGTTTCAAAGCTGCAGATTTTCTCTTTTTAAAGTCAGGATGATCACATTTTTTAAACTTCACTAGCTCTTTTAGTTTAAGAAGCACACAAATGTTATTTAATATCAGTAAAAAAAAAAACAAAAAAAAAAACAACAGTCTTAAAAATGGGGTCTCAAGGTTTGGAGAAAAATATTTGGCCCAAAGACGGAATTAACACTCTTTTTGCATTCCTGGCAGGCTGTGAGTGGAATTACACCAGCTTAACACCGGCTGTCTGAACGGGCAAAATATTCAGCAACTAATACAGAAAGGGAGATACAAAACCAGCTTCAGTTTTCAGCTAATTTTTTAAAAAGTAGCTTTAGTTTTGCTTCTTTGGTCCTGCACTACACCTTAACTTTGCACTGATTGCTCCTCCTTTTTGTGTATTCACAACATTTAGTTCACATGCACAATGTACAATTAACTGGTTATAATATTTACTTCATATTTTACTCTGATCTCATGTCTCATTTGTGCAAAAGGTTCAAGTGGTTTACAGCTCTGCCATCAGCTTGAAACCGCAGTCAGCTGTGTCTGAGGATTAATAACTACACTAAGAACAACTTACAGTACACGTTATTTTCCACAGTGGAGATACTTTTTGTCCCACACAGAAGAAAGGCAAAATATTTTACAAATAAACTTGTATCTTTTGGGATGGAGGCAAGGTTTTGAAAATAAGAAGCAATAAGTTTTTAATTAATAAAATTAGATCATAATAAAATTAGAAGAGGGTCACAATATTAATTTTAGAATAAAAACTAAAATGTTGAGGTTTAAGTTGTAATATTTTTAAAATACTTTAAGAGCAATATTTTAGGAAAAAATTAAAATAAAAAATCAAGGCGGCATGTAAAGTATTTTCATCAGTTAAGAATCCCAACATCATTTTCAACTTTAACTGATGCTGGGCTTACATTAGACGACTTTGAAAAGATTAGCAAAAGACTCTAGAAAACTACCATCTCACACTTGCTCACATCTAAAGACAAATGTTTAGAGTTTTTAGTCTTAGCCTAGTCTCGGACTGAGATTTGACAAAGACTATTTACACGACTACAACTAGATTCTTTTAGCATTTTTTTGTGATAAGTTGGACAGTTGATATGGAACAGGGCTGATCTGCCCACAGCAAAGCAAACAAGGAGAGAGTTTCCCTCCAGGATCAATAAGGAATTACACATCATTAAGTGTGCCTTTAGTAAAAGAAATACCTTTGTTAAAGTTGAAAATAATGTTGGAATACTAAACTGATGTAAGTGTTTTACATGCCCCTTTTATTTTCTTAGGAATACTCTGGTAAAAAAAATTAAATAAATCCAAATTTAAAACATTTGGACTTTTCGCAACTTTTTAATCACATTTTTCTTCAAATTCAGTTTGTTTTTGTTTTTTACCACTTAAGGAAGAAATATTTATTCAAATAATTTAAATATAAGGATTTTTATTTAAAATTAAGATGCTATCTGAAATATTTTGCCTTTATTCTCATCAATTCTTTTTACTTGACAACAGTGGACCTTTGTTAAGAGGTTTGAAACAACTTAAAGAAGCAGTCATTGTCTTGGTCTGTGCATGCTGGGCCCCAGCTGTAGCCCCATGTTAGGAATGAATGCAGGCCAGATCAGCACGCTGGAGTCAGCATTAAGCACCTTTGCTTTTTGCAGACAGCTTAACAAACATATCTGTCTCACTGGCATTAGAGAATTGTTTGTAACAGCAGAATTCTGTTAAAGATGTGGGAAAGAGTTATGTTCAAGTCTCTGTGGCCCTCTAAGCTTCCATTGATTGAAAATCAGTACAAATCTGTGGAGTGTAAAAGTAGTATTTTGCTTGTTTCTGGAAATTTCCCCCTTATGAATGGTTGGATATTAATTGTCTCTCAGTTGACTACCAAAGCCAGCTGTCTAGATGGTGAACACAGTAACAGGATTGTTCCAGGATAGCGGTAAGTTCCCTGTAGCTGTCTTCTCTCCACGTGGTAAGGAGCCTCTCATTGTTTAGAGCCTGAAGCTTCGGGGTCCCCTCCCGAAGGACGTCATACAGACAGGGCCACCGGCTCTGGATCCGCAGCCTTGTCCTCCGGTCCAACGTGATACCCCGCACAATCTTCTTAGCTCGAAGTTCTCGTAGAGCCGGCAGCTTCAGGCAGGAGAAGACCAAGCCTCGGCTGGGCGACACGTCCAGGAACTCCAGAGACTGAGACTCCAGGATGTAGGAGATGCCCAGGTTCCTCAGTGGCACCAGGATGTGCAAAGTGAGAGACTTCAGGTTAGGCAGGGATTTGGTTAAGGTCTGCAACGTGGAAGGGGTCACTCCTTTGAAGACCCAGAAATATTTGAGCTCGAGTACTCGCAGCTGCTGGAATTGGGAGAGAAGCGACACGGACAAATCTGACCAGTCAAAATGTAAACGCATCTTGGTGATACGAGGGCAGCTGTGGGTGAGTTTGCTCAGCAGTTCCTGAAAACTGGTCACCTGGCAAATGAAAGGAAAACAATGACATGGCTTAAAAATGTGACATCTGGATATTAACATCCAACTGATGAATGTTCGCTCTCATATCTGATTTTAAAATGTGCTTGAATTTTTGCTGCTTGTCATTTTTAACAAGCTTGCTGGAGTTACCACGAGGAGGTAGGATTAACACATTCGTGGTGTTCATGTTTGGGGACAGCTGTGGGCTCAAAACAGGATGAACTGCATATCCTTCTGCACATTTCTACAACCATTTGATTTGATATGTGTGAAGAAGTACATATAACAGGATATTGGTCTCCTGACAGGTAAAAAGAGCTGTTTTTAGGGTCCGAGCCATACGAAGTCCGACCCTAATGTTGTTGAAATGTTTATTATTATTATTGTAAGATAATGACCCTCTAAACACCCATGAAAAGTTGTGAAAATTGGCACACACATCAATCCCGGCGAAAATTTTTATATTCTAAGGTCCGCATACAAATCAATTGAAAAATGACTCGACAGCGCCACCTAGTCACGCAAAAAGTCCCCAAATGAATGGGGTCTCGACAGTCTACTTCGACGTACGGAGACGAAAATCGGTACACATGTATAACACCACAAGACGAGCAGAAAAGTCATTTGAACAGCTGTCGTCATGACAACAGGTTGCCTGCCATCTTGGCGTTTACGGCCATTTTTCCCCCGTTTTTTCCACTTTGTACGCATCGTATTTGAACAAACTAGTGTGAGGGGATACGTGCGATTGACTCCAAACTCGCTGGGAAGCTTCCTGACAAGTTGGGGACCAAACGATATTCAAAACTTTCTAATAGGAGAAAGCGTGTTACCGTAGCAAACCAACGGAAAAAAGGCTTCTCGCCATGAAACACGGCTGGCTCGTTTCTGCATAGAAATACATGGAATCTGCACCAAAGTTGATAGCATCGATACTTTAACGAACTAGTCTGACGGGATATGTGCGATTGACTCCAAACTTGCTGGGAAGCTTCCTGACAAGTTGGGGACCAAACGATATATTTAAATCTTTCTAATAGGAGAAAGTGTGTTACTGTGTTACGGTTGGCTCATTTCTGCATAGAAATACATGGGATCTGCACCAAAGTTAATAGCATCGATCCCACAGGTTCACCGGGCCGAGTTTAGCTAAATAGGTGTACGAGACGGGTGGAGGGGGCCAAGGAGCTTGGACCCGATGGATGCCGCTTGCGGTTTTAATTTTTTCTTGTATTCTTATGATCAATGTGACAAAAAAATAAATAAGTGTGCAACTGTTAAAATGCTTGATTCACTTGTGGATGGTCTGTGAATGCATCTTGTGACACTACCAGATAAAATAATTCAAGCCACAATGATGTGGAAACCTTGAACTGCCCTCCTGGTGCGCTTTCGGCTTACAAGTTTTAGTTTTCTTCATAATGTGTTTGTGTTGCATGGACTTTTCACACCTCCTGTGCTTTGACTGCCATCTCCAAATGTAGTCTGGCTGATGTAGGAATGGGTTTTATTTTTTAAAACTAAGTTATGTGGATACAGTTTGGAACTTCAAATCAGGTATAAATCAGGTTATTTATGGACATTAACATTTTATAGAATTGTTTCCCAAACTTTTTATGTCATAGACCATTTTGGAAACTGAAAAACTTTCATACTGTTTTGACATTTTATCTGGCTGGACTTACAATAATGTGCTATTCAACTTGGAGAACTTTCCACAGTTGCTTGAAAATTTAACAGTGTAAACTAAGCAAAGTTATACATTTCAATTTAAATCCATTGATATAAGTAGGATTGTCGAAACCTCTGACAGGATTAGACAAAGTAGGTTTGAAACCTTGACTGAAAGCCAGCAATCCCCCCTGAAGGTGGAAGGTGCTATAACAGATATAGTCCACTACTTGTGCCACCTTACATCAGATTACAGTTTGGTTGCTGATTTCTGGGTGCTTTCTACTCCTGTACCTTTAAAGACATTTAATCAGTACAAAAAAAAAAGTTACCTGGTCCATTTTGGTAATGCTGTCCTGGTGTGAACTGGAACTGGAGTGGACCCTGAGGTCCAATGGCTCAAGAAGAGTAAAAGTCCAGTTGAGGTCCAGGTGACTGAGGTCTCTGCAGTGGACATTATCCAGCAGGTGGCTCAGCAGCTCGCTCCATTTGTTGCAGCGGTCCCCCAGGTCGAAGCTGGCCTTCAAGGTGAGCAGGCTGGCCCGGCGGGAGATGAGGTGGTGAGTGTAGTGGTGGACCCAGGATTTCCACCTCTCAAACTCACGGTTGGAAACTAGCAGCCCCTCCTGACCAAGATGGAAGACGCCACGACGAGAATAGTCTGCTACTCGCCACAGCTTCCATGAGCGGACAAGGCAGCTCCAGCTCAGGCAAACCAGAGCACAATTACACTTATCCACCTCACCCAGGAAGGATAAGACATGTAGCTGGCACTCCGCAGGCAGGAAGTTGAAGGGGAAGTAGTCATCTGCTGCTTTTCGCCTGCTGCTCACTGGGACCAGAGGTCTTTTCCGTGGTGACATACTGAGGGATGAGGAAATATTTGCGGTCATTGATTGAGGTCAGAATCTCCACCGGGTGGTCTTGTGATCTGGCTTTGCCATATATTTTTCCGTTCCGTGACGCCTTAGAGATACAGAAATGAAAGAGAAAATAATGAAGAATTGTTCTGCAGAAAAATATTTAATACTGGTTGAGAAGTCAGTCTTCTTTAAGCTAATAAAGCAGGATACCTTCAGTCACTGAAAGGAAACTTCACAGAATTCACAGTTTTGGTCCAAAGTTCAGTGAAAGGGTCTTTAACAATTCTAAGCAGATGTTCTGTTGTTATGAAATGAAAGACTTTTCTCGTGTCCCTCAGTGTTTCCTGTACTGATCGCTCCTTGTAAATTAGAATCAATGCTCAATTTCAAACTTTTCCCTGTGCTTCATTGTTTCTTTTAGTCCTGCTTTAGCTGAATTTGTCACATAAAGCGTTTATTACACGAGTTATCTGTAGCATGATCCATTAATTGTATGTGCTGCGTTATCTTTGTGTAGTATTCTTAATCATTTAGACTTATATTGGTAAGACATCCTTATTGGTTTGGCAGATCATATAAACCCTGCAACAACTTCAAATCTTTGTTTAAATTTATTCACTGGCTGTCATGAAATAATCTATCTGATGACCTTTGTCATGGAAAGCTAGTTTGAAAAGTGGAAAGTCAAAAGATGAAATTTCTAACCTTTTAGATCACTCAAACACAACCTCAAACCTTAAATGTAAGACTGCAAAGCATTCTGGGTATTGCGTGATTTCAGTACTTTGAAACCACGTGTTAATAATGATGCATATAACTCTTAAATGCACTTTGGTATTCATTTTTTATTTTATTTTATGTGGGTGAAAAATTACAAACACTAGCCACAGATGCAAATGTATCATGTAAATGAATGTAGCTATTATGTGCATTTAGTTTTCAAAACCATCTATCTATTTATCTATATCTATCTTGTGAATTTTAAGTTTAAATAAAGCCATCTCACAAAGACTGAGCTATCGTTAGTTGCCGTAATATCATGGGGTAATGTGATGTTCCCAAATTCACACAAGCCATTGCATTACAATTACACCTTGGGCTGTAACATGACTCGCAGGTCTTTGACAGCCCCGTTATTCGCCCCCTTCACTCATTTCCTTTCAAGTTTCCATCAGGATAAGGGCCCTCATTTGGAAAGCTTACACTGCTCATTTAAATGCTATGTGTTGATTGTGTGGTTGATTCTGCGTCATGGTGAATAATAATAACAATAATAATAATAATAAAGTTAGACTCTTACCTTTAGTTCGAACAGCTCCGTTTTGTCTTATCCTCAGTTTAACAAGCTAACTTGCTAGCAGACAAAGGCATTCAGAATTCCCAAAAATTAACCATAGCACAGGGTTGCACATTATATAGACAAACTTCATATTTGGATCAAGTCATTAATGTAAATACGCAACTGAAAAATAAAAAGTAAAAGAAAGTGTAGACAAGACAGCCGACTAACTAGGCCAGCTAGTTAGCTTTTAAACAGCTGAGCTCTGTTGTTGTTTGTTTTGTTGTGGCTTGTCGATGACGATGATGTCATCAACATGCGCCCGCTACTTTTCCACTACCCGGCGGTTTTTTCAGAAAAAGGAATAGGGAAGTTGAAAATATTAACAGTGCTCTTATTTGTAAACAAAAATTATTGTTTTAATAAATAAATAATAAAGCATGTATATGACAAATGATGTACATTTATGAAGCACGTGAAGATTGTAGACACTGTTGAGTCGATAGAACAAGCGCCCCCTGTTGGATACCCCATTTACGTATCAATGATTGTCTGTAAAATTGCAACCACATAAGATAGAGCAATATAACGTTTTCCACATAAATCCAGAGGAATTACACTTAAATATCACGCATTCACCATATCCAGGAGCTCTGCTTCTACCACTTACTCAGAAAGTCGGCAAATACGCTCGGTGAAAGAGCATTAAAATCCACAGCTTTCTCGGTCTTTGTCAGGTGACGTCACGCTCGGGATAACCGAAGTGCATTGTGGGTAAATCTCCATGTTGGTTGCATCCTCGTTGTTAACAACCGCATCGCCTTTGTCTGCGTTATAATCTTTGATAAAATGGTAGTCTCGTGTGAAAGACTGCCATACTAAATCAAATGATTTGTAAAAGAGGCTTTGAACAGCAGGTTGAGGATATAACAGACGTTGGATGGCCAGGGTCGCAGGATGAGACGGAAGGACATGACTTTCAACACTATATCTCCCTTCATTCGTGTTTGCTCTCGGCATTTCCATAAAGGAAAGTAGGAGAGGTTTTTGTTGTTGCTGTTGTTTTTTATGTTTAAGTAATGTTAACAAATTTGCTTTATTTGGCTATTTAAAGTCGCTATATTCACACTGGCGACCTTCACTTGTAAACTACAGGCAAAGAAGAAAGGAAATAGAAATGGGTTAATCTGTTTGTGTTTTATCAGTTTTTTTAATTTTATTTAATCATCTTATATCAAAACGTCACAGACTGAAAGATTTTAAAGATACAGGTAATTACTGATCTGATGGGATGGTTAACTGGTTGGATTTAAGTGGTTAGGATTGGGAAATGTAATGGAAGCACCCAATGTTAACTAGTTTTTTAATAACACCAACTATGTGACAGCAGGTCAAGCAGCTTATGAAATGATGGAGGCTGGCCCAGATTGTGCACCATCTCTGCTTTTAGGACACACATCAGTTACACCCACAAACGCTGCACGCTCTGCAAGACGAAGTAGACGGAACAGCTGAGGAAAGAGACACTGCAAGCAGCAGAGATGGGGTCCACCAGGATGCAGACACCTGGAGAGCTACAGACCAAGGGGACATGTGATGCTGGAGAGGAAAGCGGTCAGCTACAGACCAGAGAGGGGACATCTGACGCTGGAGAGGAAAGC
>JBAMHW010000010.1:3848879-3869085 GCA_037177495.1 Rhadinocentrus ornatus
TGTGTGCATCTGGTGTCTGTGTCACCTGAAGGCTCCTGGCACTGTGGGGTGACTCCGGGCCAGGCTCCTCCTGCGTCCTACCAGGCGTAGTTCCTGCGCGCTGTGACACCAGAACATTCTGCACAGACTTCATCTATACAAACAATGTGCAAATGTGTCAACAAGAGGAACAATGAGAGCAGATCCAAAGGTCTTTAGCTGCTGCATGCTGTAGACCTCAATGATGATCCAGGGCTTCAGTGGAGAGTCATGAGAGACCTGTAGACAACACACTGGCAGACAGACAACTATTTACAGTAGTGTTCAACCATTTGGTATATTTTGCTTAATTTCTAAGGATTTCAATATTATTACAGTTTCTGCTTTACAGGTTGATGCCAGACTGACACATTAGCTTGAGTGATTATCTTGTATGAAAATGTGGTACGATTATTAGATTATTTAAAACTTTATCTGACTTAAGTAATATGAAGTTTCTTTTGCAACATTGTAATGCACATTAATCATTTATACTCAGAGTTTACATAAGTAAAATCATACAAAACAAGTAAAGTAACCCTAACCACCAGTCACAACTTCACCTAACAGCTAGGTTAGCTTACCTTTGCAGTGACAGCTGTGTTGTGCAGTCCTGCAGTGGACATGTGAATAGATCCTGCATCCAGCTATTCCTGTCCATTAGCTTCCAGAGATTTGTAGGAGCTCCATTCCTTAGCTGTGGGATCGTTAGGATCTATGTTATTGATTGTTGACAATTTGGCCAAATGCCGATCCCAAGCCTCCTTGATAAGTTTGTCCCTCTACGGTACCCTCTCATCATTATTCTTTTAATCCATTTTGACTGTCGGCTAGTTGGGTCCCGTGTCTGACAAAGACCGATTGATCTGATCTGGTGTTCCACAGCCTTTTCTACATTGGGACGTACATCCTCACGTTGTGGGCATCCTCGTGTTGTTTTCTTGCACGTGAATGGCGGGGAGTTAACAGCTGATCACAGCTGTCAACCTGTCTGATTTGATCCAAATTCTACCGACAGTGTAGTTAAAGCTGACTTAATCTAATCTGCTACAAGTATGTTTATTTCCATGAATTTTTTTAAATTACATAAAATGTAGGAAAATGTGGCAAATACGCATCGTTATTATATTACTGCCACGCTGAACACGTCACACAGCATGTAACGTCTGTGTGCAGTGATGAAGATGCTGATAAGGAGAAAACGGAAGTGTTCTGCTCCCCTAAAGCCCTCTGTACCTATGAGGAATGCAGAGGAAGAAGTCAGCCTTCACGAATCTACAACAGTTCCAACCTTGTAATGTAGCTGAAAAGGTAAAAATGAACCTGGCAACTCACTCATGCCCTCACCCCATTTTAATTAGTATCTTTCTCTATATATTTTTTGCCTGATTGTATATGTAGTTTTATTTTAAAAATGTTTTATACATAAGTAGAACTTTAAAAAACTGTTTCAACAGTCAAAATTATTATTTTGTTGTTTGCTATTTGTTGCACTTTTATGGATGAATCAAGTCTTTTACAAATATATGTATGCCCATAAGTATCACTTCTGCATCGTTCTGTTTGGTGTGGTTCTGACGGAGCATCAGCATCACAGAGAGGGAGAGACAAAGCTGGACAAAGTAATCAGGAAGTCCAGCTTTGTCCTGGGCTGTTCTCTGTACTCAGTGCAGAAGGTAGATGACAAAAGGGTCCAGGCAAAGATGACATCCATGCTGGACCATGGGTCTCACCCCCTACAGGATACCCTGTGTGCTCTGGAGAGCAGCTTCATCACAGACTGATCCATCCTTGCTGTGTGTAGGGGGAATATTGCAGGAATTTCCTCCCTGCTGCTGTCAGACTTTACAATGAACACATGTAAACTGTCTTTACATATTTATATACATGTTTATGTTCATATTTATATATACTGTCCATACTAATATTGGATATTTGTGTGTCTGTGTTATTTTTGGTATCTCTCGCTTATTGCACCTGTCCTGTTGTAAAAAAACTTAATAATGAACAAACTTGAAATAAATTTTGCGTGGTTTGAAAGGACGTTGTTTTTTGCGGGATAAAGTTTTGGCACTTGTCAATGTAAAAAAAATATGCATAAAATAAACTGCCGATTTTTTTTTTTTTTTTTTTTGTTAGTTCACAGCTATTTATTTAGTTAGTATGGACTTAATTAATACAGATTATGAAAATATGGAATATAAGGGTTGTATTGATGTATATTAAATTTAAATACTCCCAAAAAATGACACTACAGCAAGTGAAAATATACTCTGGTAGACTTGTTTTATGGTAGGTAAAGACTGCCTCTTTTATCTTTTATGCATAAACATATATTTTTACATTTTTTATTTGGTTATTTGAATGTCATGTGCATCTTAAAAGTACATTTTCTTCGTTAAAGATGTCAGTAAATTGTATTTTAAGTAGTCATTTCAGGCTATTTGTTTTTACCAGTAGATGGCACTCTACTTTTTTTGTGTAGTGATTGCAGGTTGTCCTTATCTGACATCTTTTTATACTGTTTATATATTTGTTTGAAAATTCTATGCCAACAATACGATTAAATTTAAACTGTCTTTAGCAAACTCAGCGAGGCCTGATCTCAATTAAATAATTTTCCCACTGAGGGACTAACTTGATTGATTAATGTTAAGTTAATTAATGTAATGCTAATCACTGCATATTCCATAGACATTTATATTTTAAATTTACTTAGAAACACTTGAGACCTTTTCCAAGCCATTATTTATTTATTTGTTTATTTATTTTTGCCAATGATTGTGGCCATTATGTTTAGCTCTAATGGCAAAATGATCCTTATCTCCCAATAGTAAAGAATAATAGTTATAAAAAATCTTGGATCCAGGCGGTGAACCGGATCACACCCAAAATCTAATTCCCTTTTTTATTATTCCATTTCTGAGATTTCCTGAAATTTAAATCAAAATCCATCCATTGCTATTTGAGTGTTTCTAATAAACAGACATACCAAGAGTAATATTTTCTTATCTTAGATTTCTGTTAATTCTACATATTATTTGTCTTTCTTTATCACATTCAAATGTGTGTTTATGTATGTTTGTGCTCATCTCCTAGAATTTTACTTGTTTTTAAAAAAATGAGAAATAAAACAACAAAAAATAATAAGAGGAAAGCGCAAACCAAAGAAGAGACAAATCTCTAGTTCAGTTATAACTGTATGGCGGTAACCGTACTTATTTCAATACAAACACCGCAGTTTGATAATGATTTTTGTAATACACGAACAGAACTTGGTTGTTTTTAAGTCTGCTGGAGCTGTGCATGTCTTATTATGGAAAAACGTTTCTTGCTACGTGACCGACGAGGGAAAAATGTTATTATATTTAAGCTGCATTCAAGGAGTACGCTGAAAGTAGAAAAATTGGCAAGTAGCAATGGCCAGTAAAAAAAAAAAACAATCAAGGGGGGGTTATGAGGCCAAAAAGGCTTAGTTGTACCAGATCCCGATAAGGACCAATTGAGTTTGAGTGTCCTTATACTACTTTTGTATCCCTTTGTTTTCATTTGCACGTCCTTTGGATCGCTAAGAGTTTATTTTAAATAATATTGAGAGAATTCTGTGTCGTTTTGCATCGATTTTAGCTTTAAAAATGGTATTAAATAAGAAACAACAACACAAACTCATGAACCTCTTGTCTTTTCTTTCTCCTATAGAGAGCGACTTATTAAGCTAAAGATTTAAACTACCATAGTTAGTGAAGGCACCATTAGGTTTGTCGTGGTCGGGCTACGGGATTGCGTTCCAGTCAACCTGCCCCGCCCCCTGCTCCGCCCACTTCGCTGGTATTCTGTGCATCTCTCAGCCTTGATTCATTCCCTGCCAGTAAACGGTCCTTTTCGTTGCTTATCTCCGCTATTTGCATCTGCTACAAGGCCAAAACGAATATCTAACCAACAATAAAGAGAAGGAATCAAGCTGCATCATCTTATTCTTTATAATTTACCAAAATAATTTTTTTTTTACCTGCGACACATCTCAAGCGCGGGGATTGCGTTTTCCCTTCCTTCTTTGTTTTAATTTTTTCATTAAAAATGAAAACCAAATTCATCAATGGGGTTTCTTCTTCCCCCTCCATGTCGCTCGGTCTATTGGTGACCGAAAACGCCCTGCAGGTCCAGCCCAACACCCAGGAGGACCGCAAGGAGCTGGTCCGCCCCGACCAGCCCGACCTGGAAACCAGCCGCAAAGCGTATCTGTGGTGCAGGGAGTTCCTGCACGGAGCCTGGAAAAGGCTCGCGGAGGACGATTTCCAGATTACCATCATAAGGTACAATCTTTTGTGATCATTTTGTTTTTGCAGTAGACATGTGATAGAGCTGTTATTGTTTCTTCCTGAGAACCTTTATCTCTGTTTAGTTTCGTCTGGTGTGTTTGAGATGATACCACACTCAAACACTGACCCAGAAAGCTTGTGTCTGGATGTGACTCAGGAGACTTCGCAGTTGTTTATTTAGTGTGATGCAATAAGTAATCTCTGTTTGTTCTTACCCAATTTTTACCTTTAAGAGTGACATAATGACAGTTGGGCACCAATAATTGGCCTGTTTAGCTGTTTTAACCACTGAATTGCAGAAATGTAAATAATTTAAATGCTTTTGTTTGCGTTTTAATTTAACATAACTTTGCATATTTTGCGGCAATAAATGTCATATCATGTGACATTGAGTCTTTGCTATTTTGTCTACAGCTTCAAAGTATCCTTCACATGTTGAGTTAAAGAAACAGGCACGATTTAAAAATTCAGAATAATATTTTTAATTTTATTTTTTGTTTCTTTCTTTATTTTTCATGATTCCTACTTGCCTACATGTTGAGTTGGAAATATTGTCTGGACTAGCAAATATCTTAAATAGCCTACTTCCTGATTAAATAATAAAAAAAACTGTTTATTTTTTTGTCGTGCTCAGAAATCAGGGGGATTTTTAATCTGCTTTTTTTTTTTTTTTTTTTACATGTAATCGGTGTAGTTTGGGATCTTCAGCCACTTTATCTGTCTCTTGTGTGGAGATGGGAGACTCATAGAAAACTGCTTTAAGGGCCTATAAAAACCACACTGAAAGCAGCACCATCTGCAGCAAAACAGAAATACTCACATCAATAATATTCACATATCCGATCTTGTGTTCTACAGGGGTGGTTTGAGCAACAAGCTCTTCCTGTGCAGCCTCCCTGACAGCCTGGAATCTGTCGGGGATGAGCCGAGGAGCATCCTGCTGCGCCTCTATGGGGCCATCCTGCAGGTGGGAGTTGTTTCCCTACAAAAATAAATATACAAGTAGGCCAAACTCTTCAAAAGGATGTGTATCTGAGGAAATTTAGCCCTCCCTCTCAATAGTGTTTAGTTGTTATTGTGTAATAACTGCTTTTATGTTCTTCCTTATGATACACAAAATTAACAGTAGAAATAGTTAAATGATTCCCTGAATGAAAACTTTTAAGACTGTTTGGCTCATCGGCCTTTACCATAGAGATGACTCACATAACATGGGTCAGATGTGTCGGCTCCACCATCAACGGATGTTGTTGTGTGTGCGCTCGTAGCCCATATGCTTATGTTAGAGAATGCATGCGTGTGTAGTTATGTTTTCACGTGTGTATGTGTGTGTGCGCAAGTGTTTTAGCCATTGTTGTATGTGGTGATGTACCCCCATGGCTGTACATGCATGTGTTCTTTGCCGTAGGCTTCCCAAAGGAGCATGCCTTGGGCACTCTTGTTCCCAGGTGAACCCACCAAAAAACACGGTACAGTATGGGATCATTGAAATCTCAGCCTAATACAAAGATGTAACAAATACTCATGTAGCACTGCGCCAGGAAGACACAGCATGGAGGGAAAAACAAGGTGCTGAATCGCCTCTCCTGTCTGTCTCTTTTCTTCTCTAAATCCCTGCCTTGTGATCGCTAATCATTAAGAAGTCCGCTTCAATTTTTTCTTAAAGTAGTGGAAAAAGAAAAGAGCCTGGTGATGACTCTGCACAACTGCAGCTCGTTCAGCTGACTAAAACAAAACAGCAAAGAGCGGAGTCATGAGCTTGTAAGCACTTTAGCTTGGTGCTTCACATCTTTTCTTATGCTTTCTTATCTTCTAGAATGATGTGGCTGAGTCCAGAGTTCATGATTTTCAGACTCGTCCTACTAGGAGCGCCACTTTTAACTGAACTTCTCCAAAGATAAAGTTTAGTTGCTACAGAAACTCAAGGACTGAGAGACGTTCTAACTTCCTTCTGGTATTTTACCATCCATAGCACACACAGTTGAGTGTGATCTGCTGAGATAAATAAAAACTACAGCCAAAACAAAGACACAGATTTCCTCTCAACCCTCAAATTGCAGCTGTAAAGCGATTATCTTTTATTAAGTGCAGGCTGATGGGACCTGCATTATGTATTAAATAAAGTCCGAGTAATTGCTAATGGATGTGTAAACAGCCTTTATTGCTCAGAATGTCTCAGTGAGCAGAGACACTGTGTCTTTCACCAAGGTAACTGCAGCCATCTCTGCCGTGACACAGCCGCCTCTCGGGAGGAATTAGTGATGTCTAATCAAAAAGCTAATATGACCTCAGAAGCCTTTGTCTGAGTACACAGCTACTAATGATTAAACTGACCATCTGCGTTGGAGACAGTGTTTCTTAGCAGTGAAGACATTTGGTGCAGATGGACTTACATGCAATTCAATGTAAAGCAGGTTTCCTCATTTTCTGCTTTCCGGCTGGGTGTAGCGTTGAGCTGGTAGTGATGGAAGCGCCATTCTGCACGTTCACATGCAAAAGACTAGGTGTGTGTTTGAACTCATACTGTACTGTCTTGCACTACGGGGCATGGTCAGGTTATGGGGTTGACGCACATGGATGGATTCGCATTTATTCATGGATAGTTCTTTCCTTTTTCTCTTGTTGATAGATGTCCTGTAATAAAGGCGATTCTCGACAGTCAAACAAAGAAAATCACTTCCAAGTAAGTAACTGTTGATAAAGTATGTTTCTCTGCTCAGAGAGTCCGTCTACAAACATCTGCCTCATGCCATGATATGTTGGAATCCCTATTAATGTGTGAAACTCTGCTGTTACACCCTTAAATTCTCCTCTAACTCCTGTTGCTCCTCTGTGTAATAAAGGAGCAGGGCATTTAGGGGAATTCATAAAGAAGGCTGCACCTCTGCAGCCCTGTGTGTTTTTATTTTGTTTTTTAGCTTAGTTCACCCACATTTCACCTCTCTAACCTCCTGACACTGCATGACTTTAAAAACTGAAGTTGGGAAATGTTTTTTGATCCCATCCCTTTGTTTGTTCCCTTTCTGTTTTAACATGTTAACCCCTAAATAATAGTTTTATACTTAATTTGAAAGAACAAAGTCTAATGACCGAAACCAGATACTAACAGCACATAGTTGTTCTTTCATTTAAAAAAAGAATATATAAAACAACAAAACTGTATTGTTTGACCTTCTCTGTCATCTGTGGAGATGTATATATGATGGATATCTTTTTACTGAAAGAGTCCAACAAACAATATGCATCCAAGATGTTTAGTAAGAAATCAAAACATTAGACAGCTGTCGCATGGCCTTTCTAAACCAAGTCCAGTTTTCATTTATAAGCTCCACTTTGTAGATTTGTACATTTTGTCCTCCTAAAAGTTTTTGGGACGCATTTGGACACATTAACCTTTATGGGTTATGCTTCAAATATACCCACATTTTTTCAGATTAGTTCCCTATGTGTTGTTCCTTGTTGTTCTCCCTTGGGGAAAAGTAGTAATATGCACAACATTACATGCTATTAAATGTAGGTTAGCTAACAAGCTACAGTGGTCCGTCGTTTATTGCGGGGGTCACGTTCTGAAAACAACCCGCGATAAATGAAATCCGCGAAATGACGACCTTATTAATTTTTCACAATTCAAATGCATATTAAGGCCTAATTATCTCTCATCGGAGTGTTTATAGACCTTTCCCAAACTTTAATGAACATTTTCAACATTCTCACACACTTTATACACTCTCAAAAACCTACATATATTTAACAACATGAATTTCTTAATTACTCACTCCATAAAATATATTACAGCTTCTCTGCTGGCGCTGCGTCCCCACCTTCGGCTGTAACGTTGTTCAATCAAGAAACAAAGCACAGTGGGCTGATTCCTACAGAAAAACGTGGACATAGAATGGTTGAAATAGGATTTACATATACTTAAATATGCAGTGCTGCACGCAAAATAAAATCCGCAAAACAGCGAGACCGCAGAAGATTAACTGCGATATGGCGAGGGACCACTCTATTTGTAAAAGAGATTACCAACGTCTGACTGGTCAGTGTCTCTGTTTAACCCTGTCAATTAATCTTTTCCTTGTCCAGTCCTGAGAGACGGATTCAAGCTGGCTTGTAAAACAAATAAACAAATAAATAAAAGGAAAACACATAAACTCGTCTATCCTATTAAGTAATAATAATAATAAAAAAAAGTACCTTTAGCTTTTCAAAAGAGTTAATGTGACAATGAATGTGAGTTAATGTAGTTTGTTGATCAGCAGGTTGTTGCAGAAAGCAGAATCAAACATTAACCGGATTGGACTGAGGACTGGATGCCTGCTGAATATATAGCAATTTAACATGGATAGGTCAAGCAGGGGAGATATAGTCATCTTCCTCTGTTGCATTCTTTGAGCAAAAATGCAACAAACCTGGCTTAGAAGCTTGAGTATGCATGGCCACATGCATGTCAGCATTTTCTGCAACGCAGCTTGTAAAATGAAGCTTTTAGACCTCGAGTCTAAATTAAAGATTATGTCTGCAAGCAAAAAAAAAAACAACAACCAATAAGCGTGTAAAATCATAATTCTATGTGAATTTAATACTGATGCAATGGTGATAATACACATATATCTTCATTTGATCTGACATGATAATATCTAAACATTACTGATTGATAATTGAGATTTTTGTATAATTTTCTAGTTTCTAATCTCCTAACTTGAGTAGGATTTATGGAAAAAAAGAAAAGAGACAAAAATTAAAATTAAAAAAATATATATTCTGAATTTTTTAATTGTGGAGTAAACATTTAATATGCTGACAGCCTTATAGATGCAAAATTCTGTCTTGAGACAGACCTTTTTGAGTGATATAATATTTCATATATATTATTTTAAAAAAAGGAGTGGTGCAAAGTACATATAGCTCACAAGCATGAACTGTCCTGCAACATGCTCAGCTCAAAAGCTACAATAATGCAGGTTGTTTGAATTAGAGGCAACATTTATGCCTTGCAATTTTAAAAATAGGCGTTGATTCAACCACATACTCATTATTTTACCTGTATCACACCTTTTTGCATAATGTAGCCTAACCTCAGTTGATATGAGAATAAAGTGTAACGTCTGCAATCTCACAGCAGAGTAAACACTTTATAAAAACATCTTGACTTAGACTAAGGAGGATTTAATGCAGAACTGTCATCTTGGTTTTTGTATATAGTGAACTAGTGTGCATTATAGCAAATACTAGACTATGTTGTGATGGGATGACTGCACCCATCAATGTGTTTCTGACCCACGGAGTGTGGTAATCATTACTGACAGGAAGCTAAAATGCTGAAATGCACATACTCAGCTTTAAAAGGTGTTTCATTGAATAAAGGCAGTTTATATATTAAACAAATGTCATTTAAAGACTTACGCTTTGGTAAAAAAAAATAGATCCTCAGAATTCAGCTCAGGAACTCTTAACAGTTTTTCCTAAAGCAAAGTGTGAGTGAAGGAAGCATTACTCCAGGATGTTCATGCATGGGGCCTGCCAACCCTCAAACCCACTGACCTAGAAATTTCTTTAACCTACAACCAGTCATGTGACTATGACCCTTGACCCTTATGTTACAAAGTTGAATGAAGACTCCTCACATGATCGATGTGATGTCACCAGCCAGTTAGCATTTCTTTGCATGCTGGCTTTTCTCTCCCTCAAGATTACTGCTCCTCCTCTGAAGCTTCCCTCCCTCTAATCCAGCCTTCACTTAGCAGTGAGGCTTATGGAGAGGTGACCCACCCTGTGTCAGTACCTTAGGATGACCTCACCTCCATCCAGCTTCCCAAACAATGCTATCTGGTCAAGGTAGATCCTATTTGGATTAGGAAGATTGACACAGAATGGGAATGTCTCAGACGTCATGGCAGCATTCAGGCTCCCATGTCAGACGGACAACATTCACGTGATGAAGGCACACTGGCATTGTACTAATTAGTATAAACAAGAGATGTATTTTAATCTAAACGCACATACCCACAAAAATAGGCTGATATATTACTCAAATATGAAATACTATATGGGCCAATAATTGCACCAATTTAGTAAAAAAATAAAAAAGAAGAAGAAGTGTAATATTTTCTCCATGTTTATCTGCTCCATTTGCTTTGAAAATTTCCACTCCAAAACCTGTAAAGTTCCATAGAGATTGTGGTCTTTGAGCTTCTGGGGGATTTTCAATGAAACACGTCTGTAGAGAGTGTCAAGTTTAATTTAATTCAAGTATTTCCTGCTTAAAAAAAGAAGATTGAAACAAAAATATTGTGTTTATGTGCTCATTACTTCTGGTCTTTACCACTTTGGAGTTTTTTCCTTTTATTATTACGTCTGGAATACAGATAAAAAAAAAAGCAAAATGCAACATAATAAAAAATATACCACCTGATATTTCATGTTGTAAGAATATGTATATGTTCAGGTGAAAATATAAATCATTCACTTGCATGATTTAACCATGTATGAAACTGGGAAAAAATTGACTCTGAAACTGACCATGTCAGCAGTGGTATCAATTTAAACATAATTAAATGTTAATATACTCCAGCACTTATCACTGTCCACTTCATTGCTGTAGACAGATGGGTGGAATAAATGTCTCACAGTGGTTTTGCTTAGTTCAGACAGATTTGACTGGTCTAAACTTCATTAATCCCCCCCCTCCCTCACTGGCTTATTGACACACATAACAGGGGAGATAAGTGCTGAGGTCAAAGCAGCAGCTGTCTGCGGCTCACAATGCACCTGGTGCATCTTTCCAAGGCCAGCCGCTAAATATCCCAGAGCAGAAAAGCAGCACTGATAACGTGACAAGAGTAACACTTGTAATTAAATACTGAACAGGAGCAGAATGTGAACTAGACTGTGATATGGTGGTTAAAATGACAAGAATGGCAACAAAAGATAACAGCTTTACATGAGGAAGTTTCTGTTTCCGCTCTGACACCAGGAAACAGTGGGATATAAGTGTTAAAATTCAGCTGTTTCTGAATAGCTAGCTTCCTTGAGTCTTTTACTTCTTGATTATCAACTTTTTAACAGATGGGAAACTTCTCAAAGGGAGGAAGTCAATCAAATGAACCATTTAAGCGAATTCTGGCATTTAAAATAGGACAGGGGAATTGAAAAAGAGGTTAACTTAGGGCTGTTACACAATCAATACTGAAGCATGGTTCAGTGTGTGGGCTGACCTTGCAGTCTCTAAACAGCAGACCGAACATGATTGGCTGAGCAGTACATTTACAGAATTAAGATTTGGATCAAGAAAAGGGCTTTGCAGCCTGTTTAAACTCATTAGATTGCTGCTTTAAGTGATAAACTGTGTAAGTAATCCCCAAAAAGCTGTCATTTTTTTGTCCATTTATTGTTGATGACCTAATGTAAAAGAAGAAAAATGCTTAAAAAGAACAGCTGTTCTTCTCTTTACCCAGATATTAATTTGTGCAGCCCAGGAAGGCAACATCTTATAGTTAACACATTTCTTTATCAGAGTTATTTCCTGAAATACCCCAACTGTTTGGATATCTTTCTGTCTGCTTGCTATGATGCATTCATAGGTTTCGTAATTTAAGGTGACTGATATCAGGGGCACTGTATAATGCTCCGCCTCTTGTGGACCTTTTACATCGATTAACCCCTTAAGCAGAACAGAATAACCTTGAGATAAAGGAGGACTTAACGTTTTTTGCTTTTTGAATACAATGTGCAAGCTCCTCCCCCTTCCTCACTGCTGTGCTTCTGCTCAGCACCTCCCCTTCAGAGAAGGCTTATTGTCTGAGCTCATCCAGTCAGTTCCCTTCTGCTGAGCTCAAAATGTCAGCTGTATCACAGTGCAGAGGAAATGTGCTTAGTCATGAGGCTCTGTCTCATGACAGCGTGACTGCATGTAAACAGTAATGGCCTCACCTGCGCTACAGTTTTTAGTAAAGTTTACTGTACCTACTGAACTCAAGATGGAGAAAATGGTTCGGTTGTTATTTATTTATTTTCCTAACTGCTTAGTCCATGGGTGACAGGTAAGCTGGAGCCTAACCCAGCATTTAACGGGTGAGAGGGGGGGTACACCCTGTACAGGTCACCAGTCCATCGCCAAACAACAACTCACGCACACATTCATTCCTAGGGAGAATTTAGAGTCACCAATTAACCTAACCTGCATGTCTTTGGATGGTGGGAGGAAGCCGGGAAACCCAGAGAGAACCCATGCATACACGGGGAGAACATGCAAACTCCATACAGAAAGGCCACTGCCCCATTTCAGATTAGCTTTTAGCAGCACTTATTTCTACCCCATTCTGTGCATGGCTGCAGGTGTAAATGAGCAAGACAGTGGCATGTCAGGAGTTCATTTTACCGCTCTTTTTCCATTATTGTTTACATAGTGGTAATTATTAAATGTGCATTTTTAGTTGGAAGTTCTGTTTTTATACAGCTTCTGCAACAGAAATGGAGTGCAGCTCTCATTGATACACCTGAGATTAACACAATGTATTGAAGTATTTAAGTTTTATTATTAGTGCAATACAAATTGCGTTTTTTCCTTACATTGCACATCCCTAATTGCAGATGCAATTATTGGTTTTATGCCAGTAAAAGAAAATTGTTTGGTCACATCAAGGTTTGTGGATTTTCATTGCTGTCTGAGTCATTTCAACTACTTTCTGGAGAGTCACAAATATGGAGTTTTTTCAATGTATTTAGCACGAGCTAAAGGTTATCCAGTCCAAATAACAGATTCCACTTGCTTGAACAGTTTCAAAATAAATAGTTTACAGATAATGGTATAAACATGAAACTTACAGTTTGAAGATTACAAGGAAATTTCTTGTGGGGAAACTTTTGGCACGAAGGAGTTGATATTTAGAAAAAAGAAAACAAGACACTTCCATAGTTATAAAAAAAAAAAAAAAAAGAGGAACATGACAGTTTTGCAACAATGTTTTTAGTGTGGGGTATGATATCTTAAAGGTTAGATTAGGGTAGATTTTACTATCTGAGATGATGTATTTGCTGAGTTATTCCATAAAGTTACCCTCCCTCCCCTCTCACAGTATTTTTCAGTGCTTTATGCCCAGGCTGCCTGCCAGCTGGTTTGTTTGGCTGTATGTGTGTCAAGATGATTATGGTAATGTGGATAATTCATGCTGGAGATTTGAAACTGCGTGTGATCAGCATTCTGCAGATAAGCATTATGTAATGTAAAGGGAGTAATGTATGAGCAAGTAAAACAGGGAGGAATTATTGTTTGTTCAGTCATTTGTTAAATCAGTCATGTGTCAAGGAAACCGTTCGCACATTGCTTTTGCTTTGAACAATGCTGTTTCCTTTTACTGACTTTTTTAAAAATAAACTTTATTTGTATTTAGTGAACAGGTATATAAATATAGTCAACATTGTGAAAATACACCACAACAGTGTAAATGCAGGATGAATCTGTGTCTTGCTCCAGCTCTTCTATATCTTAACTTTTCAATCGGTAACATAGACAGGACCCTTGATCCAGTTTTTAAAGAGGGGAGGTCTTGAAAATTTCCAATGAAGGAGGATTAGTCAACAAGCTGGAAAGGATTCAAAAGCTACAGCACTGGACTGTGCACAGTAAATTTTCCTTTTACTGTCTTTACCTATCACTGCATAGACTGAAGCTTGCGTTCTTATAGTGTGATGGATTTGGTTAGGTATAATCCATAAAATGACACATATCACTCCGCTACTTCTTGACCTCCACAGGATGACTTCTAAAGTCTAGTAAAGTGTTTCTCTAGCATGCATCTTCCTACACACATGTATTTTGTCGTTGCTGTGGAGTAAAAGGCAGATTTATACTTGCACGGCGTCTGCTTGCGGTCGGTTACGGCGCAGCTGATGCTGGTGAGTGTGCTTTCATACTCGAGCATTGGGTGAGCATTGGTGTTGCAGTTTCTCCTCCTAATCTGAAGGTGGCAGCAGGGATGGGATCGGCTGGTAAACTCAACAGGTCGGAATTCTTTTGATGGTTTTCTTCAGTTACGGTACGTATTTTCTGTTTTGATACAATGGCGTCCAGTATGGTTCAAAGTCTTTATTAGCTTGTGGAAGAAAACAAATGAATAAGCGGCAACCTCCGGATGCAAAATGTGTGAAATGCGGAAGTGCAAAACATTGCAGTTCCCCCCTCATCCGCTAGGGGCTTTCTCCAAAACAGAGCAAATCCCCATAGACTCCCATGTTAAAAAGACCAACTTCACAGCAGATATAAACCTGTTTAAAGCCAGTCATGCCGCCTTTTCCATTACGGGTCACGGGGTAAGCTAGAGCCCATCCCAGCCTTGTTTCAGGTGAGAGGCAGGGTACACCCTGGACAGGTCACCAGTCCATTGCAGGGCCAACATAGATAGAGACAAACAACCATTCACGCACACACTCATTCCTAGGGAGAATTTTGTCAGAAGTCTCTAAAAATTTACCTGTTCTAGACACCCAGCCGGAGCTCGAACCAGCAACCTTCTTGCTGTGAGGCTGCGGTGCTAACCCCCACACCACCGTGCAGCCCGTGTTCATAGCCTGGTTTAAAAATCTATTTTATGATTAATAGGTCAAGTTTGCCCTCATGACAAGTGTGAGGGGGGGGTAATTTTTTTCTAACTCGTCCGTTTGGATGTTATTTAATCTTGAAATTCGGCATAATTAGGCTCCTTTTGATTGACACATATCCAATATCCACGGCAAGAAGGGGAAGTGTAGCTGAAACGCGTTTTTTAGCCGACTAACACTGTGCCTTAGCCTTAGCCCACCTGCCTTCATTAGCCGGTTAGCTCATGGTAGTTACAGGCAGCTCGGAGTTTGATAGACATCAATCATCAACCCCCACACACACAGCCCCCCTCTCAGTGCCACTTTGCCCATTTTTGTATTTTCCGGGAGCGACGGGAGGTGTGACGCTGCCAAGACGGTGATGGTAGGAATGCCCAACGAGCTTCACATTTGTTCTTCAGAAACCTAAGGGTGACGTCACAGAGGCTCCGTCCATCTTTCATATACAATCTATGGTTACTACACAAATTCAGTGAGAACATCCAGAAATCCAGAAACTCATAATTCCAAATTGACCAATTATAAGGGAGTACTTCTGCATACAGATGTGACCATTGGCTGACTGGGTCACACCATCTTTAAAATGAAAAGAAACCATAGGTTTAAAAAAAACAACAACAAAAAAGGATTGAGTGGAGAGCAACACGGCCTTGGATCACCACTCTCTTTTTTCATGTCAGCCCAAAACACGCACTCTTGGACAATCTCAGATGCTCCGCTCTCTTGCACCCTCCTTGGGCACTGGGCCCTCTGTCTCTCGCATCACCCCCAGGCACTTCCCTCAAATCCTCCATCTTGCCACCTTGTTTCTGTGGGTGACAACATAAGCCCCTCCTCTGCCTGCTGCACACTGGCTCACTGTCTCAAACCTCTTCAGCGTCATTGGCTATCTGAGCTGTCAGTCAATAGCCCATCACCTGCAGTCAATCTGCAATCATTTCACAGATGGAACCAGGAAAATAATTTTCACAGTAAAATATTTAAAAAGCTTGCAGCTAAATTTAAAATAAAACTAGTAAAACCAATAAAACGTGCCATAAAAGAAATCCATAAAACAATAAAAACATAAAATTAACCACCTTGTGACACAGATTGCAAAGACTTGGTCCTCCTCGACAAGAGTCAACTCTTCTCATTCAATACAAAGAATCGGCTCGTTGCCGAACAACACATCACCACTAAGCGTTCTCTGTTGTTAGCTTGTTTGGAAGAATGTAGGTCTGTCTGTGTTAAAAAAACATTACCCAGAATCCTTTAGTCTGAGAGCACTGAGCTACGTAAAGGGATACAAGAATAAAAGTCGACTATCATCTTTTTTGTGTTCAGAATCCCCAATTTTATGACACAGTTGAGCAAATCTTCTATTAAACCTGCTCCTGTTATTAAGACATTATAAATACTTGAGCCCGCTTAACATACAATCTAGCCATCCATTTGACATCCAGCTAGCTGCAGCCTTTGTCGCACAAATGCATCGTCCCTGTATGGCAAACGTTGCAGAGCTACTTCTGGTCTTTTAAATTTCCTTGGAACGTTGAGAGGAAAAATAACTGAGTTAATTTTTTACAGACTAATTTATAAAACATACAGATAAAACAGTGAAAATAGTTATTGGCTGAGTAGCTTCTCTCCTCCAGCTTTTGTCTTTCTATACCTCAAACATCTGGTGCTCCATCTTCAGCAGTTAATAATTACGAGTTTCAGATTTCATTTCTTACCATATGCATTCAGTTAAGAGGAATTCAGGGTCCAGTCCAGCATCTCTGATCAGAGATTTTCTTGCTTGCTTTACAGTATTTGATTTGCTAGACTTGTCCATGCAGAAATTAAGGAAATAAATAATAATTGTTTTTGACTTTTTCTTAATCTCTTCTATCACAAATAAACTTTGGCAGATACAATTTTCCAGGTTGTCAGAAGTCTCTAAAAATGTACCTGTTCTAGACATTGCCCCTTTAACAAATGTCAACCAGGAGACCTTACCTGAAAAATCCTTGCTGAGCTCTATAACAGCCTTGAATGATTCTATTTTTTACATTGTCTTTTCACAACAGATTGTTATTTGATATCCACATTTTTCTGGCAGTTATTTATATAACTTTATTAAAGCAGTAATACAAACATCCCTAAAAGTGAGAGCTGAATGTTGATCTTCTCTGCAGGTACTTTAGCGCAGTTCTGTTTTGAAAGGTTTGGTGCAACATGGGTCAAAATAAAGCATATCATCTCACAAAGGCCAGAAAGTGGGCGGTATTGTTTTATTTGAGCTGTTTTCCCGCTGGACCATCAGTATGAAACACATTCCTCTGGCTATGAGACAGCAACCGCAGTGTTCAGGTCCAAGTCTCTGTCTCTGCAGCAATTTGTCTGATGGTAATTCACTTTACAGGGTGGAGATAGCAATATATCACACTTCTTTTTACTGTGGCCTTTCAGTTTCATTTAAATTCAGCAGATCGGTTGCCACAACTCATAATAAAGACGGACTCCAGCATTTTTTGTAGACATTAAACACGTTTTGAGGTAATGTTTCACATGATGCTACTTAATGTTTCTTCTTTATTAGAGCCCTAACTGACAGCAAATCAGGAGACATGCTTAATTTTGAAACTTCATTTTACAACAAGAAAAGACAACATGAAAAATGTTTGTGAAACGATATTTCTAATGAAACTGAGGATCTGAGTTGGTCATCCATACTTGCATCCAAGACATTAAAAAATAAAAACCTCTCAAATCTGAATTTAACAGGATGTTTAAACTAGAATTGGTTGTTAACCTGTTCCCTTTGTTGGCTTTACTTTTCATAAGCAAGTGATCTTTCTCTGCCAATGGACTCCTGCCTATTTGGTAAGAAGCCCAACTTTCTATCATCTCCACACAACGGGGTGGTGGTGACTCAGTTAGTGAGAAACTTGTTCTAAGCTTTAGTCGGTCACATGTTTGTGTTGGTATGAGAGAAGGCTTCCTCGTTAGCCTTGAGCCCCTGTTGTCCTCCAGGCTGCATGTGTCGGCGTGGGACTTTTGTGTGTCCTGGAGATAAAGTGAGACAGACAAGGCTGTTTTCTCTGCTTCAACAGTGGCTGCTGCTGAATGATGGCCAAGTTTCTCTGAAAGTTTTAATCTACCTCTTGTGTTCTCCTCACTGCTCTGACAGGCAAACCTAACTAACCCTAACTGCAGCATTTCTCTTTCATTCAGGGTCATCCATCTTCCTCCTCCATCCCCCCTAACTTGCTCTTAAGCTCCTTTCAGACATCCACTTCACTCTGCTAACATTTTTTCTTTTAAAGCAGCTTTGGCACTTTCTAGCTTAGAAACACTGGAATTTGCCTCATTTTACAGTGTAGTTCTTTAAATATGTACATATTATCAGTTTGAATTTTAACTATGCAAAAACAGGTAATATGTTAGTTTAACCCTTTGGGTCCTTTGAGCCTACTTTTAGACTTCTGCAACCATAAGGTCTGTTTGAGTCATAGTAAAGGGAACATTTGTGAGATTTAAGATGTGATTAGCAGTATATGTGCTAGTGGTGAAGAAGTAAATGAAGTTTGCACATAGCACAAAAGAAAAACCCTTTTAGACTTGCTTAAAAAAATCATTAAACACTTTAAGAATAAATATAAATAATCCTTTAGAATAATGCATCTGTAGCTCTAGATCTCAAATTAATCACAGTTAAACATGTAAACATTTCTGCAAAGCCCACTTCTGACAAAATGAAACAGAATAAAATGAACAAGGGCTTAGTACCAGTTCAGACATGGTCTCCATAATAACCATTCTGGCACAGTTCTGCACCATCTATTCTCACAGTCTCCTAATTTGGGGACCTTGGGTTTTAAAAGGTTATTTTAGACATGAAATTTTAAGGTAATAGATAGCTAAAACCACTAAAGAAAAAACAAAACAAACTGAACTGTGTTGAACTGAAAAATATTTTTAAGTTAGGACAGGTTTAATAGGATTGTCATTGTTTGACAGTAAATTACAGAAACCGAGACAAAGTCCATCTTTTCCATGTAATTACAGTAGCTTTAAATGTGCAAAACTACCAATAATCTGCTCTCAGTATAATAATGTATTACTTGATCATTTAGAAATTTCAGCTAAATTAATGAAACTGAAAGTCTGAAATGTTTCAGGTTATTTGTGTCACTCAGATTGTCGTCAAAATACAACCCTCAGAAGATTAAAAGAAGATTAAATGCTTGGCAGCGACTGGTGACAGTTTAGAACAAGTAGAAACACCACATTTACAGTGAAACATAGCAGCATCGTGCTTTGGAGGATCTTTTCTGTAGCAGGGGCTAAGAGGCTGGTATGAACTGAGGGAAGGAATATAAATGCAACTAAATACTAGCCACTAAGTGCCAAAAGCTGAGGCAGAAACAAGATACTGGCCTAAAACCAATAGCCAAGACAACACTAAAGTACTTACATCAAAAGTCTCTGGCTTTGTTTGAGTTTTTCAGCTACAGCCCAGACTTAACTCCCACAGAGCATGTGTGGAAAGTTATTTAGACTTTGTTTTTTGGACTAGTCCCAGTCTGCGAGCTTTAAAGAGGCTTTCCTAAAAAAAAAGGAAAAACTCTTCAAAAGTCTCAAAGCTGCAACAGCTGCCAAAGGGGCTTCATAAAGTAAGGAACTAAGAGTCAGTCATTTTAGTTTTTGAAATTTAAGAATTAATACGTTTTCACTTATTTCATTATATGTTAAAGATTATAGATTGACAATATATTATATCTGTTGCAAGGTCTTGATACAACCGTATATACATAAGCAGAGAGTAAGCAGTGTGAATTGTATGAAAAATTAATTCATATAATAATATATATTTTTATATATATTATATCAATAGGCTATTCATAAAGTATGCATTTACCAAATATGATGTAGTAGAGGCTGCAATGTAATTACTGGCTGCAAGTATGAGCTGTAACACAGGTAAGCTCCAAAAACACTGATTTACAATGAAGCCATCAAACCTGTGAAACATGAATACATTTTTCCGCTTCCTTTTGCAGTTTTTGAAAGTAGTATTTTTCCCACTGATCCACAAAAGTGTGTTCAGAGATTTCCTCATTAAATCTGACATTAGATATGTAAAAGCCAGCATCCAGAATTTGTTTATAAGTGAAGCAAGTATCTTAGTGATCAGAAATCGCTGTGAAGAAGAGCAAATAGAAAGTCGTGTTGTGGGGGGGGGGGGGGGGGGGGGGGGGGGGGGGGGGGGGGGGGGGGGGGGGGGGGGGGGGGGGGGGGGG
>JBAMHW010000010.1:3874807-3888413 GCA_037177495.1 Rhadinocentrus ornatus
AATGTTAGAGGCTTAAGGAACAGCACAAAGCGCAAAGCAGTTTTTCTTTTCTGCAAGGATCAACCGAGAGTTAAATTATTTTCTTTTTCAAGAGACTCACTCAACCAACAATTATGTTAACTTTTGGAGATCCCAGTGGGGCTTTACTAGTGACAGATTTTTGCACACTCAGCAGGTGTTTTTTTCAATCATCATGATGGCAAGGTCATTGAACACAAGCGTGACACTGAAGGCCAATGGCTTATGGTTATTATTGAACTCAGCGATTGTAAATACATTTTAGCGAACGTCTATGGCTATAATAACCAATCTAAAAATAAGAGATTAATGCACAACATGAAAACCATGACTGACGACTGGAAGTTTGATTTCTCTACAGACAAGATCATATTTGCAGGGGATTTAAAAGTGATCCCAGATGAATAGCAAGATAGGACACCAACTCCAACACCAGCTAACTACACGATTTCAATCCTCTAATCTCCAATTTCTGTAGGTCCCTTGATCTTATTGATATATGGCGCAAGAAAAAAACTGGAAAAATTACAATATACCTGACAATGCAGATTGCCTCAATGTAATCTAGATTAGATTATTGGCTGATATCAAGCAACCTGGTGGAATTTTTGTCCAGCTGTGAAATTCTCCTCTTACTGACCACTGTGCTATTACCCTCTCTGTCTCATTCCCGAGACATCCGGGGCATCGATATATTGGGGAAAGAATTCTTAGCCAGTTTGCTGATTAAAACACAGCATTGCTGTTAAAAAATGGTTATGATAAAGTGAATATTTTTTCAAGAGCATCTGGCCTGCCTCCTGATGTCCAGAAATGTGAAATCCTGGCTGTCCATGAGAATAATTTAAGCAACATTGACAACATCCCAGTGAGGACTGAAGTCAAATATCTCGGCCTAAGAATATCAAGGAATTGGCAAGAAAGGGCAACCCTTAATATCTCTTCCAGACTGATATCTATCCCAAAATCTTTAAATCACTGGTTAACACGAGATTTATCTTGGTTAGGTCGCATTCTTTTGTCTAAAACTGATGGAATATCAAGTCTTATTTACCCATGTCACTCTCTGTTTACATCATCTAACAAAATAAAATCAGCTAATTCTATTATTTTTAATTTCATATGGAAAAACAAAACTCATTATTTACGTCATTCTCAACTGGTCAGGGATTATGAAAATGGGAGATTGAGAGCCATGGAATTTGAGTCTGTAATAGCAGCTCTTAGGATCAAATGGCTGAAAGAGTTCATTTCTCAGTTTCGTTTATTATGGTACCACATTCCTAACAAACTTTTTAATAAGATTTGTGGCATTAAACTCTTACTTAGATGTGATTTTGAAGTGTCTAAAATTTCTGTTCATCTGTCAAATTTCCACAAACAAGTATTACTGTATGCAAAAAAATGTTATTTACCCACAACTTCTCCCTAACAGGGTCATCACCATGAACAGGAAATCTATTTTCTAATCCGACTGGTATGAAAAAGGGATTTTTTTGTTCATAATATTTTAGATTCCAATGGACAAATGCTTTAACGATTTTGTGACCAAGTATAATATTAGCATTTCAAAAAAGAAGGAAGGAAATGTGACAATAAATTGATTAGTTTAGTCTTTAAACAGAAGCTTTTTGGGGACTTTAATTCTTGTTCTGTTAGAGATCACATTGAAGCTTATCTAAGAAAAAAGTCATTCTCATTTTACGTATCATATCCCATCTTAACTAAAATCAAGGAAACTCATTTTAAAATAATATCGACTATATACCCTGTTAATATTTTTTTGTATAACGGTTTAAATTGATGTGGATCCTTGTTCCTTTTGTTTTTCCAAGGCTGAAACCATTAAACACCTTTTCTACGAATGCTCTGTTGTTGACTTGTTTTGGTCAGACATCCATAGCTGGTTGTCCTTAAAAATGAATAACATTCCTTTGTTTACCTATAAGGATATTATTTATTTCATGGATAATCTGGAAACAAGCATCTTAGATGTTGTCAATCTTATTATTATGCTAGGGAAATACCACATTCATACTTGTATGTGGAAAGGTTGTACTTCATCATTCAATGGGTTAATAAATAGCTTCATCCACTACTTTAAATCACTTAAATGTCAGGTCCATAAGAATCAAAAAGCTAACAAAATCTATACATGTATTTGTAAGTCCTTGCTTTTTTAATTGTGATTTGACTTGTTATTGTGCAATCTAGTTATTCATTGTTTCCTTGCCTCTTTTTTTGTCTCTTGTTCTGTTTATTGTTTATTACAATTTATAATGTTGATTGTTTACACCCTAACTTGTTGTACTGAATCTAAAAGCCAATAAATTCTGACCAAATAAATAAATAAAGGTTTTTCTGCGGGTGTTTGCTAACTCCATTCCTTTTCTTATTTCAATTCCGGTGGGGAAACAGGCTTCTGGGTAGTGTAGTTCTTTTTGTACTTGGTTACATGTAGGTTTATTGTGCAAAAACTACAAAATGGCAACAGCGCTAACGGCCCAGACTGATACGGTTCACGACCAGCTTGTTCATGTGTAGCTGAGGAGATACTGGAGGGGAAAAGTCTCCCACCTCAAAGACCGTTCTGTGGCGTAGGTGCTTTGGGAATCTCGCTTTGCATCTTTGCCAGTGAGCTGAGCTGCTGTCTGTCCCACCCACTCTCCACACCCTGATCACCCCACACCTTCTTCCCCAACCCTTGCAGTTTCAGCCGTTTTTCAAATTCGGCAGCGGGTGGAGTTACGCAAAAAGTAAAGGGTGTAGTTACACTTTTACCCCTTAGGTTTGAGAGTTTTTTGTGGATTTCCATCTTTAAAAGCACAAACATTTCATCAGTGATAATTATCAGTTAAGCTCCATGACCGTAAGGCCAACCTAAACAACCCTGGCTATAATAAGATAAAAAAAAAACGTGCAAAATTAATTTTTGCATCTATTCTAAGCTTATCAGAGATTTCGGGTTATTGGCCATGGCAAATTTATTTATATAGTACATTTATTTACATGTAAACCTAAAGTGTTCATATCATACATTCATAACAGAAGCAGCTAACCATTGCAAACGCACATGCATACAATCGTATATAAACATTAAATACAAAAAACGATAAATTCAAAGTCAAGTTTATTTATAAAGTGCTTTTCACAGGTAAAAATCACAAAGTTCTGTATTAATAAAATGGTGCAATAAAACAATGTAATAATTTAATAAGATAAATAATAACATCACCAAAAGCTTTCCTTAATAAAAATAGTTTTCAACTGCTTTTAAAAGAGTCCACGGAGTCGACCACATGGAGGGACAGGGGCGAGTCATTACAGAGTCTGGGGGCTACAGCCTGAAATGACTCACAGCAGTAATAAAAAGACTCCTAATGAAATTAGGCTGAACATGCTTCGGAAATTACATATTGAGTTTAGTTTTAAATGCAGACAGCTGTGATGGACTTCGGTCTCCACAGATTTGACCACAGAAACGTGAAGGCACCTTCAGGAGAATTGGATTTTATTCTAGGAGCAACTAAATAACAGAAACAGCTTAATTCAGCCATGTCTTCAACCTGGTTATTCCTAGTTAAACACTTTCATGTGGTCCCTAATGAGATAAAAGGGGGAGTAACTGAATGTCACTTTCTCACCAGGTATCTGAGCCAAGTGATGAGGCTGAACTTCACCAGAGAGTCCCACCTGCGCCGCTTCAACCACCTGCTCGCCTACAACCTGCCACAGGAGATGGAAATGCTGAAGTATGTTCCCGCACACACACAGTTTCAGAACACACACATGCATCGACTGCTTCCTCACACGGTGTTATAACAGGAGGTATAGAGTGTATAAATTCTGTGATGGTGACACATTATGCTGGAATGCTGATTTCTAAGTCCTTTCCAAGAAAACAACTAGACCTTCGCAGAGCAGAGACATTTCTAGGTTGCATAACAGTGTTAAAATAGACCAGAATCTGACACAAGCTCTCTTATTATTATTATTTGGTTCATAATATGTGACTGTTTGACTGAAGAAAACTAAGCTGAGAAGTTTGATGTTTCTCTTCTTCAGACCCACTCTGTAAAGAAGTAAATTCAACATGTGTTTGTCTTAAGGCCATGTGGTGTCACAAAGCAAACTTTTTTTTTTTTAAATAAAAAAAATTAAACAGATCTTAGAGAAAGTTTGGATTTAGAAGTAATCTTATTAGCGGTTCTTTGAGATTAAGTCTGTAAGCTTTAATATTTTTCAAATACTTTGTATTGTTGCCACCCTTTTGTCACCCATGGAGTTGTAGCATTTACAGCTCCTGTTTCTTTAAGCCTTCCCCTTCCGTTAAGCCGACTCTGATTGGTCAAATGACTGGTCAAACACAATGGAGTGGGACGATAGCCAAACAGGTCACTATACAGACATTAAATAAGTCGGTTTTAATGTTCTGTCATTAAATTCAAGAAGGCAGGCTGCATGTTAAGAAGCGAA
This sequence comes from Rhadinocentrus ornatus, assembly GCA_037177495.1. Classification (NCBI taxonomy): domain Eukaryota; kingdom Metazoa; phylum Chordata; class Actinopteri; order Atheriniformes; family Melanotaeniidae; genus Rhadinocentrus; species Rhadinocentrus ornatus. The sequence continues at coordinate 3,879,302 of JBAMHW010000010.1, forward strand.
AAAACCCTTTTGGCATTGACTTTTGCTTTTTATAGCAGTCCAAGCCTTTCACATGTACAAAAAGCCACGCAACACGCTGCAGAGGCAGACCTCTTTAAACTGTCAGGTAGCTGGACGAAGGAGACGCCTTCTAGATCTCTGACTTTTTCTCATCTTTGTTTAGGTCACTTCTGGAGTCTACCCATTCTTCTGTGGTGTTCTGCCACAACGACTGTCAAGAAGGTACTACATACCAACACAAACGCTGTCTGTACTTTATTTTATTTGCTTTTGGCTTTTTATAGAGGACCTAACATTAGTGTTTGTGCTGCTTTCAGGGAACATCCTGTTGTTGAAGGGGTGCCAGAGCTCAGACAAACAGAAGCTGATGCTTATTGACTTTGAATACAGCAGCTACAACTACAGGTACTTCAGAAACACAGTTTATATATATTTTTTTAAATTATCAAATAAAATAATTTGTATTTTTTTGGCATATGTTATAGCGAACAAAGTTACTTTAAATTTGTGGCTGTTAATCTGAATAGATAATGTTTGAAGATGCTCCTTTGGACTGTGGGAAGTGTGTGGGAGATTTTCCACCAAGAACTGGCTTATTCTTAAGCAAATTGGCTTGCAGATTAATCAGTAATGAAAATGAATCTCTCAAGTCTGAGGCAGCATAGATATATGTTTATTTGGATTCACTGACATATGAATGTTAGGCCTGCTGCTGGAAATACTCACTTGTGGAGTAATGTGTGTTAATCCGCAGGTAAAAGTAGTTTCCAAATGTGCTCTGTGATCGGGTTTGTGTAACAGTTGCTAAAAATGACAAAGCCCAGATGTTTGACCTATTTTTAACGATGTGTATCAGAAAAGTGCTCAGAATCTATTAATTTATTAATCAATGAAAAACATTTTTTCTTTATATCCTACTTTAGCTTATCAGACATATTAAAAACATATTTCTATTATGAGCAGTGAGTCAGAAAAACCAAAGAGCACGAGTAGATCAGGAGCAGTGAAAGATTTTGGAAAATACATGAAGTAATGTTCTTTAAAATTCCCTGAATATTTCATTTTTTTAAAGTTAACCTTTTCCTGATAAAAAGGAAGGAAATTTGAAAACAAAGGGAGGGAAAATCTATTTTGGTCGTTTTTGTCCTTGTGTTCCAGCTGATGTTATGTTTTGGTTTTGGTTTTTTAAGCAGAGAACCTGCATGTTGTAAGTGTCAGCAGGTTGTCAGATTATTTGTAGAAATGTGAGTATTTTCCTGCGTACAACTAAAAATCACTTGGATCTTTTTCATCTAGCTCTTCCATACAGAAACACATGAGGTTTCTTTCATTGAAATCTTACGTCCTCTATGTTTAAATTTAGTCTAACCGACCCTTTATAGTCCAAACTCTCAGCCCCATCTAGTTTTGTCAATCCAAATGAAAAACAAGGTGTTCTTTTCTGTTTTTGTATTACAGAACCATTTACATGCTGCACAGTTGTTACCCGCCACAACAGGGAGGCTGGTTTTGTTTTGAGTACATCAATACTATTTGTTTGGTGACGCCAAAGAAAAAGTTAAATATTTCTGTTCCATGTCGCATTTTCAAATTTGACTAAATGAAAAGTAAGACTCAAAAGAAAAGGAAATAATCATATGAAACTGACATATTTATGAGTATACACGTGTAAAAGCCTGACCTGGAATAAACTATAGTTGGTATCACTGGGTGATAACAGTAATCTCTCTGGTACAAATGAGGTTCAAGTACTGATATGAGGATGGCATGTGAAGCTTATGTAATATGGACACAGGGGGAGGATATGAAAGTATGTTGTGGGATATTTGGATGAAAATAATTTTTCACCGCATCAAATATGTCCTTTTTCCAGAATAAATGACCAGAATATATTGGTATGATTGACATTACTTAGTTAATGCTTTCTCTAAGATATGCTGGGAGATACTGGACCCATTTTAGAACTTCTGCTGTCATGAAGAATCTAGTTAACATTTTCCATTTAAATTAAGTGTGTTTTGGAAAATGTTTCCCTCCAAGTATCCTCAAGGATTATCTTTTTGGTTTCTGTCTCCTATCTCTGCTTCGTACAGCTTTGTGTCAATTCACAGATAAGAATTTGTCATATACTGTATTTAGCTAATTATTTTCTTGCTTCCTTTAGAAGTTTTTATGGGAGAAGTATTTGCTTGTTTTTTCTCCCTTCATGCATTCTTGCACCAGAATAAAAAAGGACAGTGTTGTAGCTATGGGTGCGGAATCGTTTTATTAAATGTACAGACCAAAAGGTACAAATATGTACAGATTTTTAAGCTTGAGTGTTTGTAACCTGTGTCCATTTTTGAGACCCTTCCTGAACTCTCCTTTCTTAGTGTGTGCTGCTGTTGCGTCACCATTACTCATCCTCCTTCCATTAATTCTCCCCCCAGCTAAACTTTAGTCCCCTAAAACTCGATAGAGTGGTCGGTAATCTGCAAAAGCAATCGATTGAGTGACCCTGATCCAGAGACAAACAAACACCAAAGTCACTGAAAACTGAGGGGGAAAAAATAAATATATAAAAGAACTGACATGTTTCTTTAATATTTGCTGACTCTGGATGTTATAATTCAGCCTGGTAAAAAATATTCATTGCAGATGTTATGTAACCACAATTTGACAGGCCGGTGAGGACGCCCAGGATGAAGGGGATGGCCTGTCAGTGTGACTTATGGAGATGATGGTGTGGTGGATTTCCACTGCAGCTTGCAAACAGGTTGCATATAGAGATGGACAAACTGGAATGTGATTGTGTGTCTAAGGAGAACTTATGTTTATGCCAATTACTGTGGAGCTTATTTGTAGATGGTTAGACCGGCCAGATCCTTTCAGCTTAAGGCCCTTTAAGTCTATCCAAATGTTACACAGCAAACATTGGGCCCACAAATGAAGCAAGTGATCATGTACAGAATAGACACACCCCCCTCTGCATACTTTCTGTCACATACTGTGGGTGTTTAAAGATTTTTCTTTCTTCATTGGCTACAAGAGGAAATAGACAGGGGGACAAGCCCAGAATGTAGCCTCCCACAGAGCAGAAGGGGGCGGGGGGTTATGTTGAAAACAGTCCCAGGCCCTGATAACAGTGTGGGAACCAGTTTCCAAGTGCTACGTGACCTCATGCAGACACAGTCTACTGTATTTGTACTGGGTTAAATCACTTCGACAGCAGTAGAGAATTTAATCGAACATTGTTTATCTGAAATAGAATTTAAGCCTTTATTTTAATACCAACTGTTACAGCGTTTATTGGTCTAATTTATACCTGGTTTTAGCTAGTCTGCTTTGCATATGTGGGGCACGTTTTTACGTAAGGTGTTACAAATCAGCCAAAGCTGCATGTCAGTACTCACTTCCTTCATATGCTGGATCAGCTGTGTTTATATTTTAAATGCTGAACACAGACTACAAAACAAACCCTCAGGGACCAGAAGCAGAGGCAGTGAATGAGAGTTGCAGATATAAAAAACAAACACACACACACATACACAGGTTAAATAACTTAAATAAAAATAAGGAAATGACGAATACACATACACAGAAAAATGCTTTTCCAAAGATTTCAGTAGATTACAATAGATAAGATTAAATACTTAAATTTAATGAAAAAAGAAAATTGGAATAAATAAATAAACAACAGAAACATATTGAATTGTATCTTTGTGTGTATAAGCAGATACAGGGTTATGTTTTCAGTGACCATAAAAAGTAGCAATAGTGCAAATATACATGAAATGAATCATGTTTTGCTCTTCTGTTCGTGTTGCAGGGGGTTTGATATCGGGAACCATTTCTGTGAATGGATGTACGACTACAACTGTGAGGAGTTTCCCTTCTTCAAAGTCAATACCCAGAACTACCCTTCAAAAGCCCAGCAGGTGTGTGTTAATTGTTTTTAACGTGCTGATGTTTATTTATTTGTTTTTTCTCTGATTGGACCACTAACTGCTGTAAGATGTTTGCGCTTAGCTCCACTTTATTGAAAGCTACCTGCGTGAGTCCAATCAGGGGTTTGACATCTTGAGCGCAGATGACCAAATGAAGTTGAAGGAGGACATGTATGTGGAGGTCAACAGGTGAGTCCAACAGTCTGACTCAGTGGAAAGTTTACATTTGAAAGGCTTTTTTTTTTCTTCCTTTTTTTTAAAGTACAAAGCAAAATGTTTTTGTGTTTTTGAGTGCAGGTTCTCCCTTGCATCTCACTTCTTTTGGGGCTTATGGTCCATCATCCAGGCCCGACTGTCCACAATCGAGTTTGGATACCTGGTAAGCTTTATATTTCTTAATTTTTTTTAAATCATCATGCCTGCCATGTTAGTATTTTTACCTCCTGGAGGATGCAGTGTCAAGGTCAGAGGCTGTCAGAGCATATTGCCATGATTGCCTGAAGGGATGTCATGACCTGAGCCAGGACAGCTCCAAATGCCAACACAAATAATGTTAACATTAGCAAATTCACAAACTAATTTTCATTTACAGCATTTAATGAAACATGTTGGCTAGACTAAAGAAATATTTCTTTTTACAAGCAGATTCTTGGACTACTGTTAACTGCTTGCACATTACTTTAATAGCATAACAAGTAATTTTCCTCATTTAATGCAAAAAATGCTGCCCTTCCTTGTTATGAAAAGCTATTACAGAAGTTCATAATATTTTCTACATGTTACAAGGTTTAAAATCAGATTTATTATTACTTGAAATTGTGCTTATGTGTCAATGCTCATGATAGTGCTTTTTTTTTTTTTTTTTGCTGTGTAGGAGTACGCCCAGGCCAGATTTGATGCCTACTTCCAGCAGAAAAAGATCTGGGCCCCTTAAGGGAGCAAGATGACTGTAAGATTTGACAGCCAAAATGTCAGAAAGCAGACATACAGGCTGATATAGATTCCACGATCTACGCTTTTCTTACACTCCCTGTATTGAAGGGATTTGCAGCCTACTGTTGGTGTTGTGTTGACCAAAGCCGAAGCTTTATCTCATGGCTTGGCGCTTAAAGTATGCCCCACAATCCATTGTAGCTCAAAGTTTACACTGCGCTACTATCTGAAGTTCAACAACAACAACAAAACAGAAGGAGAAGACATCAAATTTTACTAACTTTCATTATCAGGCAGAAGTGCTCTGCTTCTGTCTTGTTCAAACCATATTGCTAACAGAATGGTTTTGAGAAGGAGAATGGTGGATTCCGGTTACAGCTAGATCGAAAATGTTAACATTGCATCAATGTGTATGTATAGATCATTCGCTAATGAAAACGCTCTATGGGAAAAAACCAAAATGCAAACTTCTCTGGGTAGTCTTGCTCACTGAGGAAGCTAGTTGCTGACAATGTAATATTACATTATATATATATACGTTTTAGTGTGCCAGTAGCCTGGCCTTATCTGGTACTGGTGGGCTGAATAGGCTAGTCTAGTGGAATCACGACTTGATTTATGGGTCTAATTTTTGTATACTTGCTGTTTGTTTGATTTCCTTTTTTTAAATGGATGTATTGTACATTGTTTTTGGCCAGGGCTGATACAGTTATTTTGTTTTGTTAATGAGGTGACTGTATTCCTGAGTGGCTCCACCAAATCAAAACCAAGTCATCAAAATCCAGGCATCTTTGTATGCCTAATTGTTTTTGACCTTCTTAAAAGTAATCCTCCAACAAAGAGTGGATGTGTGGAGGATTTTAAATTATTGTTTCTGATCACTGTGAAAAGGAGATTAAAATCTTCAGATTTGTGTAATTTTACAAAGTAGGCCTACATTGTCTGATGGCTGCTAAGTTTTGTATTGGCAATCATATAATAGACAGGAGCTGTACAGTGCACATAACAGTGGTGTTGGATTTGGTGATTGGACACTGGTGTTTTGGCACAAGTGCCTGCTACCAAGTTGCCTAATCATTGCACCCATAATCCAGAATAATGATTCAGTGATCTCATCATGCAGCACAGCTAATTTTTGCATTAATTACTACTTAATAAGTTGCAAATTAACTGCTATGCAGTTAGTCTGCTACCACTTTTAATCTAATAGTGCATTCAGAGAAATACTTGTCCTCAAATATGAGCTAATATTATGACTGCTGTGTACTAAAGCATGGTAAATTTCTGACTTTAGGCACATATAAAAAAAATAAAGCACTGCGATGGAGTAAGGAGTGTGCCAACTTTTAACAGTTCTAATTTTAGGTGTTATCCACTGCATAGAGTTAGTTTTTAAAATATCTATAGTGTTATAGAATTAAAACTGTGACAAACTAACACCATCAAATTATTTTACATGATACACTTAAATATTTGTCTAAGACAGTCTTCACTTTGCCATTTTCTTTAATGTGAACTACAATGACCATTACAACTGATGTGATGTAAACACATTTTTTACATTTTCTGTATTGCCACGGTATCAAATGTTGACTGAGCATACTAAACTGAAATTCAGCTAAGCCACACTTGCTAATCTATCTTTATCTCTTTTGCTACATATCATAAAACACAAAAACATTTAGTTAAAAAAAAATTACATTTGTTTTTCTTTTTAAAACAGAAATTTATAAAGTGAAGACCAAACTAGCATCTGTGCTACAGAAGGTTGAGGCTAGTTGTACAGCTAGCTTTAGCCAACGCTAATTTGCAATCTGATTCTGACCTGGATAAGGCCACTAATTTTAATACATTTACAACTTTACAATTGGACCTACAAGTGAACCGTTTAAGAGTGCAGCTAAAAACCAATCATAATGTTGGATAAGAGTAACAGAAGCTAACTAGCGTAGCACAGATGTTCAGCACATTTTGATTGTTTTTACTTTTTCCATTTGGGGGGCATTTCTTTTATTTAACATATGTTGTTTTTATTGGGTATTGGCACCTCTCAAACTTTAAACCCTTTTGTTAATTTTTTTGTTTTTTTTTTACTTTTTTTGCCACTGTTACCTAACTGTGCAAGTTAGCCTTGCTCACCATTTATTGGGACAAGCTAACACTTGTTGTTAGCCTAACAGCCAAATGAGCTCATACACAATTAAAAAAAAGTGTGTTTAATGTATCCTGACAGACAAATTGGGTCACTTTGTAATTAACCACTTAGTCAGTGATTTTTGGTTATAGTCAACTAAAGATCACTTATTAGCAGAATGTGTTAATAAATTAGTAATTTGCTTTAGGATGAAGGTGTTTAGCAAGTCAGCTCAAAAGATCACAGTAGTCATAATATTGCTTAACATCTGCCAACATGCAAAACACTTAATTTTGTTTGTCACAATGGATAGAAAATACATAACCATGACACTGTGCTGCTACAAATGAAAGCTGTGCAACCACCGCAAAGACTGATATGCATCTATATGATTTTTTTACATCTAGATATATTTCCTTCTTGTGAATCCGTGGGATTTAGCATCATGTGACTGTGTGATGATGATGTTTAAAAATTGCATTTATTACTACATTATTAAAATACTGAACTGGTTACTACACACCTAATCTGATACTGGAACCAATCAGAGGCATTTGAATGTCCACGGGGCACTTTTAAGGATGAAAATTTTTTTTTTTTTAAATGAAAATAATGTTGTTAAAACTGTGACTATTAAGATGTTGAAATGTTAGTTTTACTTTAAATGCTAGTGTAACCTATTTATATTTACTTTTGAATGTGTTTAATGTTTAGATTTATTTTTTATTTTGATATACTGGACTTGAGATCCACCAGCAGAATGTGCAGTGCGTTGTACTGTACAGATATTAATATGTAAAGTGTATTTCTTTAAAGTCTGTCTCTTTAATTTTTTTAAGAATCTGATCCAGTGATGCTTTCTTTTGCCTAGCCTGATTTTTTTCTTTAATGAACTTTTCTTAAATTTTTTTACGTATTGCTTGCCCTGACCGTTCACTATTTACTAATAGTTGAAAAATAGTTGACCTGGTCATGTGTCATCATACTATATTCCATACTAATCACTTCACCTGCAGAATCACATACCCTTTGGGCCAGGAGGCCTAAAAACATGGCTCTGATTGGTTCCGCCAGTCCAACTGTAATTATGTCCAGTAGAGAACAAATGTACATCCCACTTCTGTTTCTTTTATTGTAAAATTCACTTACATTTATGTAAACAAAAAAAATTATATATCATTTATAAATAATCGCAGAGATTTACCTTTTTATTATTATTATTATTATTATTATTATTATTATTATTATTATTATTATTATTATTGCATACATTGGGGTAATGCTCTGTTCTGTGATGAGCAGCTACAACTACACTATAATGTTATTTACAGCATTCACCTCTGCTATCTATGCAGCTATAGTAAATGTGTAATCTAAAAAGGTTCTGGGTGAACTGCTGTAGCACATAAATGACCTTGGCTGTAAATTTACTGCTTTGCACAAATAAAGTTTAAAAGAAGCAACCTACTGTGGGTGTCAGGTTTGTTTGGACAGGTATTCACACGTGAAAAGACTGAAACCAAGGTGACTGAGAGGATTTCAGGCTGATAGTCCTAAATATTAACTTGTATTTCTGAAACTATCCTGGATGTTTATTAGAAGTAGGAAAATATTTATATTTGAATGTAAATTAGATTCTATCAAATTCTTCAGGGACACAAGATATTAGGGATTTTTTTGTACACCTGCAATTATGCATTTCTTTTTAGGTTTCTCAAAATTAGGACAATAGTTCATAGGTGTCCTAAATGAGAATATGACAAGCAAACAATAAATATCAGTGAAAGAGCACATAGTTAGTTGGGTCCAGAATGAAACCGGTCAATAACAAAAAACTGTACTAAAATTCTTTTAATGTTTTCCCGGCTGATGCCTAACTTTTCATTAGTATTGATTCTTACAGGTTAAAATAAATGAAGATTTTTCAGTAATATGAGTTATAGTTAAAACTATTTCACAGTTACCAATTGAAGGTCTAATTTTGAATTAATTAGAGATTCACAACAACAATAAATTCTAAATAAATTAGTATTCAAAATCTGAAAATCCATCCATCCATTTTCTGCCGCTTATCCGGAGTCGGGTCGCGGGGGCAGCTGCCTAAGCAGGGAAACCCAGA
>JBAMHW010000010.1:3892849-3930150 GCA_037177495.1 Rhadinocentrus ornatus
CTACTGTGCCCACCAGCACCCTCTGCCGTAGCCTTGACTCTGCAACACCCACAGCCTCGGAAGCTCTCCACTTACGTGCCGTCCTAACCTTGATCCCAGCCTGGACGACCTTTGGGTCACTGGACTCCCGGTATTGAAGCAGCTACCTCGACCGAGAGACCATAATCTCCTCGCTCAGGCTGCTTATGGGGAGCTTCAGCTTGGTAATCTGCCTGAAATCAACAATATTCTCCTGTTATTACCTCCACCAAGGCGGAGGTTGTGTATTTGACGGTGTTGGTCTGTCTGTCTTTTAGCAACATAACTAAAAAAGTTATGGATGGATTTAAAAATTTTTTTGATTTAAAAGGATTCTTGACTACGGACAGATGGGGATTTTTTTTTTTTTTTTTTTTTTTTTGCCATTAGAGCTTCTTACTTAAAAATAATGCCCACAGTCACTGATAAAAAAAAACACTGACCAGTTCTCTGTACTCAGCCTTGTCCGTCACTGATACACCCCACATCTGCAGAGTAATTCTGCAGATGACAGGACTCAGAGTTCTTTAGAAAGTCTGAGGTGTACAGTGTAAAAAGAAATGGTGAGAGTACAGTCTCTTGTGGTGCTCCTTCACACCCGACTACCATATCAGATACGTAAGAAAACATTGATAATTTGTTAAAAATTCAGATCTACTTCCTCCATACTATACAGTCAATGTTTTGAGACTCAGAAACACAGTACTGTACTGACATTTTTGGCACAGACAAGTTGCAGTCTAGTTTTAAATCTCTCAGCATAGCATCAACTCTCCATTTAATTAAAAACTTGACAACAGCAGGGCGATTAAAAGAAGAAACATTCATCACAAACTGGTGAGTTAAAGCAAAAGAAACATCTAAAACCTGCAGGACAGTGGTCCAAGCAGACTACCATGCAAGAACACCATTTTTTGAAAAACTCTTGTAAACACAAAGTACGACTGAAAGTGATTCAGAATATCATGACTGTCGGAAGCTAATTTATCTGTGTCATCTTTCATGCTTAAATGCAGCACATTGTTGGACGCAGGCAGCCTGGACAGATTTGTATGGAATATTGATTTAGATAATGGACTTTGAAACAAGTGAGATGGTGGAATACTGCACCAAGAGCAGCAATTAGTCACACTTGGCCTGCTGGAATGAATTTGCAGCCAATTTCACAATATCACCTTAACCAGTGTCACACTGTTGCCAGTAACAGCAACTCTGCTGTTGACGCAGTCTGACGTGACAAACACGGCTCATGAAGTTCTAGCATTTATAAAATGGAAGTTTGTATTTATATTAGATGTAGAGAGAATAGCTGCTAACCATTATACAGTTGTTTTGCTTTACTGTTAGTGGTGTTATAAACCATACTTTACAAAGTATGGTTTATAACATTGCTTTGTAACATTTTCACTGATGAAAGCCAGATCACACTCCTAAATACAGTTATCAGTTCTTGGCTTTGTACCTTGCCCTGTTATGAAACAGAATAATCAATGTCCCTGATGTCTCACAACATACTTAGATTTAATAGAATAAAATGTTTAATGTACAGCCACATCTGAAAATAACTAAATGCTTGTGGGAAAAGATCAACTCAGCATCTTTGGCCGTCACTCCTCACTGAACATTTTGAAGTTGGAGTCACTGCCAGCTTGCTAGGTGCCACATTAAAGGCAAAGGTATTTCTCCTAAAGCATGTACCTACTTAAGAAACACAACAGATTATAGAAGTAAAACAAACATCAAAACAGAAATTATCTCAATATTATCTTTAGGATCTGTGACAACTGGACTGGACTTTGAGCATACTGCCAGTCCTAGTACAAAGTGCAGGTAATGCCTGAATGAGCTCATGTGGATTGAGCAGGTGTATTTCAGAGAATTTACACTAGGTGAGTGTGCATGCTCATGACACTTTTTCAAACTCTGCATCACATATGTAGTAAACAGGCAAATTATAGACAATATTGAGAGTTTATCAGTGAAAACTGCTTCAGTCTTGGGATTTTAAAGGACTTATTTTTCTACTTTTTTTTTTTGCCTTTTTTCTTAATGAGATACACCTCCCATTGCTGTCATGTGAGCCCCTGCATGCTGTGGACTGGAACTGTCCTCCCTCAAAAAACAGGGAAATGATAAATCATTTGTGGATGTTACCAACACAACTTTTTGACATGTATGACCTCAGCTGCTTTTGTTAATAAGTGCTTGTAAAATCTCAGAGGACACCTGACAACCTAGCAGACAGTGATTTCTAACATGGTGTTGATGCTGTGAAAAAAAATTCCATTTAAACTCAAATCTTTATATTTTCCTAATAATTATCAGGTATAGTTTTGACCAAACAGTGAATGAAAATGTCCATAATTTCCAAATATTAGAGTTACAACTCCAGTGTTGAACCCAGATCCCCTGATTTTAAGTCCTTGAAGCTTTTTTAATTTAGTTCAAGCCAGTCAAAAGTCAGAATTTGAGCAAATTTATCCTAAAATAAATGATTTATTATCTAACATGACATTACAATTACATGCATTGCTGTTGGGCCAAAGCTGGTTTACTTGAGCTTGTGTGACTTTTCTATGTATTTTCATATTGCAGTGAATAAGAAGCTATTTAGCCACATTGCATCAGTATCATTACCAGCTGCTGTTGAAAAGACTTTGAAAAAGAGATTTTTTTTTTGTTTTGTGGGAGCTTATTGAGATCTCTCTAACATAAAGAATTTTCATTTGGATTTTTCTATCTGGACAATGATAGTTTAAGTCCTTATCCTTTCAAATAACTTGTGGTGAGTGTTTAGGGCAGAGTAAAAGGCCTAAAATCAATAGTAAGTGGTTAAAAGGAGGTAAAGAAAAGATAAAAGGGAAAAATGAGGAGGAAATGGGGTGTAAATGCACGTGTGTGTTTATATTTGTGTTTGGAAAGGAATGTGAGCAAGCTGCAAGCACAGACTGGGGGAGGGACAAGGATCAATGACCACTGCTTAGTGGGTTTTCCTTTTAAAAGTTCTAGGAAACAGCAATAAACAATAATAACAATGTTTTTGTTATTGCTTGATATATCTTAATCTGTACTTGATTCCATGACACTGAGACATTTAGAGACTTTGCTTCCCACTGCTGACACAGGGCCCGACAGCATGGCAAGAATTCAGTGGAGGTGAATCTTAATTCAAAGAGTAGTGAGACACTAACTTTAGCATGTACAGCTGGGAAATTTTGCCCAGGCAAGTTTGTTTACATCATAACTGTGACAGCTAAACTGGGTGTGACTAAGAGCAGTTTTACTGGTATTGATCCATAAATACAGGTAAGACATTTGATGACCTCATCAGGACAGGACAGTGTTAATGAGAATTTAGTCAGCTAAAATAATCTTATGTAAATTTTTATTTGGGATTTAATTAAATTAATTAATTTATTTTGGTAGCTAAGCATTTATTCTTTGCTTTTAATTTTTTTACTTTTCAGTCTGTTCAACAGATGCTCCTAACCGCAGTCTGATGCTGAATTGGTCAGTTGAGTGAACTACACAACAGGCAAATGATGGCGATCAAACACAAAGTATTAACCCTCAAGTGCTCTGAGTGATTCTTAAACATCTTACTTTATTCATTCATATGTAAACAAGTGATGAGATTCAGAAATGTAGTATCAAAGATATACATTTATTTATGTCCTTTCCAATTTTCTTTACATTTTTAAAGTAATGTTTTGACCTCCATACATAATGACAAATCAAAATATATTCAACGAAAGCTTATTTCAATCCCAAGTCAAAAACTTTAATACAATTTTTAGCAAATATGAAAAATCACTTAACAACGTTCTTGAATGTCATAGAAAAATGAATTTTTGGCCATCACTAATGAAATAAAAAGGGCTTTTTGTAAAGCTAAACTCAGGACTGTTGCTGATTGTTGTAATCAATATTACAAATATATAATAATAAACTTACATTATTGTAACTGATAAACTGTTAATGTTCTTAATTTTACACTACCCATTGGATTATGGATGGATTTAATGGTAAAGTATTCCCAAACTTTTGACTGGTAGTGTAAATGCTTGTAGAACAATAATGGTTTAAACTCTGCAACACCGGCTCAACAGTGCCACCTGGTGGCGGCAAAACATCATTAACAATTTCCGGTAAAGCATTTAGAAAATCTTAAACCGAGCTTAAAGTCTTTTTGAATTATATTTTCTTTGGTTAAAGGCACTTTTTTACTGGTTAAACTAAAAACTTTACATGTTATAGTTCTGGGGTACCTGGCCACTTAAGTGGTCAGCAAAGGCAAGGCAAGGCAGAATAGCACATTTCATGTACAGGACAATTCAAAGTGCTCATATAAAAGCCAAATTTGTAGGTGCTGATTGAGTAAACTTTAATTTGGAAAAACAGTTTTTTCTTAAAAAACTTGACAACAGGTTAATTTTTGGATCAAATTATTCTTAAGGCGGATTTATGCTTGTGCGTCGTCTGCGTTCGCATCACCGCCGTAGGCTCTGCGTGGCTTCGCAGAGGCTCGACGCGCACCTCTCACAGACTTGACGTGCACCCCTGCAACGCAGATGGTTGACACGGAAGTACCCCCTTGCAGTTGGTCAGTTTGGCATCACGTGTTGCCGGATATCTGGATCTTGTGGCTGAATTTGTGTGGTAACTACCGTTTTTATTAACTTCATTAAGTTCATGGTGGCATAATTTCTAAACACATTTCTGTTTACCATGTTTGTACCTATAGTTTTCCATTAAGGGTACTTAAGTAACCCCAAAAGTGCAGACACTTCAGAATTAGCAAATAATTGATGACAGTAACAATAGTTGTTTGGGTTAAGTGTATGTATAAAAACGGTCAACTGGGCCAATAAATTGTATTTCAAGACAATAAATAAATAAGTTTGGATATATTATTACATTTGTCCCTACACTGCTATCAGTCACCTCTATGTGCTTTACAAGAAAAGATAAATAGAGTATACACAAGGCACCCATCAGAAATACATATTATGAGCAGGTGCAGACCTACATCACAACCCAGAGTGCACATGACCATTAACAGTTTGACAGTTAACCTGTGTCCATGTTGGGGTTTTAACCTTTGTCAACTTATTTTTAAAGTTGTAAGTTTTCTCTTTTCAGAGAGAAATATTCAGAATGTAATTCAGTTATATTGACAGGCTCAGTCTCAAGTCTAGAAAATGATATGAAACACATTGAATATTCTGAAACTGGTCAGCATACAAGTGACTGTGAAGCCACTAGCTGTTAGTTTTTGTGTATAATATTTTATTGCCTATTACATGCCCATTATTCAGGTAAATCAGTTGTATTACTAAAGATCTAGGGAAATGAAATGAAACCAGATGAAGCATATAAAACTGTACTTTGACTTCAGTATCCTGATTATTATTTTGCAAGTGAGGTTGTAAGATTGTTTAAACACATCCAGCATCTTACTGGAATATTTGAAGCTCCTTCTCCCCCAAAATTCAAACAGACTGAGCATCAATCTGAATCAAATATAAAATATCAATGTAACCGAAGTTACCTAATCTGACAAAGGAGGCACTGCTGTGACCTTATGACAATGTATGTCATTAAAACAACAGATGTTCTAATGACAAAAAATAAATAAAATAGAAATAACAAAACATTTAATTAACCAAACATTTATGGCTCCTACACCCACCCTCTGACCACCTCATGAATAAAAGTCCAACTCCACCACTGTTTCAGACTGATATACATTTAAGGTCATTTATGGTAATTAGAGTGTATCAGTAATGTCCAACTTTATATGCCAGATATTTTTTTCTTAAAAGCTATAAAGAAATGTTAAAAGTACAGTTTGAGAATTTAAAATTTAAGCACCTGTTATTATAACCAGAAGGGGGAGAAATTGCCTCAGTTAAAAAAATTCAGATACTGGCACAAACGTTTAAACAGTAATTGTCACACACAGGTCACACAAGCAACTTTAATCAAGATACAATCAATGTTATATTGCCTCATAAGTGTTTTACAATGAAGACAGATTCCCAGAATAAAGAACATTTACACTCTGTACATAGATCCTGCAGATTTCTGCATTTATTTTATATTCATAAGCATAATTAAAATTGGATTTATATATAAAATCTGCATAAAATAAAAAATAAAGGCATATTTTATGTATGTGTAAATATGTTTAAACAAGGTATAAACTACATATTGCATTCACTTTACTGAAATAAACGGCATACAGTTTATTTCACACCTATGGACATGTATTATTCTTTAACTTGCCTGGCACCTTTAAAATTTCAGGATTTCAAGGAGTTATCACATCAGTGTCACTACTTCTATTTGCTTCTTTAACTAGCTTTAACTAAGACAATTAATTTGCATTTAGTAATTCTACCTTTACAATAACATAAATATGTGCCCTACACAGCAAAAGGAATCCCACTTGAAAACTCAAAAGCTGCAGTATGTATGGTTTTAATGTAATGATTATCAATATATTATAATATAGTGATAACTTAATGCTGATTTGAATAAATAGTCCAATCCATGAGCTTTTAGGCCGTTTATTTATATGCTTGCAGGGAAAAGGGGTTAAAGACAGAAGGGGATGGCATGTATTAAAGGGCCCAAGGCCAGGAAACAATCTGAGCTGGCTGCATAGAGGAACTTAATCCCAAGGGGAAATGAAAAATTATTGAAAATATAATAATAAAGACTGAATTAGAGTCAAGTTTTGAAGAAAGGTTAATCTTGTAAAATGTCTCAGCATTATTTTTATACGACAAAAAGTAAATAAACTATCTGCTTTGCCCAACCAATTTATAAAAATTTAGACTTTAGCAGATTGAAACATACTTTATAGTAATGAGCAGAAAATGATCTAAGGACTTCTAATCACTGGCATGACTGTTCACAGAATATCCTATTTACTTTTGACTGTGTGCTGTGTAAAATGTAAACAGCAATGATCTGCTAATATTAAATCTCTAGGTCTTGCCAAACAAGAAAAGCAGCTGCCTGGTTACTGCAGTGTCCTCTTGAGGAAATCAACCAAGAGGTGATGAGGGAAACCAAAATCCATCTGAGTCAACACAAAGCCCTGAGGACAGAGAGAGGGTGAGACAGATGTAACGTGAGCACAGACGTGCAATGTAAATGAAACAAGGGCCAAAAGGAAAAAAACAAGCAGCTCTCACATCCTGATGAAGCACTTCTGGGTTGATGATGTCAAATAAGTTTGCACCTTGTTTGTCCATCAGCCGGGTTATCTCGACTCCAAGAACTGGAACACACACATTTCTCAGCAGGCGTTACAGAACATGACAATCACCTCATGAGGTATATCTACAGCAGTAGTTATTAAAAGACTATATTAAAATGTATCTCAGGTGTTATCGGTGTAAGAGAGGTGAAGTTTGACCAGAGTGTCTCACCAGACAGGACTTTGGGAAGGCCTATTTTCTCCACAGCTTCTTTTAAAAACTCTCGCTCTGCCTCATCATGCACCTATATACAAACAAGGAAAGGGGACTGAACAAGTCTAATCAAACAATATATTAATTTTCTGTCTATGGCTTCAGAATCTGCATCATCTAACTGGAATAATATAATCATAATTAATTTAAAATATGAGTTTTCATATACATTACTGTAGCTTGTTTAATAGACATTAAGCACACAGAGATACACATTTCCAATTAATTATTATTTCTGAATAAGTCTTTAGACACAGAAGAAGTTACCCATTATTTTCCTAAATTTCTGCAACAGAGGTCAGGGAGCTATGTTGTTTCCTTCATAGCCTTATTAACGGGAACTTCTTAGTGGCTCAGAAACACCAGACCTTTCCTTGAAATATGGTATTACAAGAAACTGTCAATGGAAGGAACAACAGCAGCATAAAACTTACCAGTTTGTTCTCTGAGGGCAGCTCAGCACGAAGTACTGTGATCCTATAGATATGCAAGATAAAATATTACCACATAAACGACACAGAGAAGCAGATTATTTAATGACATGATGACATGTAGTTCTACATAGTTTAATGAGATAAATTGAAGTTTCTCCCACACAATAAAGCTAAGCTGATCCAGCTTAGCATTTTACTATAGGATGAAAACTACTTGGACACAGTCATGTCCTCGTTAGAGACACAATCATATCTCCTTTATTCTTTGTAAGTTTGTTTTGTCCTTGATTCTGAATCTCTGCACATCTGGTGGAAATGTGCAGAGAGTCCTGTTTATATTTGAAATTGAAAGGATTTAGCTTCACCTACAATGATGCATTTGTCCAATAATGTTTTGTTCTCTCTTTTAGAAGCAATTTCAGGGGGACTTTCTTATTAAATAAAATATTATATGTATTATTAAGTTCAGAGAGGAAAAGATGATTTTCTAACCATTTGAACTAGTTTATTTTATAACTTGGTTTCCTTTTTTTACATTGCACTTTGTAAGTGAATGGCAGGTTCACGGATAAATTATGTAGAGTTTGTAAGGTAGGAGTGTGTAGTCTCATTTCGTTGTAGCTGTAGTCAAGCACTTTAGTTGGTTCCTCTAGAAACTTTATCCTGAACCTGTTACTATCTAAATTGACACTTAAGGAATGTCTTTTTGTCTTGCTTCAATTTCTTCATCATTTCACTTTAACCTTATCTGTATGTAGTGCGTCTATTTATACCTTAGCACTAAAAACCTTCATTAAAACAAGAATTTAAATCATATTGTAGAATTAGTGTTAGGACTTTTGTCTTTAGATGTGGCTAAACTATTTTTTCTTATCTCATCAATTTGACTGTATGTAAAGGAGGCAAGAACAATATAAAGCTAAAGGTTGCAAGGTCTTCTTGAGACCAGGAATTTGAAATACTTTGTTTTGTGGTATTTTTGCTTTAATGTAAACATGTTTTTTACCAGTGCTGTCACTTAGCCCACAAATGTGTAATTTTTGTTAGAAAAAGATGCCAACAAAGGTCTTACTCGTTCCGTTTACTGTGCAAGAAGAGTTTCTTGTCCGCATAGGAAGCTGTGACATCTACAGCTACCACCTAGACACCAGGAACAAATAAAACACAAGTCAAACAGAAACCCTCATGTAGGGAAACATGAAGATATTTTATTATTAATTTAGAGATCTCGTGTCATTTTTTAAAGACCATTCCAATCTGCCAAAATATGTAATAATAAAAATAAAAATAATTAAATCAGAATTTTGGACTTTTTAGCCAAAAGGAATGTACATAAATATGAAACTCAAAAACTTAATTTATTTCAGTAATCTAACTTAAAAAGGTGAAGTGAGATATTTCAAGCATCTATTTGTTATAATTTTGATGATTAGGGTTTTTTAAGTTTAGGAAAACCGAAAAAATCACAATCTCAGAAAATTTGAATATTAAATTATATCAATAAAAAAAGGATAATGAATACAGAAATGTTGACTATCTGTAGAGTTTAGTCATGCATATGAACTCAGTACTTGATTTGAGTCCCTTTTGCATAAATTACTGCCTCAATGCGGCGTGGCATGGATGTTATCAGCCTGTGGCCCTGCTGGGGTGTAATGGTAGACCAGGATGCCGTCAACCCTTCTGCATTGCTCGGTCTCATGTGCATCATCGTTCACTTTTTCTCATATTTTCTATGGGGTTCAGTTCAGGAGAGTTTGCTGGCCAGTCAAGCACAGTAATCTCTTGGTCACTGAACCAGGTTTGGGGTTTTTGGCAGTGTGGGCAGGTGCCAAGTCTTCCTCATCAAAAAAGAGCACTTTGGACCGCTGTTCAACAGGCCAGTTAATTTTTTCTTTAGTCCAGGTAGGACGCTGCTGACATGTTTTTTTCATGAGCGGCTTGACAAGAGGAATACAATATTTGAAGCCCATCTGTGTGCAGTGGCTTTCAAAGCACTAACTCCAGCCTCAGCCCACACCTTGTGAAACTCCCCCACATTTTCCTGACCATCCTCTCCAGGCTGCGGTCATCCCTGCTGGTTGTACACCTTTTTCTTCCTCATGTTTCCCTTCCACTCAACGTTTTATTGATATGACAGCACTTGTAGAGCATCCAACTTCTTTTGCAATTACCTTTTAAGGGTTTCCCCTCCTTGTGGAGGGTTATTTGCTCAGAAAGCCAAGTTCGGTTGGGAAGGTGTGAATACGCAACTGAGCCCTGGTCGGCTTACAAACGTAGGTCTCAGTTAACTTTAAATGAAACAGGAGGCTGACAGCAATGCAAAGAGGACCGTGGGTTCAACTCAAGGCATTATGGGTAAAAAAAGCTAAAACACACATGTGTAGGAGGTTGCTCTGGCCGGAAGAAATTGCTAGTGGTCAGATGTGGAATAATGCAGTAAAATGCAGGATGAAGAAATATGATCGAGACTGCTAAGATCTGATTTCCACTATTTTCACTAATGTGGCAGAAACAGAAGTTTTCCCGCATTAACCAACAGATGAGTGAATTTTCTAGGCTGCACAGTGGTGTGGTGGTTGGCACCGCAGCACCACAGCAAGAAGGTTTTTTTGGTGAGCAAATGGTTGCTTGTGCAATAGATTGGCGACCTGTCCAGGATGTACCCTGTCTCTCGCCTGCTAATTGCTGGGATAGGCTCCAGCTTCCCCCCGATCCTAAATTGGTATAAGCGGTTTAGATAATGAATTAGCTAATTTTCTTCTATTTTTTTTGTTTGACACATCAAATTGTTAAAACCATGTTACATCTTTTCACTCAAAAGGTAGTAGTAAAGTCATCACGCAAAATTTTTTATCTGGTACAAGAACAAAACAAATAACATTTTGCTTTCTTTAACTTCCCAAAAACTGCTGAGAATATCCTGTCACAAATTACCACTTCAAAGAAGAGTGTTGACATGCCACAGTGGAGTTCTCCGGAGACCTGTGCCCAGACTGCCGTACCCGTGGTGGAGGTGTTAACAAAGGGAGTGTCAGAACTCCACACTCTTAGCTCCGGAGAGGCTGATCCCATCAGACACTGAACACAAACGCAAAATAATAAATCTCCTCCGATAAAAGCAAATCATTCAGGGAACAAATGCTTGGAGTCTTACCTTTGTGATATATTCAGGCATGACGCTGGAAAGATCTGTTCTGAAAAGTTCCTAAAATTTCCATTTGCCAGATAAGAGCCAACAGAAATCCCATCAGCATCTCAACTTAGCTGTCGCATTCCTGTCTGCAGGTGTTGAAGTTGGTGTACTTACAGTAAGCTCCTTGGATGAGATGTTGAGTTGGAAGCGGCCATCTTGGTGAGCAGCAGCAATCAGGGGCTTAAAGAGCTCATCTGTGGGTGAAACACAAGGTATCACTTTTATGTATCATACAAATTTGCCAAAGAAACACACACAGGGAGATACATTTTTTTGCAGGTTTGGACTGGGTGTATGTCATGATGAATATATTATCTCAGCTACACTAAATGGGAAAAAAACAGGCATAGTGTTCATGTATTAAGCTGTTAGTATGATAGGTGTCTTTTTTGTTTTAGATGCCCTTGAAATTGAAGTGGAGGAAAAAGCAATTGCAAATAGCTGACCTGAGAACCAAAAGTAAAGCATCCTGTTATCCGTCAGGTGCCTTGGATGGAAAACTGAACTATTGATCGCGGAAGATGTGTTTTTGTAGTTGGTCAACCCCTGAAACAAATGAGGAGAGAGATCTAATGTGATCTTTTATCACTTGAAAAATCAGAATTAGATGAGTAATTTGATGTAGTTGTTTTGAACAAATTACATGTGACTTTGGTGTTTTTCACAAGATATTTACCTTGTGATATGATTCTATGTAGTTAGCAGTGATGACAGGAGCAGCAGTTACACCAATATCCACACTTATTCCTCCATCACTGAGGAAATGTGCTGTAAACACATACAAACCACAATGTTCAAAGAAATTCTGATAAGATAGATGAAAAAAAGTTAATTAAATAAAAAGCAATCCATGCATTCATGAGTAAAGATAAAAAAAATTAAATAAAAGGCCAAAAATTAAAATACACTTAGATATTGTTATATATGTGGTGTCTCTTTGATTTACTGCAGCTAAGAAGATTTTTTAGACTTTTCTATGAATAAAACTCTTTATCCTCTTGAACATAGACAAGAGAGGAAAATTTTTTTATTTAGTTAGATTCTGAATATGTATTTTGCTTGGCTCAGGCAGCAAAATTACTTGGTATGGTTTAGAATATTCTAAAATTTTATTTTACTATGATGAAAAATGAAACAGAAATTTTGCAAGATTTTCAGCAGCAATTCAGGTTTGCAGTGTTAAACACAATAATAGACCAAAATTATAATTAAAAATTAGATTTGAAAGGCAACTGAATATATCACAAGTTAAATAACAGAAGTTTAAGACAGAGACCTCACAAACTTTAACATCACAGTCATAAAAGGTTAAATGGAGATAAAACTGGTCAAAAGACAAGTACAACCAGAGAAGTCTGCTTCTAATATGTTATAAGTTTGTTTGAACTCATTTATTGAGAGCATTTTCTTAAGAGTCAGCTGATTTTGCAGTGTATTCCCAGCAGTGGAGGCAGCACACAACAAACGCTTTCTTTCCAAGATCAGTACAGATATTGGGGACAGAAAACAGAAGAAGGTCATTAGAAGAAAGACGGGAAGTTCCTGCACTTTTTGGATAGATATAGGTACATTGTGATAACTTGGCAGGATTCCCTAATATCTGTAAGGACATACTGACTTATGACCCTGAATGGTAAGAAAAGGAGGAAAGGGGCTTTGATCTTGAATTAGAGAAAATCCTGAATTTAGTTTACTTAAATGAATTTCAAATCAAAAAAACTAATCTGGACAATATATTTAGCCTTCAACATTCCACAAATGTCTCACTCAAAAGCATCAGAAGATCATAAGTTGGAGTCAGACCTTTTTATTTCAGGTCAGAAATACAAAGATTTTTTAGGTTTGCCAACCAACCAATCAATCAATCAAACTGCATTTGTATAGCCCTTTACAATAACTAAAAGGTACTCAAAGTGCTTAACAAAAATGCATGAAAACATGAAATAATTTAAACAACAACATAGATACACATTTGGAAAATGGTACAGTACCACAGGGGAGCCTTCCAGAAGTGCATAAAATGGACAAAATGAGAATAACTAAATATATCTAAAAACAAGAGTGCCCTAGTCAGAATTAAAAAGTAATCTAATAAATGGGTCTTCAGCTTTAATTTAAAAGGCCAAAATTAGTATTGATACAGAATTCAGGGGGAAGTTTCACAGTCTAGGAGCAGCAAACACAAAAGAACGATCGCCCTACTGTTTGTATCTCGACCTTGGGACTTCTAGCACAGGCTGACTTGAACAATGCAGGTCCCTGGCATGGTTGTGGATAATAAAATCTCAGGCAAGTAGGAGGGCGCCAGGCCATTAACAACATTAAAAACACACAACAGAAGTTTAAAATCAATTCTAAAACAAACTGGACGTCAGTGAAGCGTTAACAATCAGGCCGCAGCGTTCTGTACAAGTTGGGGATGTGAAATTGGAGACTGACTGAGGTCAACATGAAGGTTATTGCAGTAGTCCAGTCTTTACTTCTAAATGAATGGATTCATAAGTTGCAAGATCCTGCTGACTGAGAAAGGGCTTCACTTCGGGCAAAAGACGGAATCAAAGAACAGAACTATCAAATGTTACACCGACAATTTTAACATGAATAAAAAAGGGGTTCTACAATTCATGAAACATTCAACATAGGTGACGTGCTAAACAAGCTACATTCAGTTCTGCTGTCATTCTAATGCAAAAAGTTCTGTTCCAACCACTGCTTTACATCATTTATTCAACCCGGTAGCTTAGTATGCGCAGTATTTTCATTTGGTGTCATGGGCAAGTATATCTGCAAATCGCATAAAAATGAAAAGACAGTTTATGTATTAATGGTTGAAAAAGCTTCAAACTGCCTTTAATTGATTTTTAGGATCAAGCCTGAATGAGAAATAACCTAACAGCAGAGCACACAAGAAAAGCCCATATTTAAAAGATAATATTATCACAATGCTTTAAAAAGATTCAGTTATATCTATTTTGGTTGGAAAAGCTATTTCTATATAAAAAATACAAAAAAACCCAATATAACAAAAGTATTCCTACTCTGTGTGGTGTCAGATATTATCAGTTGCTCATAATAAAATACAAAATGAAAACGAAGGATTATTACACTGTTTAGGAAGGGGGAAAAAAAACAAAAAAACCTCCCACTTAGTATCCGACAACCCGTCTCAGTCACAGGTCAGGCTGCTCCAACCTGATAACGAACTGAAACACTCAGAAGCTAATTTTTAAGAGGAAAACATGGGACTGTAGAGGTATATTTGTACCTTTTGTACAATGGCAAAGTTTGGTGGTAAATGTATTTTTATGTGTAACAGCACAAAAAACCTTGACCAAGTCACATTAAAACACATAAAGTATAATCTAGTTTTAAAGATAACCAGATACCCCTTCCTGCACCCACCTGCTGTGTCTTGAATAAAGTCAGCCAGGATATCCGCCAGCTTATTGATCTCCTTACAAATCTGCATATAAAGACAGATTTGTCATTGTTGTAATTTGGTCATAGATGAAATGAACACAACCAATTCTTTAATATTTCATCCTCGCCTGCCCTTTTACGACCAGCTTGACAGTGAAGGTGACAAAGTCAGTGAAGAGTTTCTTCAGCCAGTTCGGCCTGATCAGTGAGAAGCAAATAGATGTTAACAGGCTCTAGAACAGCAATCGTGTAACACAGAGAGTTTATCAATGTGGCTTCAGGTGAAGTTTTGTCACTTACTGTTTGTCTCCCTGCAGGTGAAGTCGAAGCTTGTGGAAATTCAGATAACAATCTGATGTGTCTGCCGCTACTTTTCCTTCACCACAGTCTGACAGAGTTGGTAGACAGAGAACGGAGCGTGTAAGGACAGCTTGTGCCTTGCCGTTTATATTATTAAATCAGTTATCATGGTCTGCTTCAATTTAAAACATGCTCAGAAAATAAAAGATCCCAACACTATTCCTGACAGGGAACATTTTGAGGGGGCTTGCAGCTGTAACTCTTTTATGAATATGGCAGGTTTTACCTTCTTATGAACTTGATTACATGTCCAGTAAGACTAGCATTACTATCATACTGCTGATTTTATCAGTAAGGAGAGCAGACACACAATCGACATTAAAAGACCTAACAGAAAATTTGACAGCTTGCATTTCCCACAAGTTTCTATTAAAAGTTTGAACTATAAAATAGTGTTTTGTGATCAAGTTGTTTCATTACTGTCAACAAGATCTTACAAATGAATAATATGTACAAGGAAATTAAACACAATCCTATGACATGCCAACCACGGTTTTGCCCTCTGGTTGCATGCACATCCTATAATGTTTGTAACCTGTCTACAGGTTGTAAACACAAAAAGGTTTTGAGAAATACCCCACCCCAAAAGAAATCAAGACGTTATAATGGTGAGCTTCCAATTTCTACATGTACTATTGTTAATTATTGCTGTCATGACAGCTGAGGAGGATGTACACAATAAGGAAAATAAGTATTTTGCAAGTTCTTCCACTTAGAAACATAGAGGGGTCTGAAATTTTCATTGTAGGTGCTTGTCCACTGTGAGAGACATAATCAATAAATAAAAAAATCCTGAAATCACAATGTATGATTTTTTAACAATTTATTTGTATGATACAGCTGCAAATATGTATTCAAGTAAAAATATTAATATAAAAACTATAGCTCAAAATAACAGCAAATGTGTTATAAAACGTCTGCCTGAAATGGAGTGAGATTAATAGAAGTTAGAAATACTTTAGAAGCATAAATGCTTTGAAATTGTACTGAAATAAAAGTTACTTACAAAGTTTTGGGTTGATTCCAAGATCAATCTGAGAATCAATCTCAAAGTCAACACTCTGTGCAAAGTTGACACTGGAAAAAAGAAACAACACAAGAAATACACACGGTTTTAATTTCACATTAATTGAATCCTGGCATTCGCTTTGCTTAAACGCTTTACTAGTGCTTTCTACAGATACACAAATAAAACATCAACATCAAAACAAAAACCAAATAAACTGTGGCTGTATATGCTCATGACAAACAAAACTGGAGAATATCAAACATTGCTAAAAATTTTGTTTAACACCTAACCTGGTTAGATAAACAGAGAAGACATCCATTTAGTCAACATAAACACATCAAGCTAACAGGTCTATAGCAGTAAAACCACTCTGTGGACTTAAGTTTCTACCAAAGCAATGCTTGATTTTAACAGTCAGAATTAATGAGTTGCCTTTTCAGCCATTAAGAAAATATTTAGGTTTATTTTAGCAAACACAAATACATGGACCAAAGCAGACCAAAGTCCATGTATCTGCCAATGACACTAAAAAAACAAACAGAAGCAGCAAATTGAAGGAATACCATACCATTTCAATTCTATAGCACTTACCAGCTGACCAAAGTGCTGTACAGTAAATGTAAAAAAAAGAGAAAAAAGCCTAAATACAGCACAAATAATGGATTAGAGTTCAAATAAACTTTTAAATTGAACAATTAAAACAGTTATAAATGACCACATGAGCTGTAAGGTATTTAAAATAACAGTACATACAAATGAAGATGAAAACTCACACGTGCTTTAAAGCCATGGAGTAAAAGTGTGTTTTTAAACCAGTAAAATCAACCTGATAAGGAACCTATTTAACCTGCAGCTAATTTAATATTCTAGGAGCTAAAGCTGAAAAGACTCTGTCTCCTCTGGATTTATAAAATGCTTCAGGACAGTTAAAAGCATCTGGTCAACTGATCTAAGAGAACATGCTGGCATGTAACGATAAAGCATATCAGACAAATAAAAATGGGCAAGACCATTAAGAGACTTAAAAACAAATAAAAGAATTTTAAAATAGATTTGTAGATGAATGGGAACCAATGACACCAGAGTTATGTGTTCTTGTTTGCTTGTACCTGGTAAAAATTGTGCAACAGCGCTTCATACCAGCTGCAGGTGGGAGATGGCAGCTTGGCTAATTTTTACTAAAAACAGAGGTCAAATCAAATCAAATGAATTTTATTTATAAAGCGCTTTTCCTGCCAAAGGCAACACAAAGTGCTTTACATGGTAAAAACAAGTTATGCATATTAAAGTAAAACAAACCTTCATACACCAAAGTAAGCAAAATAGTCATTTAAAAACATTTCTACACCTAAATTTGTGATGCTGGATCTTTCATGCGGTACCAGAGAGGAAAAGTCAAAGGAAAGGGTACAGCTGGAGCCACTGGAAATTCAAACCCATCATTTCCCGGATGTCATTGAGACAATCAAGAAAAGGCTGAACAGAGAACCATTACCCTCTAAAGGGAAATAGACTAGACATCTGCGTATAAACGAAATGGCATGACACGCTTTCTAAACATAGCACCAAGTGGCAGCAAATAAAGGCAGAACAAGAGAGGACCGAGGATGGAGCCCAGTGGCTAGAAGTAGAATCTTTCATCATGACACAGTAACTCCCAAAAGAGGTAGGACCTGAACCATTGCAGAGCTGAAGCGAGAATGAATGTCATGATCCACTGTGTAAAACACAGTCTGAAGAATCTATTGCTAAAAAAGTGTAAAAACCCTTAAAAAAAAGCTGATTGGAAAAGTTCCAAAATGTCATATTCATGCTGGAAGGCCTTCAGCTGGGTGTTTTTTTTCCCAGGATTTTGGATAAAAAGGGAACTTGAAGATTACCTCTGGCCAGATTTCTTTAGCAAGAGTTGCACCACTGTTAATAATATTAAAGATAGAGGGACCAACAGACCTCCTTAAGAAAGTGTGGAGGAGCAATGTTATAAGGAGAGACATATGGCTTCGTAACCAGTTTCTCTAAAGAGGAAAGAGAAATAGGCTCACAGTGATCCAACACAGCGGGGCAGGGGACCAAGGAGGGATGAGAAATACATTCCCTAGTGTTAACAACCTTGTCCAAGGAAAAATTAAGAAATAGCTAATTAGCCATAATTAACTATTAAACTTCTTATTAAAAAATTATGTTACAGTTATTATGTAATAGATATTAATGAAAATTTCTTTGTCAATGTTCAGTTATGTATCTATTTATTTGAATGTTTTTGGCAGAAGACTATGCATGTGAGCAATTAGCGTTACTGCTAGCTTGGCATCTTTAACCTCCATATTTACAATGGCTGAGCAAAAGCCTTGGAGCTGTTTTGATTAAATGACAGTCTCCAAATCACATATTCAAACAATTAGGGTTTTATTCATAACAAATTAACATCCCAACAACTTTAACTTGTCAGGTCAAATTGTAACATTAGCATTTAGCATTCTAGCTGTACGCTAACACAAACCAAAGAAGTAACTATTTATTTTTTGTTCTCTCTTTTGTGGAAGCGTGGAGCTGTCACCTAAATAAAAGAAATTGCGACCATATCAAATTATAACGTGATAGTTTTATTGTAAAAACGTGAAATGTGTCATGTGCTACGTTTGTGGTGAAAACGTGGACTATAAGCCATATTTGTCGGAAACTGTGCATGCTACGTCCGGAGATATGCCGGATTTACCAAATGTGATTAAGTTGTACTTCGTTGGAGATATTTGGGGAAGCTTTTATCATTTTTATTTTTATTTTCAGAAGACAGCCACAGGTGTAGTCATTGGTACATGTTATTAACGAAAAGCAGCGTAGACAAGCGCACACACCGTCTCACTGAACGCAGGCCGGTGACGTACCGTGTAATTCATAACCATATCACATTTCGGTGTGACAACAATCAACCAAAGTAGAACAATTAATCATTGACAAAAAAGAACTGAAATGTTTCTGCTTGATAAGAATATTTTCCATAAAATGTATTGTGCTCCAATATTGGTCGCAACAACATTTGTGTACAACACAGGCTACTTTCATTCATGTTCTTACAATAAACTTATCACGTTATAATGTGATACGTTTCACATTTTTACATAAAAAAGGGACCTTATGATGTTACAACGTGATAAGGTCCCCTTTTTTTAAAATTTGAGTGGCAGCTCCACGCTTATTTACTTTTGCCATTCTATTTCTTTCAAAATGATAAATGGGGTAATCATTACCCCCGTATACTTTACCCAGTAATGTATCTGTATGATTTTGCTGTGATACTATAAAGTTAATGAAAAGGGTTGAAATTCACCCACGTTGTGCAATGTGATAACTATGATCATAAACTTGTGTTTAAATAGGATTTTTAATGGTTTTCTTGATTTTCCATCATACACACTTTTCTATATTATGTATTTAACCTGAGAATAAGGTGAAAAATTGGATATAGGCTGTTAACACACTCACAGCCAGCTGCCGTATCCATACTTGATGGTCCCTTTGAAGACTGCAGACACATTGCTAATCTCCAGACCAATACCTTTTCCTGGAAGCAGCTCAAATGCGCTCTGACCAATTGACAGGTTGTGAATCTCCAAACTGGGAGGGTTAAAAGAGAAACATTATATGATGCCATGAAATTCTTTGTAAACTTGTATGAGCACTTTTTCCCCCCACTTACTTGTCCAGGCCATATGAGACTTTGCCGATGTAGAGCAGGGATTTCTCTCCCTGCATACTTGGGTATTGGGCATGTTGAAAAGCTGCTTCAATCACTTTAGTTGTTTTCTCATTTACTGTCAGCAACAGATAAACAGAAACATATTGGCAAAGATACTTTTTGCACTTTAAATTAAGCTGTAAATGTTCAATACAGTGATCCGAATCTGAGTATTCAGAGAAACAATGAACATGAGACAACAAAGTTACACTTTTTTTTGAACATTTTGCTGTTTGATTAGCACAGACAGTCTTTAAAATATAGGAACTACTCTGGATGGTTGCAAGTTGATGATGCAGTCAAAGAGAAAAATACTATAACAGAGAAAGTTAGTGTTTTGTTTACAGTACACTGAGGTTGGTAGGTTATTTGGCCGAGTTTTGCAATGTTTTTATACCTGAACTTCTTTCATGCAAATCTACAGCATAGATGAACAACCTGAAAGCAAAACGCTGGCAGACAAATGCTTCAACTCAATATGAATTTACCAGAGTTACCTCATTCATTCACACATTTTCCAGATTCAGTATGAAAAGGCTGGTCTGGTAAAGTAAACAAGAAAGTCTGGTATTTCTGATTAAGATGTTCACTTTCTCACATGCAGCCTCCTCTGGAACATGTATTCAATATTTCATGGCTACAGTGTAGAAGATAGGTTATAGACTTAAGATGTCCTATACATGTAAATCCATGATTTAAAGTTATGAAACATGTTAAAATGATCCATTCAGAAACTTTCATGTTTAAACAACTATTTTAAAATTAGGTCATTCAGTTTCAGTGCTTTGTACTTAGACAATTAAAAAACATGCACAAAGCCAACTTCATCATCCCCTTGATAAATAATAAACCTGCACCGATCCACTCTGAAGTTTTGCCTGTAGATACTGAAGTGGGCTATTTTCATGTGATTGTCCAGAGTGTTTCCTGCCTCTTGCTGGATGACAGCCAGGACAGACTCAAGCTCCCCACACATCACTCAACAGGAAAAATAATGTAATAAAAAATAAAATAAAATCAATGCATGACTTAAGAAAGAAGGAAACCTGATAAAACTAAATGCCTTAAAAAAGGGATTCTTAACAGCTAAATTATGAAGCATGAAGATGTTACTGGTTAAGAATCCAACTCTTGAAAAAAACATACAAAATAAAAAAAATAAAAAACTCTGTGTCCACACACCCATGTCTTAGTTTTTTCTGTTGTACAAAAAAACTGATTGCTCAGGAGGTGATGCTTTTACTTGTGTTGGCCTCTCATCTCGACCCTAACAGAGCGCACCAAAGGGAGCTTTCTTTGTTAAACCTGAAGTTACGTCTTTATGCAGTTATTATGGCTACATAAAACAGGCGCTTGTGAAATCAAGCTTTATATTGTAATGCAGTATTTTAATACATTTGCCTGCATATATGGTGGTGTCTACAAATGTGTAACCCTCATAATCTTTTGCTTGCAGCCTTTTAACACACAATTGTGAACACTGTAAACCACCCATTTTCACTCCGTATCATAATCTGTGACAAGCTTCAAGAAAGTCTGCAGATGGAAATGATCCTTTATCTAGTAGACCAAGAAATCAAGATTTTCTTTTACATTTTGATTAGCAAAAACATAAAACGTATTTCTTAAAATCCAGTGGCTACTTTAAATTAATGGTGTATGATAAAAAACAAAAAATAAAAATAACAAACACTTACACACAACAGCAGCAGGGTAGGTAAGCCTGCACACAGCTCCAGTAAACCTGTAGGCTGAAGCAGAGTCCGGCAGGCAGCCGTTGGTCGTCCCAGACAAAGACAAAAGCAGCAAGAGGAGCAGCAGCGGTGGGAAACCAGCACCAGGCATCGTGTTAGGTTGTTTGTTTTTTTTACCCTAGTAATTGCTGCTCTGTATTTCCAGCAACTGTGAATGTCAACTCTACACCTACTAACCCACTAGCATAGAGGGTTCGGTGGCCTAGTGAGAATCCAATCAGAGCTGCCAACCTGTGTGATTCACACTTGGAAGGGACCTGAAAGGACAAACTAACTCAGGTTTGGCCAAAAAACTGATCAAAGTACAACCGTTTCCATGATGTGACAGCTACTGCACACACAAAACACGGTCTTTGTTTACAACACAGGCAAGTCAAATGATAGAAATAGCAGATATCATTAAAAACAATGTACATACCCCACAAATTTTCCTTAAAACTTGTGTTTGCAACTTCTCTTCCTGCTCTGTCCATCTGGCTAACGTCACTACATTCAGAACCAACTTTCTCCTAACAAAGAAGGTTTGAACATGTGCAGGCTCACAGTGAAACTAGATATGGGAGCTGAGTCTAAGTGTGCATTCCCTGCTGGTGATTTCCCAGAAGCTACTGACTGTAGGTGTTCTCCCCCAAATCTCCCAGGTGAGTGATTTGGATTTGACCTGACAGTTAAAGATAAAGGCGAGGAGAGGGGGAGGTACATCAGGGTATGGACAAAAACTGGAGGGAACAAAGTGGGTTACTGATCAAGTAAACGCCTCTGGCAGGAGTCTCCAATT
The DNA here is from genome assembly GCA_037177495.1 of Rhadinocentrus ornatus. Taxonomy (NCBI): domain Eukaryota; kingdom Metazoa; phylum Chordata; class Actinopteri; order Atheriniformes; family Melanotaeniidae; genus Rhadinocentrus; species Rhadinocentrus ornatus. Next base: position 3,915,039 of record JBAMHW010000010.1, read on the forward strand.
CAGCTTCAGCGTCCAGTTAAATTCATAATCTCTGTTGTGGTTGCTAGAATTAATTTTTGTTTATACATGTTTTATACATGGTTTACAAACCACTTTTGTGTCTCTTAGAGATATAGTGGAACAGTGTGATTGTAGTTTGTTTTGGTTAATTACTGAGAAATCTGTCAAATCCATGTGAGCCTCATCAATAAAGTTTAGAACTTGAGAAATGACAATAAAGTTTCTTATTTTTGATAGAAGCCTGCTGCAAAGACTTTTGGACTCTGTCGTTTCTGGTATCAACGCAAACATCAGTTGCCAGCTACTGTTTCTTAGTAATGAGGCCACTTCCAACTACTGAGTTTACTACAGGTCAAACCTTCAGCTTGTGCTCTATGTTGACTTTACCTTCAGCAAATTCCTATATTTAAAAACAGGGTTAGCAAACTCTGGTAGTACTCTGTTCTTGAATTCGCAAAACAGACCCCGACACAAAAAAGATAAACATACAACATAATTATTTAAATTAATATTTATTGCATCCATTATTGCAAATCCTCAACACGCGCATCGTTATACAGCAAGGGCAATTCTCATATATAGACAAACACTTTTAATTTTATTTATACATAGTGACTAATGTCACAAATTATCATTCTTTCTCCAAAGGGGTATTAGACTTTGAATGCAGTATGCAAGATTACTAGTGGAGAGGAACTACCTTTCATCCCTCGACTTAGAGGCTGCTCAGAAAGATTTTCAGAAAGTAAAATCCATTCACTTACTGTTAGGGACCTAAAATCATGCAGTTAATAAACTCAAAGCAGCAGGTGAGGACTGGTATGCCACAGGTGACATGTCATTTATAAACCTGATGAGTTCACACAATGAGATTAAAAATAGAGGACAAATGATGGACAATGTGGAAAAGCTTCATTATTTAGTTAATAATCTGGAATGTTATTTAAATAACGTTAAGACCTGCGACAGAGAAAAACTAGTTGACATAAACTGACTGATTCATCTTTTCTATAGAATGATATTAAAAACAATACTTGTATTATAAAAACTTTGTTAATCTCCATAAAACCCCAAAACAGTTCTGAGCCCTCAAATTTTATTAATAATAAATCATAACTTCCCTATATATTCAGAAGCTTGCATAAGATACACGTTATAAAGTGCTCTGTGTACAATATATTTACAAAACTTCCCTCTTTTTAGTGAAAACAAAAAAACAAAAACATTTTTTTTACAGATCGATTATGGCAGAAAGAATTGTTTTTGGTCAAAAATCATTCCTAAATAAAAAAAGATAATCCACCTTTAACAGACCTGGGACAGAACAAATATATTAGAGGTTAAGCATTATGTTTTGTTCGTGACTTTTCTCCATTTTTATCTAAAAATTTTACTTTTTGTAACCTTTAAAATAAGAATTTGTGGATTATTTTATGATCTAACTTCTTTATATGAAGCAGTTTGGGTAACTTTTTAAAAAGGTAAAACAAAAATAAAATAAAAAGGTAAAATATCGATGTGGCACATCTGGTGTTGAAAACAGTAAAATGTTAAACTATGTTGTGAAGTCAGCATTGATGCTCAGTTGATCCCCATGAGTCAAACATTTCTTTTTGGCCAGTTTTTGCTCCCCCCTAAGAAACCAAATTGTTCTTGAAAAGATAAACATCTGCCCTAATTTTACAGCTGTGATCAAACACATGATCCCACAAATGCCTTCAGACAGCCTGAAACCATACAGCATGCACAGAAAACAGAAGGTCTGTGTACACAATCCTCCACACAGTAAGAGTAACTTAGTTCAGCTCAACTGTGTCAGCTGAATTTTTCACTCACAGGCGCCACCTGCTGTTTAACAGATATATGAAAAGATTCCATGCAGCTACATGTCTGGCAAGGCCTTGTGATGGAGCATAAAAGCAAAGCAAAAGCGAAAACCTGCAGACAGTAGCTGGACATGTGATAATGTTTCACTTCTTGTTACTACCCATACTTTTGGCAATACAAGTGCCAGTACACTTTGCTGGAATTTTCTGTGTCCCACTCCAAGAAGGCTCACAGTCATGTTGAAGCTTGCAGCATCGTGACATCTTCTATCAGGAGGTTGCAGTCATTGCTCAGATTGATACAGTGTCCTTGTTTTAGTATAGTCTTCAGGTGAAGCTTTTCACACACACACACGCTTCAAAGATCTGAGGATCACTGGAAAATAGGGAACAAGTCCGCTACAGTCTATCAGTCGTCTTGTTTCAGGTGCTCAGTTAGCCATACCCTGAGGAACCTCGGGTATGAGGGAGGAGAAGAAAGTTTTGAAGAAGACCCAGACTGTCCACATGACCGACACCCTGTGAGGAGACACTAAAACTGCCGTCATCTGTCCCGGTTCGTCTGATCCTCCTCCTGCAGCTCCAGGTTCCTCCATCTGTCCGTCTGCTGGCTCGTCAGTCTAAAAGTAAGAAGCACAATTTACACCACAGATCAACCTTTAGTTTATTTCATCTTATTTTGTAAGATAAAATAAATTGGGTTTAAAGGGAAAATGTTCAACAAAGTACCAGTTAGCGTAAACCAGAAACTAGAATATAACAGCATTACACAAGCCTTAAATCACCAAGATGCGAGAGTGGATGACAGAGTTAGTTCTTCTGATTTCTTACTGGATTTAGGTTTGGGTTCCTGTTTTCATTTTGCTGGTTGTGTTGGACCTCAGGGGGCTGCAGATCATTGGGTCCATGGACCTGAACACGCCTTCTGAAGGGAAACCAGCCAGCTGTGTGTCTGTAGGGGGAGGAAGACAAGGGAGGAAATGTTTAAATGGTAGGGCTGCCTGATAATGGGAAAAATCACAATTATTTTTATTAAATATCTTTTCACCAGTAGCTATTGTTTGTCTCAGACCAGCAGCAGCTATGTTCTGCCCGGTGTGATCTGGAAAAACATGAGACTGGAGACATTTCGATTTTACGTTGAAATCCGCGTCAAATGCGGCTCTATGGTGCGGCTTGACCACAGGTCCATAGCGGTGGCAAAACATTGGACTGTAGCCACGTCCTTCACACCACCCTCACGACACTCATCATACAGGGCAGAGAGAGACACTCCACTAACATGGTGACGAGATGGCAGTGGTACCGTTTGTCCAAAGTGTTGATGAGTTTCTTAAATCCCGGATTGTTCGCTGTGTTAACTGAGCGCTGGTCCTTGGCGAGAAAACAAGTTGTGTTTGTTTATAACATTTGTTGTCTCTCTGTGTCTCTGGGAGCTGGTGGATTATTTAGTCACGACTCACAAAAATTGAACATTTTTCTATTTCCTTGTGTCGCGTCGTAAGCTCCTAGTCGTAAGTCTACATGAACGAGCGCAACATTTCACATGCACGGATGTCGCCTGTCGCTTGGCTGGAGGAGGACAGCAATTTCCGCATCATTGCGCAAGTTCCATAGAAAATTAATAGAGAAGTAGCGACGTCGCCTCCTGTGTGCCTCCAGCCCATAACTTGAGGTGTTTGCATCTGGAGAATTAAACCAAAGCGGCTGGGACTGTGGGAGGAGTCTGCAGCAGAGTGCTGCTATGCCAGTGGCGCTCGATTTGCAACTGAAAACAGCACAAGAACAAACTGCAGAGCAAAATAATCAGACCACTCGTAATTGTGATTAACATTCGATCAATCGCCCAGCCCTATTACATGGCACCTTTTTGGATAAATAAATGTACATCTGTACATCAAACAAGCTCTGTAGGAAGTTTTAAAGTGGTCCAAAAACTACAAACTAAAGCATGAACCATTTTGTAAGGCTAAAATTAAATGCTAAAGCAAAATGAGACCAAAACAGGCTCTGATTTCCACATGATAGAGGAAAGAAATTTGTGTAAGTGGGCATCAGTGTAAGCTAAAAAGTTGACTCAAGTTTAATATTGGGAAATTTTTCAGTAAAGATCTTTAAAGACAATTCAAACTTTCATTTATTAGCAAAAACCAAACCAAGATGTCAGATCAAGAGTTGTAAGCATACACAAACACGTCATAAATGCTTTAAATTCGTTTGGCAACTGAGCAACCAACAGTGCCACTAGTCACTAATTGAGACCATATTTATGTCAATTAGATTCAAAAGAAAATGGTAAGCAGGGCTACGGCTGGGCGATACGGCAACAAAAACGATCAAGATATATTTTTTCCTGTTGTTCAATCTAAATGTTTATCACAATTTATTTATACTGCTGGTTTTAAAGCATCTGTCAGCAAAACTAAATAATTAGAGGTTAGCTAAACATTTTACTAAGATACAAAGTAAACAACAAGGCAAATTAAACAGGACCACGATCAGAATCTCCATAAATAAGAAGGATAAAGTGTTTTTTGTGGATTCGGGTCACCACTATGGCAAGCCATGGCCAAAATCAGCTTCTTTCAGAGATAATGTCTAAATATTAAAAAAACAACAAAAAAAAAAAACCAACCCTATAAGCCACATTCACTGAGCACCTCTAAAGATATGAGATTTTTAAAAATCTTAGGATCAGATCAGGAGCTTTGTAAGGCTTTAGCATCGTGCCCAAGAGTACTTTGGAAAATAGACAGGAGGAAGACGATGACTGAACCAGAGACCATCATCTCTAGCAAATATCTCTTCCTTCTGAACTACAGTTGCTCCTCACCAAAACTTAAAATGCTACATAAGTTCTCTTTTCAGCTTGATTTGAGCTCTACTTATCTTTTAAGTAGCTAAATGCTCTGCAGGGATTATCTGGTGATAACGAGATGGATAAAACCAGCTAAAAAAAGCAACGAGAGAAGTGTTGAGTAATCTGTCACACTACATGATCTGGGATTGTTATTATAAGATATCATTAAATGACACTTTTTAATATAATGTATAACCTTCAATGATGATTGTTTTGTTATAGATACCAGGTACTTGTATTTGTTTGTTCAAGACCAGATTTTCTCTTCCATGACTGTAAACGGTTTGAACAAACACTGTCCTTGATATACTTGCTCTGTGACAACTTTCAAGGATGCACATCCTGAAGGCCCGACTGCGTATACACACAATCAATGGATACTTCTCGACAGCAAACAAGCTACTCTGCACCCCCGTCGGGTGACTACCTAACTACATTTCTGAATTGGGATAAATGTTGAACAAAGATAAAAACAGAAATGCCTGCATCATTCTGCAACCTTGCGCTCTTTTAAATGATTAAAGCGGTGAAGTGACTGTTTGGCCTTGATGTCTAGAGGAGTTCTCGATGCCAACACAAGCAGCTGATAAGAGCTGGTGGACTTTGCAGTCAAGTTGTTCAGCAAAGTTCAATAAGCAACAGCTGAACTTACAGGTACATGAAGAGGAGGGTGCTCATCACCAGCAGAAAGCGACTCAGGTTGGAGTTGAAGTAAACGATCATGAGCAGAACACCGAATCTCGCTGCGGAGTACAACCAGTCCAACCAGTCACGTTCCATGTCCTCCTCATCTTCCATTACAGGCCCGCCCTGTGCGTTCATCCGCATGTTCTGGTTGGCCTCCCCAGGGTTGATGAAAGCACCCTCCTGCACCGGGTTCTGGTTTGCTGGTAGGTTGTCGATTGGGTTCTGATTGGCAATGGGAGCTGGGACAGGTACCTGGTGGGCTGGAACAGGTGGGTGCTGGCCAATGGTTGCCACTGGTGTTGAGGGAATTGATTGTGCTGCTGCCAAAGCTGCATGGCTGTTGATAGTGTGCAGGAAAAAATACATTAGAGACTAGAAAGACAATTCAACAGATATTAAAATAATGTGATTGAATACTTACTATTGCATGTAATATTGTCTAGCGTAGACATGCTGGAGCCACAGCAGCTGCTGAGGACTGTACAGGGAGTACGTGGGAAAGGCCGGCTGGGTCATCTGTGTAGCTTCAGCCCTGAAACATCACAGAAAATCCTGTTTGCTCAGCATTTAAACCTCTTTCCTATAAAAGCAATCTAAAAGAGCGTAAAAGGGAACAAAACCAAGATGTGTCATTTTAGCTTTTTTGTTTTAATTCATGGACACTTCTTTTATCCTAGAAACATTTTACGCAGAAGCAGCTTTTAGCTCTTTCTAGATTTAAAGATCTAGAAAAATTCTGACGTGTCAAATTCTCTTTACAAACTACACCTTTTATTGGCAAATGCAGAACCTTGCTAAATTCAGGACTTGAAAAACTTCCATCATTAACTCGTTCATCGAGCCTTTCAAAGGTAAAGTCCACCCAATCACATGCAGTTTCCTGTATAAAATGTGTGATGGGTGTTTCCATGAAGGAAAGTAGAGAAAGGAATATAATCACAAGCTTAAATAATTAAAACTGGTTGCGTGCGCTGTTGCATCACTATTAGGTGCATTGTTAAAATCTGATAGAGAATTTAATCATCATCTTCATGCAGCTTTTCTTGCTGTATATTTAAATATAGCAATATAGAAGTTATCTTTCTTTATAGCTTACATTGCAGCACCAATCCATGCAGGAGTTCCTGCTGGTGATGCTTGGGTTTGTGTGGCTGGAGAAGGAGCTGAGCCTGAAGATGTCTCCCTCCTCTGTCTCAGCTCTGGAGTGCTGGGAGTTTGGATTGGTGAAGCAGAGGCTGGCATGGGCCTCGGACTGGAGAGCTGTGGCTGCCCGGTGTTTTTGGTCTGCAAAAACAAGCAAGGGTTTGAAAATGTAATGGCTGATGCCAAAAAAAACTCTCTGGTAGATAAATCTACACAGCAGATCAGCCTGTGAAACTAGGTTGAGTTGAGTTGTATGGATCAAAAACTGCTGATGAATCTTCAAGGCTGTTTGTTTAGACTAAAAACTACCTTTAGAATTTCTAAAAGAACATCTTAAAAGCCACTGAATGTTCAGAAAAACATGCTAAATGGTAACTGTTGAAAAAGCAGATGAACTGAAAACAGATTTATAATTAAATGCCTTTACAAAAAGGCAATGATTAGAATGTACATAAGGAAACTGAATATGTAAAACAAGTGATGAGCAAAAGACAAACTGAAACCATCTGGTTTGCATAATGTGCCTCAATTTAAACATAAAACAAGCAGGCGTTTCACTGAACAGTGGCTAGCTTTATTTCAGCTAGGTGCTGGTTTTTTTTTTTCTTTTAAAGGTCTGAATTTGGCATTCAGTCTCATCTTGACCACTTTTTTTTTCCACTAATGGAAATGACCAATGGTCTTGTGCAAACTTTAGTGTGTAGCCGTAAATTTCAACACAAATTAGGACCAACAAGATCAGTTTAAAATGCCTGTTGTCTCTCACTTCAACTGTAAATTGATCTCTTTAAATACAAAATATTCTTATTGTGAATTAAACATGTTGCCCTCTGTCCCATCTCCCAACAAACAGCTACATATATTTGCCTCTTCCACAAGCCTAAAAACCTGTTTTTTCCTAACATAAACTAATATTGAAAACCATCACATCCACATTATTTTCCATAAGCCTATGAAGAAACCTGCTTGCAGGAAACACTTCTCAGGTTCCCATGTGTGTTCATCATGTCCCACCTTAGGTCTGGCTCCCAGCGGTCCTGGAGGTGGATTCCTCTGAGCACACACCAGGTGCAGTGTGGGAATGGAGTCAGCCTGTAAAGGTCACGATAAACTGTTATAACACTGCATGTAAAATGGTTGGTATAGAAAAGACCATGTTCTAGGTGTGAATTAGTCTAATCCAAAGCTGGAAACCATAGAAAAATCTAATTATTAATGAATGTTATGATTGTACTAAATCTCAAGTCCATTTTGAAGTGAACATAGTTATGCGTTTTCTTTTTTAGATACTGTAAAAGGTTGGCTGATTAAAAAAAACTGAATAATTTCATATCTCACTACCTCAAAAATTTTTTACGTTTTTAAATGCTGCAGGCGTTTTGTTATTAAATGAAATGCTTCTTGTAGCTCTTTTTGCTAAAACTACAGTGTAATGCAGAGTCGTGTGTGAAAAACTCCAAAGTTTTATTTTATGCCTGCTTTTAAAAAGCAGTTTATTTGTTCTAGAAAATATGTTCCCTAATAACTGAACTGCAGTGTAAACTCTGGAGATATCCTCCAGCTGGTTATGTGTAATCTGCAGCAATATGAGCCTCTAATGGGATTCACAGACAAAAATCATGAGTCAAACACATGAAACATGATCCTGTCCTGCTTTTCTACTCTTTGTATAAAATCCTTTTTCTAGTCCATGAAAACCTTTTGATGCTATCTGACATCACACAAATGTTGATGAGAGAAAAAAATGGGCTAGACCAGGGATCTGCAACCTTTACAACATATATGGGATGCAGATATTTGTGGAAAATGATGTAAAAAATAAATAAATAAATAAAATATCCCATATTTTCCTACCTACCTACTGACAAAAAAAACAACAAAAATAATAAATAAATAAATATATACACACATATACATATATATTACAGTTACTTCAAGTGTCATTATCTTGTGGAAATTCAATGCAATTACTCCATGATAAAAAAATTAATAATTGCTAAAAACCAGCATATATCTATATTTAAAACAATAGTTTGTGCTTTAGCCATGTATTAAGAGCCGTTGTGGAAGGTCCAGAGAGCCACAGAGGCTCCGGAGCCACAGGTTGCAGACCCCTGTGATAAACTCAACATCTCTAGTCAGTTTGTTGTCAGCATGACATTACATTAACTTCTGGTGCTCAATAATTTTAAGTATAGAAAGAAATACACGCTAAACTTTTCTGATAACAAGTTCATATTAAATCTAGACTGTTTACCATTTTGTAATCACAAATTACATTCTCATTCACACCTGTCTGAAAAGATCTTTTATGTGCAGATGATCGGGGAGCAGTTTTCCACCAAAGATCAGCCTCTGGTCAGTCACAGCCTGAAGAAAACAAACAAGTTGGTCTCAGTTGATCAAAAGCACTGAAATTTAGACAGTGAAGATTTATCTGCATGACCTGGATAAAGCATTTCTAAACAATGCTAGTAATCACTGACTCTGAAAAAATAAAAATCTAAAAACCTGTTTACGGTTTTCCTTCTCTAAGACAAGACATTATCAGTGGAAAACATTTACAAGTGATAACATTCATTCTAAGACTTAACAAAACATCTACTTTGGTAGATGTGTGCTGTTTTGAACAGATTAGTCACATGCTTTTTTCTTTTTAAATAAAGTACACCAGCCTGATACAGCTTAAACACATGGCTAATTTCCCAAAGATAAGGTTAACTTTATTACTAATTATTAACTTCACTGGGAAACATGTGCCTTTTACTGAACTGAAACATTTCAGTTTCATGCCTGACCACATCTCATCTGTAATCTGTTCACATGCGAACTGTATGAAAATGAGGCATCTGAAGCACAGATCCTCATTTCATTCTGTCATCTCAGCTGCATCCTGCATGAAAGCTACGCCCTTCAAGGCTGCACCTTCTCAGGGAGGGCGAAAACAGAGATGTCAAATTCTTTGCTAACTGATGACTTGTACTGAAAAGGTTATAGTAAATTCTACAGTAAATAAAGTAATAAATGACTGGGAAACTTTTTAAAGGGGATCGGTAATGTAGTTCTATGCTAGTGTTAGTCTTGTGGGCTGTTTCCGTTGCCTTTTTTTTAAAGTTACATTACCAGAGCACTCCGGGATGGTAATGGTAAATTTTTGAACGTCTAGAGACGTAGATGATCCTAAAAACTATTACTACAAGTCTCACTTTCTCTAAATATTTTGCGCATGTAACGTGTGAGCACAGACAGAAAGAGAAACAACGAGGAAATGGCTGACAGTTGTTAACTGGCATCTGGTTCGAGTCACAACATTACACAACATTAGCCGTCAGCTAGCTCCGCTAACATTTGCAGGCTAAGTTAACTGAACCTACCGGTTTGGTTGGATAGACAGTGGACAGATGCGTTTTTAAATCTCCAATGGTCCAATTCAAGTAAACTCCTTCTATGTTTCGGTCCTCCTGAGCCTGGTTAGGCGTTTTTATGAGAAGACTGATAGTATTTGGCTGAGAGTCTCCCACATCCATTTTAATCTGACCCTCTCTACAACCTCGAATTGACGATGTTAGCTAAAACAATTTTCGTCGGAAACGGAGACGTTTCTGTAAAACAAACTGTCAACAAATATGAAGAAATTCGGCGTAAATCTCCCCGTCGAAAGAAAAACCTAAGGTGGGTGCAGAAATGTCTTTGCCGTCTGTCATACGGGACTTTAGAAGAGGAATGTTGTTTCCAAACACATTGTGGCTGCTTCTGATTGGCTGCAGTCCGCACAGTGTCAGACGTGGAGGCTCGCGGAAGTTTTGCTAAATGAGCATGCGCAATTATAGATGACCCTTTCGAAGATCGTTTTCGTGCAACCGCTAAGAGAATTGTTGCACACTGTGGTTCCGTTTCGAAACTTTCTTAAAATACAATATACAAATTAACGAAAAATGATATCTAATTTTTATATTGATCTATATTTGAATCAAATCAACATAAGTCAGCGTAGAAATAAAAATTCCCCTAAAAATAAAAAAAAATGTTATATTGTTTTCTTAAACGTGTTGTCAAGACCTATTACTTTTTCGTAATACTTGCCGTTCTTGAAGATGGCGACAGAGTGAAACCTCTGTCAATCAGTGCCAGCTCTGAGGAAAGCAGTCAGTGGGTATGCACCCTTTATGCTTTATTATTTGTTTTGGTAAACCCTCTTTCAACCAGTAAAAACGCTTTTCCATTCATTTAAGCGGTAAAACTTCTCCCCCGCTCGTCATCACATCGCCAGGACGACAAAAAGGAGCGGACCTGTTTTTTTTATTGTTGTTTTTTTTTTTTTTTTAGGACAGCTGAGATTTGTCAACATCAGGGATGTTGCATCAGCTGTAAACTGACTATTCTCGCAAGGGTTTTCCAGCAATTTTGAACACACTCAGTTGGCCTGTCCAACCGGCCTACAAAGCCAGCCCTGCTCAAAACTCAGTTAAGATTTCTAAATTTGTAAATAAATAATTGAATTATATAATGTATATTCGCTAGTTTTATCTTTAGGGCTGGTATCACCACTTTTATCTGATTCAAATCGATTCACAACAGCCTGATTTGATTGAATGGAATCAGATTAAATTTATTATTGTTTTAATTATAGATATTTATTGAAATGTTAATATTGAATATTAAAGACATTCTTAGATAGCTATTTTTATAAAACACCAAGCCCATTTACATGACTTTCAAAATCAGATGTCTGGGTGTAATCAGATAATAATAGTTTTTTGATAAAAGGATGAAGTGTAAACCTGTTCTAGAGGAAATGTGACTTTAAAGATGCATTTCATAAATTTTCAACCCCAAAACTCTGCCTTCCAGATTCGTTTGATGGCACAGTGACATCTGTTATGTGCCTCGCTGCCCAGCAGTGTCCTAAACTGAGAAACTGCATTGTACAACTTTTTTTCATCTGGTTTACCTGGTGACGTTACAGTCGAGTTTCACTTCACGCACATACTAGCAAACAAATGGAAACACTCGTCTTAAATGCGTACCGTGGCTGATTAAGCAAAGAAATGCAAGAAGAAGGAGAGCAAGAGACAGAACAAGAAAGAAAACAAGAGTCAAGATAAGACTGTCTTTTACTGGCTGGAGAGAACTTACAGCAGATCTTGGTATTGGATGAGTCCCTGTAGCAACACACCTAATTCAAATGATTGGGTCATTCACAGATTTGTGCACAACTTGACATCTAGCTGCTAGAGATCCATTTTAATTTCAATCAGGTATTGCAGAAGGGAAACATCCAATACCTGCAGGACACCGGCCCTTGAGGACCGGAGTTTGTGATCTCTGGCTTACAGCAGTGATTCCCAACACTGGTCCTCAAGGACCACTATCCTGCAGGTCTTAGATGTCTCCCTGCTACTACACACCTGATTCAAATTCATGGCTCATCAGTATACTTGTTCAGAGCCTGTCAGAGAACCATTTAAATTGGTGAATAAAAAAAATCAGAATTTGGTAACATCTCAGGCAGAGAAGCTGGTTTTATGGAAATGAGTAGAACTGATACAATTACGACGTAAGTCTCATAAAACTTTATTCTTTTTTTTAATGTTATAGTAAACAAACATACATAAAGCAATCCCTAAAATCCCACGCTGAACCCACCCAACAGCATCATTATTAACAAAGTTCTCTAAACAGATAAGTCCATTATAAATTTTAAACGTGTTCAGATCTTGTAAAAGTCTTCAATCCTTCCTTTAGCCAGGTACGTCAATTTTTCCAGGGCAAGATTACAGGTAAATTCTTTGATCCATTGATTAGTGGCGTGCACCCATATATCTTTCAGTCTTAAGCCTGGTACACACTTAAGGATTTTTTTAATCCTATGAGATTTTTTTATCGGTCGGGCCCTATAAAGAACACCCTTAGCATGTGGATCTAAAAAAGATGATGGAGATGGAGTCCGATAGTTGATTATGTGTTGAAACTTGAATTTGTGGACCGTATAAAGTATTTTAATCTAAATGTTATATTTTTCTCCAAAATCAAATTTTTAAGAGATTCAAAAAGATAGTTGCCTTTTCGAGATCTAATGATAGAAGTGCATGGTCGCGTGTTAAATAAATAATATGTTTAATACCCTATATGTACGCTTGCTTACCCAGCACAAATCTGTTCTGGTTATTAGTAATCAAGGAGGGAATGTGTGATGCAATTCTTCTAGAAAAGGCTTTACATTATATTTTGGTGTCATATGACATTAAAGATATGGGGCAATCTGAACCCATTTCCGAGGGAAATTTTTGGGGTTTTGACCAAACTGAAATAACTGCTGATCTTAAAGATGCTGGGAGACTGCTATGGGCTCAATTTAAAGTAAAAGATTTTACAGCTGTAAAAAAAAGTTTGCAAATAATTCCAGCGTTTGTATCTGTAAATCAAGTTTGTCATCCAGCAAAAACAAAAAAAAGTGTGAAAAAACTTAAGTTTGCAAATGTACAAAAGGATTTGCATTGTTGTAAAAAAGATTTGTGGGAAGTTCTTTTGCAAGCATCTTGTCCACAGATGCGAAGCACAAAACTTTGTGTGAGATTCTGAAGATGTGGCTGCAAATTTTGCCCGTCTTTTTACATATATCTGATTGGATGATGACTAATCAAACTGTCCAATCAGAGAGCAGACAGCTTCCTGTCCTTCCGCACCTGTGCAGGTTTTTAAAGGGGAGTAGACATATTTTTGGGACGGATGGTGGTGCAATTGTGTCTCAAATTGAAAATGTTGAACAGATATTTCTGAGTCCGAGACTCGAGCAGCAGGTACTGTGGTCTCTCTCTGTCTCTCTGTCTCTCTTTCTCTCGCCTCCACCAGTCGTTATTTGTGGTCGCTCGGCTTGATTTCCTCCAGCTGGCTTCCATGCATGGCACTTATAATTTCAACAATGCTTCGATTTCAGGGTGGCTGCTGCGTCAGTCGGCCGCGACCAGCTTTGCCCCTGACAGCAGCTCCTCAGGCAGGAGGTTGAAGATTTTACAGTGGGGGAGAGCGAGAGGCGACAGTCCAAAAACAGTATAATCTACTGGGCTTCAGTACATCCCACCACTACCCAGGGGGCCAACAGCCATGTACAAGTGGGGCTTGCTTTTGGAGGAGCCTGGGAGAACCATGGTGATCATCCTAATGCAACAGTGGCTACCCTGGATTACTGTGACGTATGAAGGCCAGCTGGAGGAGAGAGACCGGGTGGAGGAGAAGGTGGTGGTTTGCAGAGAGAGAGAGAGAGAGAAAGCGAAAGACAGATAGTTCGAAGCACCAACATGTCTCCAGTTTGTGTTCTTTAAGTTACCACGTAAGGTTCTCTCCATATGTGTGAAGGCGTTGGGAGGAAGCTCCCGAACTGCTAGTCACACACAGTGTCATTCAGAGAATCACTCTGGTCGCACAATCATCTGTCTTTAAAATGGATCTACTCTGCAGTGCTGACAGACAGGAAGCTGTCTCCTTTCTGATTGACAGCTTGATTAGTCACCACCCAATCAGATAAATGTAAAAAGACAGGGACAAAATTTGTAACCGCAACTTCAGAGTCTCACACACAGTTTTGTGTTTCACAGCTGTGGACAGGATGCTTGCAAAAGAATTTCTATTATTTTCCAAGTACAAATCTTTTTTACAACCATGCAAATCATTTTATGCACATTCAGGCAGATTTATTTTTGCAGGATGACAAACCTGGTTTACCTTTACTGGATCCAATACACAATTAAAGTTACCACCAACTACGTAGTATCCATTATAGGAGGATAATGTAAGAAACAAGTGTTTGAAAAGACAGGATAATCTCCATTAGGAGCATATATTGACACTAGTTTAACCTAAACAGAAACAATAATACCACTCAAAACGATTAACCTCTCTGAAGGGTCAATAAACTGACTTTTGAGCTGAAATAAAATATATTTAGGATTAATGAGCGCTCCTCTAGCATGGGAGTTGACACAGGTGGAGAAAACATGGCCAACTGTTTTCTTTTTATATCTTCTTTAACTAACCTTCTTTAACCTGGAGAAAAACAATCTTCGATCCCATCTGTTTCACTAATTTATTTAGACCTTTCACATTTCATGTTGAAACTTTTATATCTGAATTATCTGGCATCTAGCAATGAAATAAATGTTAAAGTATAACTGTACCAAAATTCTGACTGTTGTTTGCAGTTATAGTACTGTTATACACTTTTTGATGCCCTTATACTCTGTCTTAAGTGGTAAATAAATTACAGTTAAAATTTTATAAACTTCTTGACCTTTCAAAGTACTTAAACCTACTTGCCAATAATCAGTATGTAGTCTTAATAAGAACAAAAATATGGTTTAATAGCAGGAATATCTGTTAGTATACACCATCTGAATATACTTGTCTTTGTGTGTATAGGATATAGTGACTTTATTTATTTATTTATTTTTTTTATTGCTTTCATATTTGGTTATATTATTACTGTAATTCAAGTTAATCTTTTATTGTTTTTATGAACTGTGAAGCGCCCTGCGATGGACTGGTGACCTGTCCAGGGTGTACCCTGCCTTCACCTGAAACACTGCTGGGATAGGCTCCA
>JBAMHW010000010.1:3942759-3961407 GCA_037177495.1 Rhadinocentrus ornatus
CCCCCCCCCCCACCCCCCCCCCCCCCCCCCCCCCCCCCCCCCCCCCCCCCCCCCCCCCCCCCCCCCCCTCCCCCCCCTCCCTCCTCACTATTTCACCTATGGCAATATTTTTTCTTATTAGATCTGAAAAAAATCAAGACTCACATTTAACAAAAAAAAAAAAAAAAAAACTTTTTTGAGAATTTCTGTTTGAGGTATAGCACAGACTCGTCTACAATCATCTAAATGCATGCTTCTGAAAGGCTCAATCAGGCTCATCCAGGCTGAAGGTTTTTTGTTAACACTCATCTTAAATTAGTCACATGTAAATTAAAGAACAAAAAGTTGAATAAACTAATGTACATAAGTTAATCTAAAGTAACTCAACTTAAGTTTACTCAAAATAATAGGGGTGTCTAAAGCGTAATGGTGGTGATGAGGGGCAGGGCTGATGCACAGGTAAGACAACGAATTAGATGTAATACTCTTAGTTCAGTTGCTTAATAATTGTTTAAAAGACCCAGTAGTTCTTGGAAATTTCTTTTTAAATTTTGATGGATTGCTAATTAGCATGACACAATATAATTTGAGATTTTCAGAAAAAGCTAAAATATATAATATAAACTATAATGTCGAACCTATTTTTCATTCATAACTAAAGTGTCTAACACATTCTTTTGTTTCCCTTTTTTAATTGTTTCTCACTGTTATAATGAATAATACTTAAGCTATTTTGAAAAAAAAGAGCATCTTTTTCCACCCACTGGGAACACCAGCTGAGGTAGTATCACAAAATAACCACATTATGAAGTCTTATTAAATCTATTTATTTTTTAGATTTTTTTTAATGTATAAAAACAAATTTTGTATATATTATTAAACTCGTAGATTGCAGACCAACCCCAGTTCTTCACTAACCTGTAGTTCTTGATGTGGTCCTCCACAAGGTTGAGGCTTACACAATGAGTTAAAGCCATGTTGTAGGAGCCAGCCTGCACAGACGAGCCCCAGTTCACAGCTAAACACAGCAGAGTATTAATAAAAGCCACTGTGCCACTCTATGTGCCTTGTGCCATATTAGGCCAGTGTGGGTTTACCTGGTTTCTTGTAGAGTGTGTATCCCAGAAAGAATAAAACGACGCCGATCGCAATGAGGGCCGCCCACCACGTCAGCAGGAACATAATCACCACACAAACTATAGAGCACAGCAGTGACAGCCACTTGCTGTAGAACCTGAATGATGGACGCCAACCTGCAGACACACACACACACACACACAGGTGATAATACACATAGCTACAGATGGATCTGCTTATAGTCTTAATTTCATTCCATCCTTTTCATTCCACTTCTGCATCTTTTTAACAGTTGTTGCAGTTGCATTATCCTTCATGTCTTGTTATTAAGAATTCATTCATATTAATCTTTTTAAGTGCCTGAAACTGATGATCTGACATGTTGCAAGAAGAATTGGCAAAATCTAAATTTTCAGGCCCTGGTCGTTAATTGTAAATGTCAGAAATGCTGCATATTTTAGCATCAGCAGACGTAGGAGATAAACAAAGTTACAGTAATGTCCTCTGCATTATGAACTTTCAAACCCTTTAGTTGAATGTTTTGCTTTCACAAATCTTGCAGGAGCTTGGAGTGAGCATATGTGGGGAAAATTATGTTGACTTGATGGTACAAAACCATGTTGATCAAATATCTAATTGATTATATAATTATTTCCAAAATTACCACAAACGTCATGGAGAAACTGATATCCTTTAAAGCGTCATGACACTCATGGCTCTGGATGCTTAGCTCAACTCAGGTCATGCCATAAATTTAGCTAGTGAGACTTTATTTTTAGCCAGTGGTTCCCAACCTGGGATCCCTGCCTCTCAAGGGGGTCCAAAAAGATCATAGGGGGTCCACAGGGCTCTGGCTATACAGGGCTTGTAAGATTGTTAAAATTAAGGCCATATTTACACAAAGTTGCTTTGGTCCAGTTGTAATGTAAAGATTTAACTTTTTAAGATAATTCTTGGTGGAGTAGGAACACTGTTTACTTTCTGATTGATCAGACCAGCAGACTTTATGACCATTTTAGCACGAGTGTAGAAATGTAATCCATCCTTGCATTCAGTTAGTATTTTTAATAATAGCATTCATCTATCCGCATCTTTACAGCTATGACCATTAAAGCTTTCTGTGTCAAATTTTAATGATCTACCTGGTGAGTTGGTGATGGAGGCATGGAAGCAACTGAAGTTGATCAAGGCGTAGGAGCACAGGTAGAAGTTAGAGATGATAGGAGCGATGGTGTTCAACTCAGCTGAGAGAGGGTGAGAAAAAAACAAAACATCTTATAGTAAAATCTTTGGCAAGCAATGGGCACTGATTTCCTGTGTGACAAACGCAATGTTTTGCTCTTTTAATGCTTTCAAGGTAAAAAAAATATTTAAAAGAGAAAGTTCTTACAAAATATAACTACAATGATCTAAATGACATAATAAATTTTGCATTTCCATTCATGCTGTAATTTGTATTTATTTATGTTTTCTGGTGAGCCACTAAAATGAACCTGTAAAATAAATTATGGATTAAAAAAAGAAGAAATCAACAGTTGAAAAAAAAAACTTTGGAAATCTATTGAGAAATAAATGTAGCTCCTTCCATTCTATATTAGGCTAAGTTAGCTTGTCAGCTTTAAACAGCACTAGTGTGTTTAATATTTTGTGCTGTCCTTTGTTTTTTTCATTATGATTATGTTCACAATGTTGCTGAACTGTTTGTGTAGTAGATACCTTATCATTTAAACCCATTTTTCTGAATATACAAAATATAATAAGAGCTGTTTTATAAGCTTTAGCTAACCCTGCCCCACCAGCTGTACTAAACAGGCACCACTATTTGGGTTTTTAACATCTTCTGTTTTATATATATTTAATCACAGATCACCTCAAAGATTCTCTTCAAAGCCTCACCAATTATAACGAAGCAGGAAGCTATGACATACGCCAGCAGGTAGCTTCTGATAGGTTCATCGTTTTTGCCATAACCTTTGCCAAAGAAGCTAATGAGAGGGTAGATGTGGTCCTTACAGAGACACTGCCAAGAAAAAGTGACAGCAGAGACAAAAGAAAAATAAAATGTGCAAAAAAATATTGGTTAAATCTTTCCATTGTAAAAGCACGGTGTTTGCTCATATTAATTTAAAAGAGTGTATGTATATACCTGGAAGACTTTGGGAGCAGACACCAGGCAGGCCAAAGCAGAGGACAGTGTGGCTCCAAATATCCCAGCAGTGATGAGCGGGGCGAAGGCTGCTGCCATGCTCAGTGTCTGCACACAGAATTTTTTTTTTTACCTTTTAGGCTCACTTTGACCATGATACAGAACCCTGCTTTAAACTTGTTATTGATTAATGTGAAGGAGACTAAATGCTTGATTTAGGCGAATGTCAACTTGTAGATGTCAGTGTTATAATTCCAGTCTCTGCAATTTAGTGCTTTGGTTCCCCCAAGTGGCAACAAAAAGCAACTGCTAATCAAGATGTAATAGACAGCAATAGCCAAAATACAGCATTCATAGTGTCTGCTATAATGGTATACTGACAATTGCAACATGTCAGACAATATAATCTTCCTGCATACTGTATGTAGAAACGAATTCCAACAGCAGTAAATACATTTCATGCCGAACAGATTATCACTACATGCACATGCGCTGCTTTAACTCCCCATGTTTCATTTCTGTCTCTACCAAACCAGGAAATAAATGGTGGTTATGCATGAAAACCAAAACGAAATAATACTTTTACACATTGAAATATAAGGAGATGGATATGTAGTTCAAGCTTGTGTTGACCTGATAGTAGTTACTGATTCCATAGATGCAGGTCCTATTAGTGATACACGCCGTGAAGTCCCAACCAAGCTGACATGGTAAACCAACACAGTTTTCAGGGGGTGTCAAGGACGACAGGGTGTCGTTTATCAAGCCAGACGCATCTCGCACAACACAGGATCCTGGAAGAATACAAGGAAACTTACTGTGAAGTCACACCTGTTACTGAACCAAAAATTAATAAACAAAACAAGCAAAGAGAATAAAACAAAATTAACAAAGAATAGCATCATAAATAAATATCTGTTGTTTGTTAAAAAATCAAACAGATGAAAAACTGGTATAGCGTATACAAATAAAGGAGGGTTTTAAAATTTGTATTCTAAGTGTTGGTTAATTCAAGTAATTAGGATGTATGATGTTATTTGAGAATAATAGTTGATGATTTGGCCAAATTAATATGGTATTTGCATTTTTGTATCAAGGTCTAACATGTTTTTAACTTTATAGCATTTAAATTCCTCATTCCAAGGAAATAACTAATGCAGCAAGACAGATATCAGGATATCAGGAAAGGATGTTTACTACCATGTACAATAGGGTTAATATCTTAAAGAGAATACATTTATTTTTAAACTTGTTTTGAATACAAACTTTTCACCAAGTAGACACACACAATATGGGTGTAAATCACGTGACTGTTACGTCCCTTTGTTAGGTTTTGGAAAAAAGTGACTTGAACATTACCAACGGTTGCGCTGATGATGAGGTAGGACATTGTAGTAAAGAATATCGCCAACAGTGTCCCACGAGGGATAGCCACAGTTGGATTCTGGCAAGGAGGGGACATAAGACATAAACCTAAGGCACTACAGTTATGTAATAATTTTAAAATTAAGCCTGCATGCTGACAAAAATGTAATTCTATTAATAAAAAGTCTGAGAAAAAGAACCAAACAAACCTTTAAATCTCCAGAGATGTTGGCTCCTGCCAGAATGCCCGTGGCAGAGGGGAAGAAAATGGAGAACATGCCAAAGAAACTGCCTCCTGTTCCTCGAAAGTCGGGCACAAAATTGGCAGCAAAGATCTCAGCTGTTAAAGATAAAGCAGTCAATTCAATGCCAAGCACTGGCAAGGACACGTGAGCAACTGAGAAAAAAAATCACATTCTCAAGCATGAGTAAAGCTTTTCAGGTGCACCCAAGAATCTGTTCAAATTATGTTAGTAATTCGGTGAGAAAATGATGAAAGTATGGTTGAAGATTTACCCCTGTAGCTGAAGAAACCTTTGGATTGTTTCTCTGGTGAAGCCGGCATGATTGTTCCCACAATGTAACTGGCAAATGACAACATGATGAGCAGGAAGAACAGAATCTGGGCCTGTGAAAGACACAATTTACTTTAATCATTTCGATGGCCCAATATATCTTGCTTGGTTTATTTATATGATTTTTTTTTTATGTAGGTAGAAAATAACATAATATTCTCTGTCTTCTTTTTATTAAATGTAGAAGCAGAGAGCTAACAATCAACTAACTAATTTGTTAAGTTAAGTTTTAAGTTTAAACACTTAAATACTTTCACAGTTTACCATAATCTCATTTCAAGCTAACCTTTGACTCCCATGCCATTCCAGCCGATGTAATTCCCAATAGCAACGTGACAGTGAGGATGCCGATGATGCGGATGTCATTGGTCCGGTCCACCATAACAGCCCCATTTTCCTGAGGTTGAGGTTTAACAATACATTTAAAAGGTAATGAAGATCCACTGTTTTTTTGCACAGTTTCACTGTAAAAGCTGATGCACATGCATGAACGTAAGCCACACTTCTCACTCGCATCAGGTCTGTGACAGTCTCAGCAAAGCCCACAGTGTGCATGGCCACAGCTACAGCATTGGCAAAGGAAAAGATCAGGCCGATGGAACCACCCAGCTCTGGACCGAGGCTCCGACTGATCAGGAAATAGGTCCCACCTGAAAATACATAATAATCATCACCTTAGGGCTGACTGACAGTGAAAAATACAATAGATTTACTGAATTGTGTCACTTAGTAAACAAACCTCCTTTGACTCTGCCATTGGTAGCTATAGCTGAGGTTGAGAGACCGGTGATCCCAGTGATACAAGAAGACAGCAGTATAATCAACCAGGTCATACCTGACAGGAGGGTGAAAACAGTCTGAATCCTTCCAAATATTTGAGATATACTTCATGATTTAGAGTTGATCAAACCCCATAAAACTCTAATGCAGGGCAGTTTTGCAGGACTTACCTATACCAGCTTGAGCTGTGATCCAAGGCAGCCTCAGGTACAAAATAACTCCCCAGATGTTTAACATGCAGCGGATCTACAAATAAACATACATCTGAGCAAACTCAGCTTTAGTTTGACCGTCTCATTAAAAAGAAAATTAATATACAGCTCATGTTTTGCCAGGCAAATGCCATACAGTAATATTAGCAGCTATCCAAAAGGCCACAATATATATATATTTTTCTAAAGTACATTTGTATACTCTCTCAAACATCCAAGTTGCTTGGGCATAACAGATATGGAGGAAATCATGGAAGTGTTTGATCACATCTATTGCAGGTGTCATTGAAGTCAGTGAAGAAATCTGTGAGAGTACTAAGTAGTACTAAGTACTAAGATATATTGCTGTATATCTCAGAAATACAGTCTTACATATACAGCGCTATGGGTTTCATGACAAATGCAGTGGAAATTTATGTTTAAATATTGACATCAGGAGACTTTTACTACAAGAGCATGCAGAAATATTAAAGACAATAAGTCCCCACGCTGGCCTTTTGAGGCTTCCTTAAGGATGTGGCAGCTTATCCAGTTAAATCTGCAGGTATAATGATAACAGCCCAGTCTAATGATTTTAAGTTAATGAATAACAGACATTTAAAACTTGCTATATTATAAGTCCCAGTTCATACAGGGAAAATGTCAACTTATAAATTTCCTAAAAAAAAGACATATTATAACTTTTATATCAATTTTATATACAAAGTCTTGTTTCAGGATGTCACATAAACATCATCTAACTTAAGACTGTTTTGTAGTAATGTATTTCCTTTTAATTAGTTTAGGTGTAGTGTAGATTTCTGTTTTCTAAATTTTCATGTTTTCATCACAGATTGAACAAAGACTTAAAAAGTATCATACAGGAACATATTGTCAAATGGCTTAGCTGTCTCTCCATTAATTTCTCCAAAGGAGGAGATTTATCATATTACAGATTATTTATAAATATAGCTAAACCCTAGAAAAGCTATATTTTTGAATGGCAACAAAAATTTGTTTCTTATCTTAGAATGGTGTTTATTTGACCACACCATTCTATGGATTTGATTTGTATTTTTCCATTTCATTTTATAATTGTGTATTACTTCCAGTTGTAACTCATTATTCTTACCATCAATGTTTTCTATTCAACACTGTAAATTTAAATGTTCTCCACACTTAGTCTGTGCTTAAAAGAAGTGCTATTCTAAGAAATTCAAACCTTATAAAGATTTTTATTGGTCCTTTATAGTCATTTCATTGAAGACAGACATGAAAGTACATGTGCTGTTATAAAAATTGATTTTTCTAACTGAAGTCATAGGAAAATTAAAAAAATTTGCCACCCTGTACCATCTATTTCATTACAGATTAAGTTACAAAAACACATCTCTTTATGCATCTGTATAATATTAATCATCCTTAGAATTTAAGGATATCCCCAAGTCAAAGATGTCCCACAAACTCACACTTTGTTCAAACCCTCTGATGCTGCTGTACCTACCATGACTCCCTGCACCCATCCAAAGCGAGTAGGCTCAGATGCTGGCTGTGTTTGTTCATCCACCTCTTCCTCAGAGCTGTCTTCTCCACCTGTTGTCTCCTCATACATGGGAGGTCTGAACTCATCCTGATCCAAGCAAGTCAGGAGAGGACAGTTATACTGACATGGCCTGAACACATGACTGACAAATTTGCAGAATATTTCTTCAGATGTATCTCTCTTGCAAGTGATGAAAAATGATGTTTGCTAGAAAAATATCTTTAACTAAGTTCTATATAATTAAATTAGCAATAAAAAGATATGAAATATTTAGTGTTTTTCCATCAGTTATTTAAAAAAATATTCTTTTAACAAATGTGCAGAGAAACAGCAGGGTAATGAGAATGCCATCTATTCTAAGTTTTCTTCATAAATTGTTCTTCTCATTCAGAAAATGTGCAGTAAAAATTGTTTTTGCTTTTGAAAAATAAAGCAAACAATGGAATTAGGGACATGTACATCATAAATGAAACCTGCCCAATACATTGTGAGATAAATAAAGACACACAGATTTTAATATTACTATTATTCGTTATCTATATTGAAATATAATGTATATAATATTTAAAAAAACTTTAAATGCACTCCCAATAGGAACTGGTAAAATAAAATCCTCACCTCAGGTTTGCCATGCAGCTCGAACAGAGATGGTCTGAGGCGCCTCCGTCTCCCCCACACTTCAGTGTTGGCATAGAAGTCATAACGTGGTGGGGCATCCAGAGTCTCGTAGCCAGTTAGAGCTCCAGGTGCATGGGATGTTACACTGCTGCCACTACCATAGCACTGATAATAGCTGGACTCATCAAATCCTCCAGGAGTTGTCTTCCCATTTGTGGCTGACAGTGGAAGGTTGGTTCTGTAACCAACCATATTGACGCCATCGCTGACCACTGGCACCTCCATTCAGAAGGTTAGAAAAGATAAAAATTTTAGCTACTAATGTAATAAAAAAAAGTAAGCCGTATTAGTTAAAGAAATATAGGCATATATTTCCTTTCAGCTACAGCAGTGAGAAAGTGAGTGATGGAACCATGCTGTGGCTTAAGGTAAATGAGAGAGGCTTTATTGTGTGTGCCGTCTTTAAATTTGACCTTAGCAGGAAGAGCCTGGGGCCATATAAGATGTTCACTACTTCAGTAAACAGTGAAACAAGACTCATTACAAGAATGATTAAACTCGACATGGACAATTTCATGTTGCCAAGAAATCATTTAAAACTCTGCTGGACCTGAAAATACATTGTTCTCTTTGCTAAGAAGAGGGATATTATAGCTTTTATTTATTGTTCTCTGGTTCTGGTTATGTAATTGCTTTTGTAAATGATTAATGTCCAGAAGGGTTTTTTGGGGTCTGAATGTTGTAAATAGCGTCATTACACACCTTGACCAACCTATACAATAACCTTGTCTGAGACTTCTCAGGGTGGTCAATATAGCATGAAGGAGACTACAAAGAAACTCCTCCAGGTTTGTTATTATAAAGTGAATATTTGCATGTTTTATTATGTGTTGAAATTACAAAGTTTTATAACTGGATTAAACAGGAAATGACCTTTATGGTATGAATGACAATAGTAGTGTACTAAAACCTTTGAGAAATAACAAATATTAGTATCATAATAACATGAAAAACCTGTTGCAAACTTTGATAAAATGAGGATTATAAAGAATTATTGATATATCAGTGATTCAGATAAGCGTGTGGGGTACAATATCAATTTGTTCATTATCTATGTTTATCTAATCAAACAAACATTTGCAAATAATAATAATGGCATTAAAACTTTCATTGTCTAAAATATGTGCTAAAATTTTAAGACCAGTACTCAAAATTAGACTTATAACAGTTATTAAATTATTATCATATCAATTTTATGCTTTTTGTTTATTTGTACATTTATCATCATCCACCTTTATTTCAGAAATAGAGCTCCACATAGACAAACTTTTTTTTATTTTTTTCTAACCTGTCCAGCATTATGACAACAGAATGACGGTTGCCATGTTTTGCTGAACAAATTTACTCTGCCAAGAGAAGCCTTTTGGATATGAGGCCTCCCTTGAGTCTTGAAAGTAATTCTTTATCAATATTTTATTTAATTAATTTATTTTTAATTAGTTTATTTACACATAACCACTGGACTGGAGTAAGAATAGAAAGGAAAGGGTTAACAGAGGAGAGTAGAGAAGAATATAGAGAGAAAAAAGGAGAGAAACAAAAAGCAATTCAATCAAATCCAAACAAAAATAACCCGACAACCAGTTGATATACCTTTAAAGAAACAATAAAATCCAAAGGCCTCTAAAAAACACAGCAGCCAATCATCAGGAGCACCTGCAGGAAGAAAAACTGTAAAAACCATGAACAACAACAGTATAAATGTGTGTATACGTACAAAACATAAGGAGTGAGTTGTGTTAAGTGATCATTGAAATCCAACCGGTCCACCTCCAAGGATCAGAAGCAGACTTGTTAGGGCCCAAAGCGCTGGGCAACCAGCAGCCACAACAGAGCACAGAATCAAGCTCCACACAGACTAAATACAGCGACAGCCGTTAAAAACAAAATTAAATATATTTATTAAGTACTCTGTGCAAGAATATGTTGAAAATATTGTCCTTGTGAAAAATTTCTTTTTCAAACAGATTGGGGTTTATTGATATAATTTTTCCAGGAAAGTCATTATCACTCCAGCACCTGAGCGACTGGCTCAATAAATCAACTGTTTAAGCTGCCAACTTTCAATCTTAAAGTTTTGATCAGCTGCTGCTGTAACATTTTCCACAATGGACAAAGCTACTACAGACCTGAACTTTAAGGCCTCCTAAACCTGAAAAAGTAATTATATAGAAAGTCAGATGAGGAACGGTTTGATTTATTTATTGATCACAAACTACCAACAACATATTTTAAACAATGTCCTTGATTACACTTAAAGGCCCAGTTCCCAGAGAAAGGTGTAGGCTCATTACTGTGAACTGTTTTTCAGTCTTCAGATATTGTTAAATGATTAAACTGGATTGTTCCCCCTGCAGCTGTGTGAGCCCTTCAGTTTGAAAGTTGAAAACCTTTTCTTTTTATATTGTTTATTTTTTCTTTTTTAAAAAGGCATCACTCTTCATAACAAACCACAGACCATTTATAGTGTTCTGTTCTGTTTTTATGCTAATCTAAGATTACAGCTGCATCCATCCATGCGCAGCTAAAATATATCCATGTATCTCATTTTGCTTCAATCAATACAAGCTTCTTAGTTTAGTCATTTACAGCAATGCTTTACTAATCGCACACACTTCTCTGCACTTCATTACAACACATAAGATACAGCCACAGCTTCCAGGTAAAGGTTTGCACATAGCCACACACTTTTTACACAAGTACACAGAGGTTTTACACTATGTACAAGGAAAAGTCAAGGTCACTATAGTTTTGCTGGTTATGTTAGCGTAACAGTTAGGGACCCTTTAATATTTAAATAATTAAGCAATGTTTCATTCCCACATCTGGCGGAGATGTTTGATTTGGCTGAGATTGCGATACATATTAAAGTCATATGACCTGAATTATTTGGACATTTATTTAGGATTTCTTAGTGTTGTTTTCAGGTGTAGGCCATCTGATGGGCTTCTAAGTTTTATCAAACAGGACAAAAGTAGACAAACTATAAACACTGGCTGTGTTTTAGTACAAACAGGCTTGAAGCATTATACATTAGTTATCTGTTAGATTGTAAAAACCTAACTTAGCATTATTAAGTTTAAATAAAAAAATGTAAAATGGTGACAGAGTTGTTTAATTAAACAAAATGTCACAAGTAGAGATATGAAATCTATATGTATCAAAGAGAAAAATAAATACATAAAAAAAATAATAATAAAAAAAAAACAAAAACAAAACAAAACAATGATCTCACTGATGCTGATTAACAACATTACCCTATTTTGTGTTTTCCTAGGCTCTTTTCCTCAGCTTTGTTGGAAAACATCCGGTTAAGAAAAGATGGACTAAGAAATGTTCAATCATTTAGGAAAGAACATGTGACATGTGATAGATATCTGACTGCGCACTCACCAGGGTATAACATAGATCTGCATCATTTACTGCTGGTTAATAACTAAACCCCAAATTAGTGCTTTACAAAGATCTCATCGCACAGTTATATGAAGAGTATCTCACATATAAATCATATTAGTATAATAATATAGAAATAAATCTATTGTTTTGTTCTTTTTTTAATCATGGGAAATACTGTAGTTAAGAATGGAAAGAAATCACTATCCTCATATCAACCACATGAATTCCAATTAGTAAGACTTTAGAAAACAGCTCTTATCGTTACTGCTCATCAGACATTTCCAGATAATTTATTTAGTTAGAAATATATAAAAACAAAACAACAAAAATGTACTCATTTCCACACATTACTAAGTTTTGGACTTACATTACTAATACATGGGAATGAGATAGTTAAGTCGTGGCCATGCATTACTTGTGGGCGAGGTCCTTTATGGTTGTAGCATATTTAACACACAAGAGACTTTTGGGGAAGATGGCAAATCGGGGACACACTCAGTTCTGAGCTCCTTCCACGCAGCCCCAAACTAGTTCTAAAAACCCACCACTGACAAACTATTTTACCTTAAAGGAAGACCTGCACAACTATTCTCTAAAGTAGCAGAAAAGTTTGTGAAGATCAGTTGTTAATGACAGAGATTTCCATGCTTTGAAGGATGCTAATGCTAACACCACTACCAAGCTAGATATTCAGAACTACACTGCTGTTGCTAGCTCTATTAGTCCATTGTAACACTGTGTTGGCCGCCTAGGCAGCCACACACTGAGCCCGGTCTGTGTGGAAGAAATTTTACTACATATCATAATCATCACTCATATATATTCACATAATATTTACTCATATTAATAATCACTCATATATTCATTTCACTTTTTTTCATTTATTACTGTTGATTCATTCAGTGTGGTACAGATTATTTATATAACATGTGACTGAATGTTTCTCATGATTGTTTGAGGTTAGTCTGACCTCTGTCCTCCCACTTCTTAGACTAGAAGCATCTTCACCTGTTGGATAATAATAAGAATTATTATGGATTCCAGCATGTTATTGATTATTCTCTTCTGGGAATTGAGAGGACAGTGGCGCCAGTAAGTCTGGGTTTTCGATTAAAGTCTGGCCTTGCTTTGGGAACCTGGAAAACATGAGGTGTGTTAAAACTGTATGTTTTTGGGATGCGTTCTCTCCTGACTTCTCGTGGGTCAGACGACCGCTCTCAAATCCAAAGTAATTTGTACTCAATAATACTCCTTTTACTTTTGACTCATATCAGAGTCTGGTAACTCTTTTTCTTTATTTCAGTTAATTCAATAGACACTTTATTTGTAATTTTCATTTGTTTAATATCTCACACTATTATAAATTTTGCCGAGCGTGGTTAACTAATTGGGTGCACACTTTTACTTGACTCATTCTTGTCACCTGGTTAATTTGGTTTACTTTCAGATAATATGTATTTCCTTTGAAATTCCTGGGGAAGGTGCTGTGTGCGGGAGGCCCAAGCCTGCTAAGAGTTACCGTGGAGGTAATAACATTTTACCGTCAAGTTTGACTTACAAACACTAATTAACACATCAAGAAGCACTTCTAGTTAAAGATGACAACTGAAAACAACTCCAATGAAGCTCCCACCTGCTTAGAAACTGGCATCTGAGACCAGGGTCTCTTTGCTAGGCGGTTTAACTGCCATTAAAAATATTGGGCCTTATTTATCAAGCTGGCGTAGCAACAAAAACCGGCGTTTGCCAATCATAGTCATTTGGGATTTATGAAAATCAAACTTGACGGTAAAATGTTATTACCTCCACGGTAACTCTGACCAAGGTGTACACACATAAATGAGATAAATGGGAAATGGCGACACTAATGGTACAGAATAAAATCAAGGAAATTATGTGAAATTTGAGACATTTGTGCATAATCCACTATTATTTTCACACCTCATGTTATATATTAAAGCTGTTTTCAGAGATGAATAAAGAGGCACATTTTATAATAATTCTCCTAAGAGCGCACACTTAAAAAAAAATAATAATTCAAGTAAAAGGGAGATGATATTAATAAAAACCTCAACCACTAAAATATGTTCTGTCATTGTGAAAAAAATTTACGTTATAAAATCCATCCAGCTAAATAAGGTGGGCAGTCTGTTGCCAGCATGTAGCATCAGTACAAATGTAGCTTTGGTCTTTCATCCAGCAGAGCGGGACACAGACTGGAGGCTGCAGGTCTAGAAGTGATGCAACGCTAAAAAACACGAAAGAGGTGGATTTCCTTTTATTTATTTACGCTTACACAATGCTTTTTTATTGTCCTAGTTTCTGTTTGGACAGTCTTTTTTTCCCACAACTCCTTTTCCACCTGGTTAAAAGTGATGATTGTGTCCCT
Organism: Rhadinocentrus ornatus; assembly: GCA_037177495.1. NCBI lineage: Eukaryota > Metazoa > Chordata > Actinopteri > Atheriniformes > Melanotaeniidae > Rhadinocentrus > Rhadinocentrus ornatus. Next base: position 3,956,879 of record JBAMHW010000010.1, read on the forward strand.
CTGCACCGCCCACCGAAGTACCCAGATACTAGAAAGAAATAATATTTAAAACTAAATAAACTGCTACCAATCTCAAATGTATCTGCACATATTAATTTTATAAATTTAAACAAATGACTAAATTACTGGCATTAGTACTGTCTTTAGCAGACGCTTTTCTCCTAAGCGATTTCCCTTGGGGATTTGAACCACGGTTTCCGGCATGGTAGACTGATGCTCTACCAACCCAGCCGCATGTTCCGATGCCTCTGGCGTGTCTTGTGTTCTGACACTGTGTTGACAGCATCTGCCACATGCTGCCACGATTCTGCCTTTCTGACACAAGTAATGCCCACGCCGTGCCCACCAATTAAACATTTTTACGTTTTCCAACCTGGTCCATCAGGATCTCTGTCTCACACCCTGAAAAAATCTGCTTCCTCCCTCTTTTTCCCTCCCTCCTTTCCAGTTTTAAGTTTATGTCACTTAATTTAAGGGGCCTAAGAGATAATGTATACAAAAAAGGCAGTGTTTCTATAATGTAGAAACAAAAGTCCACTTTGTATTCTTCTCCAAGAAACCCATCCAAATGACTGTAATGAAAAACTTTGGTCAAACCAATGGGGAGTTAATTTGCAAATCCCCAACCAAATTGTGTGTATAGCCTTAAATTTATTGACCCGTGGAGAGAAAAGAACTTGAACAGTTTTCCTGGCATAAATCAGATGCCTCTAGCAGCTCCAGAATAAATGTTTAGTTAGGAACAGATCAAATCCTGGGAAAATAATGGATTGTAATATTTCTTCATCACCTCTTACTGATCATTGAAACATTAATCTGTCAATTACACATCTTCCTGAAAATATAAGACATAGAGATTACTGGAAATTTATTGCAAGCATTTCAAAACATGATCTTTATTGTCATGAAACAAAAGAACAAGTTTAAATAAAAAAATCTTAATGGAAGATAACGGAAGCGTAGAGCTGTCACCCAAATTAAAAAAGCATTGGGACATTATCATGTTATAAGGTAATATTTATTGCAAAAATGTGAAATACATCACATTAAAACATACATTTCTTTTACATTTTTTAAATGATTTTATTTATTTTTTTTTAAAATAAAAAATAAATAAAAAAAACAAAATAAACAACATACGTTTTAACATGAAACAAAAAGTAATGTATGCAGTTGGTATAGTGAGTACATTTTATGGAAATGATTCTCTTCAAGCAGGAGCATTTCAGTTCTTTTTGTCAAGGGGGTAATTATTCTACTGTGACTTCTTGTTGTACACACCATAATGTGGGACAGTTATGAGGAACACAACAGGTACGTCACCTGCCTGCACGCAGTGAGATAGTGCATGTGTGTGCAAGAGTTAGTCTCCATAAAGCACTCCAACCTTTGCACTGCTGTTCTCAGTTAATTTCTGGCTTTGAAAATAAAATGTGAACTTTCTCCCTGTCCTCCTGCAGTTTGTCCTCTGTCTTTTCCAATATTCCAACAGCTCTGCATAAGTTTATTTTTTTTTAACCTGGTTCAAAGCACAAAAACCTGTTAATATAAACATCACACAAACAAAAGTACAGGAAATAACTACGAAGACTGATGGTGTCTATACAATACGTTTGGTGACCATAACACGTATTTTTAGTACATAACAGCTTTAATTGAGAACTGCTTCCATGATATTCACATTTCTAACTGGTCTATTATACCGAGAAAAAGACGATGATGATGAGAACTGGACACCGGAGGAAGGTGAAGTGAACACAGTCAGTGTTTCCTTAATTTCCAGGGACTTTAACTCTATTAAAAACAATTAAAAAAAGAATCTTAGTTTGTGTTCACCCCCACAGTATAGAACATAAGAGTTGCACTTTTGCAGCCAAAAGTTAGGGAAAGTTTCATTATTTACAGGACAACACAAGTTACATGATATGTTTGTCTGGCTACTGTTAGCAACTGTTAGCCGGGTTAGCATGGCTGACAGAAGAGTTTAAAATGATTCACACTTGATCCATAGCAAGTGAATATAGAAAGCTCCTACACTTACCAGATTCAGTGGCATTTCCGGATTCCGCTGTGGACTCGTCCACCAGGTGGACTTAGCTGTGGTGGAGTTCAAAGCCCCAGTTGATTAGTTTACTGGGTGATCTCTGAGAACAGAATTTATTAATTCAAAATGCCGGTTGTTTTTTTGAGAGGGGGGGTTGTCCGTTGTGCTACATTCCAGCTCCATATTATTGTTCCTGAAAACTTTTTTTAGCCTTTTTAAAATTATTTAGTACCTGGTCAACGGTTCTTTCGTAGCCTGCTGCAGCATCTCCTTCTGTGGGTATCCGAAAGCAGTCTTTGTCTGATTTCCACCTCCAGTTTATGCATAATTTCAGAGGATGATCACAATGCCGGGAAATACTGGGTTTCCTCTTTGGAACAACTTTGTTTTAACAATCCATGTATTTTCTAGTTTGAAGATAGCAGTTCAGTGTTTCAACATTCTTCTGTTGGCCAGATAACCCCGCCCCCAACCGCTGATGCGACCTATGTCAAGCGGTTTTTAGCTCTGGCCCAGCAAAGAATTAGTGCCAGCTTAGAACCCGTTTTGAGAGCCAGGAGCCAGTGCTTGGATGGTGGGAAGTCAAAGAACCGGTGCTTAGGCAGGCTCTGGCTCTAAAGCAGCACTGGAACCAGCTAGGTAGAAAAGCCCCCTTTATATCTTTTAGCAAAAACCTTACAAAACTCAATGACCTAGGACCTGGAAGAAGAAAACCTAAAGAATTGAATTTATTCTGTATTGAACAAACAATGGATACTGAAAAAGACAACCTTATGGCCCTACAACCTGAACTAGACAACATTTAAGAAACAAAGGCTCACGGTGCTTTCATTAGATCCGGGGCCAAATGGACTGAGGAAGAAGAAAGAAATTCTGCATACTTTTACACACTGGAGAAAAGGCGGCACGAAAATAACTGTAAAATCTCTTATCACTGATGACACAGAGTACACAGACCAAAGTTTAAATGCAAAAAAAAAAAAAAAAAGAGCCGCTTTTACAAAACTTTTGTTGCTCCAATTTTCAGCCCAAGACTGCGACCTCGTGCTGTTCCAAATCATCAAAGACTTCATTCCACAAACTACTGAAGATTTCAGGGAAGACTGTGATAAAACATCAATGCTATCATGTGCTATAAATGGATAAATCTCCAAGCCCAGATGGCTTAACTACCAACTTTTACAGGCCTTTCTGGGAATGTCCTAGAGATTTCCTATTTCAGGTCAGGTCAGAGAAAATCTAACTACTCGCTTCCAGAAAGTTTGAAACAGGGTACTGTTACTCTTATCTCAAAACGAGGAAGAGACAGCAGATTCTAGATAACTATCATACAATTTCTTTCTTGAACTGCAACTACAGAGTCTACATACATCAACAGACTAGAGAAGGGTTTGAGAATGTAATAACAGATTTTATGAGCAAAAGATCCATGCAGATCATTAGGACTGGTGCAGGATTTATTTGAGTAAAGCAACAAGATTAAAGATTAATTTCAAGTTTAATTTTTTTCCCTGGACTTCTACAAGGCTTTTGATATTTTGGGTCCTAAATTATTTAAAACACACACAAATTACATATTTCAAGTCCCTAAATTACTGAAATGAATACTGTTTGCTAATGATACCAATATTTTATTCTGGAAATTATTAGTGACAATTAAAAATATGGATTGATAAATCACTGAATAGCAAAGGAAAAAATAAATATATAGGTAAAAAAATGTAAAAAAGGATATTAAAGTCCTGGGTGTAATACTAGATAAACTCAATTGGAAGCCCCACATCAGACACATACCAAAGTAACAAAAAATCATAAATAAAACGCAGCTTTTAGATTCCAATTCTATAAAAAAAAAAAAAAAGGACAATCCTGAGGACCTGGAAATTCAGCCACACACAAGAGTAAACGTTTAAACAGTTTGGTTTATTGTGAGGAATGAGGGGATGATTGGTTTTTAATCCCCGGAAAGGCAGTCTGGTTACATGGGGCGGAAGCACACTCCAAGACAGCTTGTTTCTGGGACCTGAAAACACTTTGAGAGTAAGTCTGATAACCAGATGCATGGTCGAGAGAACAGGCAATGGTCATACACAGAGAGTCAAAAGTCGGGATACTTATCCAAGGGGGTAGGCGAGACTCAGGGGTCATAGATCAGATCAGGGGTCGGTGTCCAGACAATCACAAAGATCCGTTGAGGGCAAGGTAACAAGAAAACTGAAACATAGAAAAGAAAACTGAAACATAGAAAACAAACCCTTGTACACAAGCACAAGGCTGCCAATAATCTGACAGGGAAGGAGCGGCTGGAGAGAGTTTAAGTAGGGCTGAGCACAGGTGAGGATAGGGAGCAATCAGTGAAGTTCAGGTGAAACGAATGAACCTGATTAAGAAGACAATCAGATAGACAGAGAGACAGAGAGACAGATAGATAGATAGATAGATAGATAGATAGATAGATAGATAGATAGATAGATAGATAGATAGA
>JBAMHW010000010.1:3973666-3995860 GCA_037177495.1 Rhadinocentrus ornatus
CTTGGGGTATGCAGTACTATGCTGTCCCGGACCATGATGAGAGCTGGGCCTCTGTGGGGGAGTTTGAGGCTTGGGGTATGCAGTACTATGCTGTCCCGGACCATGATGAGAGCTGGGCCTCTGTGGGGGAGTTTGAGGCTTGGGGTGTGCAGTACTGTGCTGTCCTGGACCATGATGTGAGATGGGCCACTGTGGCGGAGTTTGAGGCTTGGGGTGTGCAGTACTGTGCTGTCCTGGACCATGATGTGAGATGGGCCTCTGTGGTGGAGATTGAGGCTTGTAGTGTGAAGTACCATGGTTTCCTGGGTGATGACTGTGGTGTCCAAAACTATAATGGAAGGGGTAGTGTGGCCAATGCTCTCCCAGACCATACGGTTGATGGTGGTGGTCTTGAGGATTATATCCCAGGATAGGGTGATGAGTATGTAGCTGACTGTGATGGTGTCCTGGTCTATCAAGCAAAACAGGCATGCTTTGTTCAGTCTCAGTTGACTTCTCTTTTGCCAGCTCCATCTTATCTGAGGGATGATTTAAACGTTCTGGTCTGAGAGTTGAATCTTTGTCTAGAGGACTATGGGTTCCAGGAATAGTAACACTAAGGCGAAAATGTGGCTTGGAATCATGGGTATGCTTTCCTCCATACAAGTGTACGGGAATATCTTTGTGATCAGACAGAGAAGTACTATCAAACTCGTCTTGGGTCTGAAATCTATTTGGCATGCGAGAAGAATCAGCACCAACCTTTCCATCGCTGCCCCAATCGGAGCTTTTAATGGCTGAACCAAGCTTTGCGAGGCTCAGTAAGTGGGGAATATAGCTTTGGGAGTTGAAAAGGGGACCATTTTGTGATGGCAACTTATGTAGAAATTTGACAGAAGCTTGAGGCTGTTCCTGAACGGGGCTCGAGGTTTGTTGGTGCTGACTAGGGATCTTCACAATATGTTCTAAAAGCTGAGTAAATTCAGGCTGCTTCTGTTGGATGTAGAGGGGAAGTTTTTCATTCAAGTAGTGATAAGCTTTTTGGGCAACTTCTTCAGGCACTATATTTTCAGCTGTGGAAAAGAAAATTGATTTACATAAAGACATAGAAATCAGTTATTAATCTCATTTCATACCAGTTCCTCAGTTTTAAATGGACACTGAGCACAGCAGTAAAGTTGTACATCTAACAAGATTTTGCAGATAGTTTTCAGAATATCCTATTGTATTATATTATTTTTTTTAATAGAACTTCATGGATCAACTTACAAACAACCCATACTACTAAATGGGAAAATTGCAAAGATTTAACATGGTGCAAGATGCACCAGCCTTACCTGCTGAGAAAATTGAATAGTTCATGCCACTCAGCAAGAAAAACAACCTGTGGAGCAGATTAGCAAATAGACACTAAGATGTAATCATACTTGATTAAGACAATTTATTTTCATGTTTAAAATATGGTACCTTGTAATTAGAAACCCTACAGCCATGACAGCTGCACCTCTTACACTTCCCAGCTACAGGTGCAAAGCTAGTCTGTAGATCCAGAGCACTAAAACAACAAAAAAATAAATAAAATCCTACCAGTTGCTCCAACCAGAAACACAAGTGAATCAGACTACAGGGGACATTCGATGTCAATTCTTAAATGCCTTTCCTACCAGCAGGAAGCTCTCAGGTGTTATCAATTATGCAGTTTAATGAGAAGTTGAGCAGAGGCAGTCAAGAGGTCAAAAACACAAACAAACTCTACTTCACACAGGTGTGACTATATGAAGTGATTGCCCTAGGAGAGTGTTGGTCTGTCTCCTGGAGAGAGTAGTCGTAAAATATGATCTTAAAGTAGAAAAATGATAACCCAGTTAAGTTCTGCATTATTTTCCTGGTTACCAGGCTTCTTTTCTTAACCATGCTGTTCAGTTTTTGGTGGAACATTCTGTGCCTTGTTGTATATTGAAACAAACATTTAAGCATTTCACCTCATGAACCTCGCTGTCTGTTATAAAAACTTTGCTTTTGTTTTAGATTGGTTGAGGCACAAAGCAGAGGATTGAGAAGTGCCTCTTGTGGTCTGGAGAGCTTAATTCAGACATCCTCTCCAACAAGGACTTCTGCAGGGTTCTTGGCCCCACTGCTACCCCTTTACATTCTTTTGCTGTTCATACATCACCTAGTTCAGTTTAAGCTCAGCTAAGGTTTTTGTTGTCAACGCACCATTTACTGAGTGTATTTACATACACAACTATGAATATTAACTAAATTAATTTTAAACACCAAGATTTACACAGGATTTTCTGATCACTTCAATCAGAATAAAGTCATGTTAAGACTTAGCAGAAATCCTATTGAGCTTTGTAGCATATCTATGTAGCGGATCTGTTGCATGATGCAGACATGTAATGTAGACATTAACTGGTCTACAAGTTTGCACTGGTTTAACATTTAATAAGAACTGGAAACCCCAAAACTTTACCAGTCAATGTCAAATTGTCAAATATAATACTAATTAAAAAAAATCTTTCACTTTTTATTGTTAAACTATTTTTAAAAAGTGTATATCATAATTCAAACCTCTGATTCACAACTCACCAGTATTGAATATTAGGCTTGAACAGACTGATCTGCTCAAATTCAGATTTAAGTAATGTGCTGTTCAGAAAAAAATTCTAAATCTCTTAGCATTATATTACAAGCTGTTTAGTCAGAAATTAAAACCTGAATATAAGATACGCATTTTTATACGGATGTATTAAATGCAGCATTTTCTTCTGACTAGACAGTCGTCAAGGATGTGTGGCCAGTTGCACAAAACAGTAGAAGGCAGAAATACAAGGTAGGAGGATAAATATCTTTACTCTTGCATGAGGTTTTGCAGTAATTGTTTAACTTACTTCTTATACCTTTTTTTTTTTTACAGAATTCAACAAATTCATACTGGTCATGCTGCCTCTGGTCAAGATCTGCTGCTTGCTCCAAACCAGGCTAACAGCCTGGCTTAGTTAATGTTTACTACTCCCAGTCAGAAGTAACTCCCACCAGAAATGATTTTGTATAGTTTTAAAATGCACTAATCCACATTTTTATCCAGTCTGTTTTGTGTTTTTTATTATGTAGCAACAAAATTAAACATCTAGGCTGAAAATTACCATTCAGTTATATCATTTAATTGTGATCAATGATTAAAGTTACTGTGACAGCAAATAATATAAAAGACTGCTGAACATTTTGATGCTATTTATGCTGATATGTTTGGTCTGGATTACTGATATCAGATATTTTAAACCCTCCAGTCCACTCAGATTAAAGCTACAGAAGTAAAAACAGTTACAAACTCACTTCTATTTACAGTTTCTGGATTTCCAGGTCCAGTTTTTTCATGATTTTCTCGGTTGTGATATTAAGCTCCATCTCCTGCAGCTAAGCTAGTTTTTTTGCAGAATTGTGGGGACCTCTGGGGACTCTGTACAACACGTATCAGCTACATTACCTTTCACTTCAACTAATGCTGCTCAAGTGTACGATTTATTAATGTACTTTTTTGTACATTAAATTGATCCACTGCATTCTGCAAATTTATCCGTTTTTTGGTGAGGGAATATCAAAAAGTGATCTCACTGGCAAAGCATGGTGACATATGGAATAGTTGCAATGAAAACAAGCCCAATGAAATGACCAATATTTCAATAAAAGGCACAGTGAGTAATTTTGAAATATTCTGATCCAAATCTTTACTTATAATTGGTACCAGTGATTATTTCCTTCATTCAAATAAATAATAAAAAGCCAGTCTCTTGAATGGCTATTTGAATAAAACTACTCATGATCCAGCTTCCTTCAAAGAGCCATAAATCCCTTCACTATTACAAACCTTTTCCCTTAAGACATTCAGGACTTAGTGGCAGAAACAATGCATAAGCTTCAAAGGCCCACCATTAATTTTATTTAAAGGTAGTGGTACTAGGAGGAGAAAATCCCATCCTCAGCACAAACAGATTCACAGTGCCAAGATAAACCAGAACTTAGCCATACTCATGTTAACACCTTTTTTTTTTTGGCTTTAGAACTGCCAAGTACAAGGAAACACACAAAAAAATTCAAAAAGCTGAGACATGGGCAACAAAATTTATTTTTATTTTAATTTATTTTTTGGGGGGGCTAAATAAAACCCAAACATAAGCAGAACCTTAAGTCCACAAAAAAAAAAAAAAAAAAAAAAAAAAAAGTACATTTAGGTTACAAGTCTAAAGAATTAAGTCACAAAAAAGGAGCTTTGAAATTTTATTGGGAATAGCAGACAGTAGATAATGCTTCATGCACTGCTTCAGTTTCAACTGCTAAGCCTGTAAGAAAGAAAATGTTAAACAGCATTATAACCAGATGTGATTTTTAATTAAGAAAAACCACACATGTCAGTTAGAAATAGGAGTGTAATAACTCACCTGCACCCTGCTCTACTGCTGATCAACCCTGAGGTTGAAAGTTGCTGCACATGCGCACAACACCAAGCAACTGACAGAACCAAAAATAAAACGTAGATCTTGGCTAGACCATGGATTTCTCTTGAACAAGCACCAGACTTGATCTTGTGTTTTAGGTCCCAAGTCATGCTTTTGGCAGTTGAGTATTAGGCATTTTGATTTACAGATCTAATCCAGTCATGCCCAATGCGGGAGATCGATAGATCGTAGGTTGGCAGGGCCAAATACCTCCTGTGTACCAAAACAGGGGTGAATGATGAAGCAGACATTTGGACAGACAATTGTGATGCAGTAGTCCTTAGAATAATGTACACATCAAAAAGTGAACATTATAAAGACCCTGTTGGCAGGTCCTTTGTTACCAGCAAAGCATGCATCAGTTTGGCTGCCGTTAGATTTGGAGAAGCATCACCTGGGATGGGTTGCAAACTTGTTGACAGGAGCAGACTAAAAACAATTTCAGCAAAGCTTCATAATTCAGCAATTCAATTGTGCCTGTTGATCTGACAACATTGCAACAAGAGCTTCATTCAAGTCATAAATTGCTTGTCATTTGTGGGCTGCTGTAGGCATGTTTAACTGACCTGTGGCCTGAAACCAGTACGATTTTGCATGGGGTGGGAGCTTGATTGACAAGTCCTTTTTGTTGGAAGGGGACAGCAACTGCCTACATATGGAGACAAATTAGCCCGTTCTTGAGTAGAGTGTGCCTTAGTCTCCCCAGCAAATGTGGACAGTCATTTGCAGCAACCATGCAAGGCATTTTAATAGAAGAGTGGAGGTTTATTTGTAATGGGAGAGTTGAAAATTTTGCTTGGAGGTCTGTTGGAATTTTAGATTATTGTTCATCTGGGTCCTGGGAAGAGAAACTTTGTTTGATATGCCGTTGACGGAGCATGGAAGTTTGGTAAAGGTTCAGGTGCCACTTCTCCTGCTTCATTAGTGGTGGCAACTTCACAGTTGGGAGAGTGGTGTGATAAAGTCATGTGACCTGTAATGACGCGGTCTCTTTATTCCGTATGTGTTCAGATGGAACACGTTGGTTGTAATCCTGTTTTGGAGCAAAAGTAAGTAAAGAGTCAACTAAATGTCTTGAGAGACCTATATCATGGCCGTTACCATATGGGTTTGCCTGAGCTTTCCCATATGAACTGGAAACACTTTTAGATAGGTCTAAAGGTCTGGATTTTATCATAATCTTTCCTTGGGAGACTTGTGTGGAGACTGGAATGGTCACCATGTTCAGGATATTTTGAAACCGATTTATAGGTCATCCATTGAGTTTGTTGGTGTCCCGTATTAGGTTTTAAAGGCCATTTCGATCCACCCTGAGCCGAATTTGACTCCGATTTTGCTGGCACTGTGTGAACCCCAAAAGAACCAGTGCTTTGGGATTTAACATCTGTCAAATGACTGTTTTTGTGCAAGGTAACATCTGCAGGTTTACTTGCAATAGGGACAGACAAACTGAGCTGGAAGGTTGGCTTGGAAGTTTCTCTGTAATTTTTTCCTTCATTTGGGGTTTTTGTGGAGCCTTTGGTTGAAAGATCAGAATTAGGAATGGTAAAATGGCTTTGGATATGAACTTTGCTTGGTTCAGAAATGGGAGGATAGGCACCATAGTGTCCATTACGAGACAATGGAGAGCCTTTACTTGGAACTATGTTATACTGCAATGGAGACTGAGAAATATGCAGTTTTGTTGGGTCACGTTGGACAGTCTGATCTTTCCTATAGTCTTTTCTGGTTAAGCTGTGGGAACTATACACAAATGGCTGTTCAGGATATTTGGGGATTGGCAGGGATGGAGGTTTGTCCACACCTGGCTTTTGCGATCCCCAGCTCTGTCCAGTGGTGGGTTTGGCCTGGCTAGGGTACCAGGATGAAGTAGTCACTTTATCAGTAGGTTGTCTGTGGGGGGGCTTATAAGTCTTTTTTATTTGCTGTCCAGGAGCAGAATTGAAGCTGGGCCATTGCAAGTCAGTATAGTGGTCTGGTTTTTCAGGCAATATATCGCCAAGATTTAGAAGTGGCCATTTAAAGGCAGAAGGAGTGGAACCTGTCCATTTTGCTTGATGAACAGGGTGACCTTCTGGTTTAAGATTTGCATTCCCAAGAATAGCAGAACCTGGAATGTTAACACTGGTTTGGATCCGAACACTGCTTTGCTTGTAAGGTTGTGGTGCAGCACCGTACTTTCCATAATCAGAACCTTTAGTTGTTGAATCACTTCTTTTGTTTTGGCCCAGAAGGTCAATGATGGGAACATCCAAAGTAATCTCAAAACCTCCGTGATCTATTGATAGATAGTTCGTCTGTGGTGGAGGCTTGAGTGGGGACATCTCCTTCGGCTGATAAGGGGTCAGAGTTTTGTGTACCTGGGTATACCTCACGTCCTGCAGGCTTCCAAGTTTTTGCCAAGTTTTGACCTGATCGTTAGCCTCCAGGTTTCTGCTGGGCTGTCTCAGAGTCCGAACATTGTAAAGGGGGAGATTAGTCCTGTAGCCATTTCCTTTTGGTTGCTCTCGGTCCTTCCATGCGTCAGGGTATCCTAGATTGGCTCAGAGAACAGATAATCAACTCACAATTCTCTCCAAAAAATAAATCCATCTTTAAAATTGCAGGTTTCATATACACCATTGCATTTAACCCAATACTTATGATCCATCAGGTCTCAAGGATTTTAAAGTCAGTTTGATTTTAAAATTGGGTTGCTAACTTAGATAAATATTTGAACTGATCCCCTAATGACCAAAATGCCACCCCCTCGGCAGACATTTTGATTATAAATTAGGACAAGCACACAGCTGCTTTACACTTAGGAAACATTTAAAAAAACAAAAACAACATTCTTGCTGCAGCCAACAAGCACATAAGAGGAATTCTGCCTTTATTAACACACCTGGAGCGTGTTCTATCATTTTAAGTCAAAATGCTTGCTTTGGAAAAAAAGGGCCTGTTGGCTGATTATATTTATCTATTTACATGATTTAGCATTCTGTATGGTTATTTCAGTATAAAAAGGTTAAAGTGCTGCACAACTAATTCAGAACACAGCAAAAGTGCAAGTCAGGTTTACCTGTAGGAAAAGCTGAGGAGTGGTATAGTTCAAACGATAAGTAGACCAGCAACATCCTGTGAAGGAATTAGAAGAAAAGTTTAAATCAAATTTTGCCTGAGGCCACCATCAAATTGATTAATGTCACATTTCAACTCAGTACCTCGTAATCAGGAGCCCAGCAGCCATGACGGCTGCAGCTGCACTCAGTCCTCTCAAACCTTCCAGTCACAAGTGCAGAGCTGCCCTGTCATGTGTGGTTCCACAAAAATAACCTCTATGTCGTTTCAGCTAACGACATATGTGTCTTTCCTACCTGTGATGCTCTCAGGTGTTTTCAATCCAACATTTTAATGAGGCAACGAACAGAAGCCATCAAGACAGAAACACCCAGCCATATACAAACACTGTCTCACACAGGTGTGAACTCATGTTGCAATTGGCCTTTACACTGTACGTGAATTCTGATCTGTTCTCAATGCGGGTAAATATGATTGTTGGAATTTTATCACCTTAATAAAGGGCTGCATCAAAGCAGAGCATTGTCCTGTTACCCGCCCGTTTTTTTTAATTACTTATGCAGATCATTTAGTTTGTGCTGGGACTAACCCCATTTATTTTTTGGAAAGCCTATATTATTACTATTATCCAATTTTTGGAAACATAATGTTCATGCTGGAGAAAGATGAAATGTCTCCTTATTCTTTAGTATTCAGACCAAGCATCCTCCTTCTCAGGATGTTTGCTCTATTGTTTAGTTCCTGTTTTAGTTAGTAGTGCCCTTATACAAGTCGGACTTCTATTTCCAATTATCACACCTGCTCTTTGGTTGTCTCTCCCTAGATAAATATGGGTCCCTGAAGTCTTTGCCTGATCATTATCATTTTCCATGTTCTCTTTGCCTTTTGTTGCTTGTTCTTTGGATTCATTTACTCATGTGGATTTCCTGACCCAGCAGTGCTTTTTGGTATTTGCTCCTGTTAAAAAAGTAATTAAAGTTGTGCTAGCTCATCAGCTGCTGGTGCTTGTCTGTTCAGCCGCCTTCTTCCTTCAACCAACTCTGCTGACATTAACAAAGTGTCAAAAGATAAAGATTTTGTATAATTCTCCTGTTTTCTTAATAATTACCTGAGAACGTTTTACAACTTAAGGCTTAGAGAGACTTAACATGTGGCTCTTTTTATGACAACTTGTATTGCTTGTATTTATAGTGACTGCAATAGAACGACTGTTTAGCCTAATTTATTCTCATTGCTCATAGACCAGGAGTTTGATTACATAAAAGCATTTTAATCATGTCGTTGAGGATTTCTAGGTTTATGCCACTTGTGGGGCACACCTTGTAGATTTACATCCCTTTCGCACATGCATGCTTTTGCACAGAAAAAAAACAACATCTCTACTGGAAAAAACTCAAATTGTCTATTAATTTTTAACCAATCAAAATGATAAAAATGTTTTTCATCTATACTTTGAAATATACAGGAATGTTAAAGATAATCAGGTAAAACATCTTTGAAAACCTTTGCCCCTTCTTTGATTAAGTTCTCAGATAAACTAAATATGGAAAGTACAGAGGCTTAATTAAACTTTCATTTATGGCAGAGCTGTTTTATCACTCTGTTGCAGATGATGGTCCAGAAACCCAAAGTTGGATTATAGGAACAGGAGAACAAAGAGATAAGTGTAGAAGAAATGTATCCTGGGTAGATAAAGGCCAGATAAGCCCAGGAGGTGGCCCAGTGGTGGTATGTATGTGCTCCTGGGTTCAAGCCCTGGCATCTGCAGCCCCAAGTAGGGCACGAGCCAGTGTTCTCTGTGGGCCTGTCCCAAGCCCAGATAAATGCAGAGGGTTGCGTCAGGAAGGGCATCTGGCGTAAAACGTGTGCCAAATGAACATGCGATTACATCCTGCAATTTCTGTACCGGGTCAGGTGGAAGCGGACGATTTGCTGTGATGACCCCCGGAGGGAAAAAGCTAAAAGGAAGGTACCAGACATCCTGTGGGTAATACATGACAAATAAATGTCTTTTACTCAGTCTCCCTTATAATACACCATTGGAAAGGTACGAGTCTTGTTATTTGATTGATGTATAGCTACCATTGCAGGCTACAATCATACCTGTCAGAACTTATTTCAGGCCAGTTGAAAAAAGCAATTCTGCACATTCTGCACCCCAGTAGCAACAAAAACAATCCTGTTACATCACCAAAGGTCCAGTAAAAGTAGTTCAATAAAACAGTTGGTCTACAACCAGCCTTTGTTCCATGTGAAAACAGTTTTAGATGAAGAGTGCAGTATTTTAAGGGATTAAAGAAAATATACAAAGACAGCACAAATAGAGAGAAATCCTATTTTTGCATGGAGGAGGAGTCCAGCAGAGGGCACGAAAGCACTAAAATATGCAGTTCCCTTCATGCTATGTGGAACAAAGACACATTTCATTTCACCTACTCCTACCTGCTCCATCAATCTAAATTTGGAATTCACTTATTTATGTGTGAATGAAGGCTATGCTCCACATTTATTCAAATGTTTCTTTTTTTCTTTTTTTCTTGTAGTAACGTAGATTGGATCAGAGACAGATTTGAAAACTTTTTACAGTCCTCTAATTTGGTTTTACAGTGTGTTATTTAATCATTTTTGCAGGTATAACAGCACTCCCCTTTTTAACAAGATGACCAGAGTTGTGAAACTGAAAGTCAAATAACCCATCGTGAGGCTGAAAATGAAGAATAAAACATTAGGAGATATTACCCAAACCTTAGGATTACCTAAAATAATTTAGAATAAATAAATGTATTAACATGAGGTCAACAATCAACAATAAGATAAAATAAGAAGCCACAAATGCTGCTAGAGTTATGGACTCATTTTATGATATATAAACTTAATTAAGTGTTTATTTACAAAAAGTTTGATTTAGAAAAAAAAAAACAGAAAAAGCTGCAATTTGTCCAAAATGCTGCTACCATGGTCTTCATTAACCCCAAGAAAGTGAAGCGCATTTATCTCGCTTTTAAATCATTTTACTGGCTTCCCGTGTGACGGAACAAATGTCCATAAAGCACTAATCTCAGACCTCTCAGATTAGCAGGAGTCCGGCATGGTGAAATGAATGTGCTGCATTTATAAAGAAAATCTATTAACGCCATACATTTCTAAACATTGTAGCCATTTTTATTTATGCCTTAGAATGTGACCCCTGGGGATAATAAAGCAAAACAAAAAGCACTGTGTAAAATGTTGACCACTCCAGTTTCTTTCCTAAAGGAGAATTGTACAACAGGGCAATATTAGTTATGCTGAACCAGTATACATGCGTTTCAAATACTGTACACTTGCCTGCACTTAGATACCTGAAGTGTCTAAGGGGCAGTGGTAGCCTTGTGGTTACAGAGGTGGGCTTGGGTCTGCAAAGTTTAAGTCCCCGGGCTTGATCCCAGGGCTGGCAACTAAGTTAAACCACTGTGGGCCCTTAACCCCAAACTGCTCCCCGGGCGCTGGAATCTGGTCTGGCAGCCCACTGCTCCTAGCAACTAGAACTTCCCATCTGGGATTGATAAAGTAGAACAAATAAAATAAATAAATAACAAAGAAAACATAAATCACATTTGAAATTTTAAGACTTAAGCTAGAAACAATGAATCCTGAAATATCATTTCACAAACAACAGTATGGCACGATTTTCACATCATCAAAAAGAAACACAAATTGTTTTGATGATGGAAAATAAAATTCACACAAAATATAAGAAGCAATAGGATGGATTAGAATTTCCCAAGGGTCCCAAGAAGATGAAACCAGGAAGGAAAGATTTAATTCCTAGGGAGACTTTAGAGTTACCTATTAACCTAACATGCATGTCGTTGGATGGTGGGAGAAAGCCGGAGAACCAAGAGAGAACCTCAGATACACAGGGAGAACATGCAAACTCCACACAGAAAGGCCACCAGCCCCCCACATTCGAACCAGCGACCTTCTTGCTAGCCACCACACCACCGTGAACCCTTTAGAGCCTTTCACACTTAAAATGGTTTTGTGTAATTACAATCCAAAGTTAATGTTATCCAGGTTACAATGTCACAGTTACAATGGTTCATGTGGTATAACTTAAGGGTGCAATGTAAAAGAAAATTAGAGGTCAATGACAGGAAAATTCCATTTATCATTAAAATCAGTGTTTCTATTATTGTCTAAAACCACTTTACTAATTTAAGTGTTGTGTATTTATCCTCTCAGAATCAGCCATTTATGTCTCCTTGCCGTGGATCAAACGTACATGGCATCTGCCATATTTTCGCCACCATTTTTCCTCCGTTTTTTCTGAATGGACAAAAACCGTGTGTGGAGCTTTCAAACTGCAGTACCGGCTTTATTTGATAGGCACAAAAGCACCGTTTGGAATAAAAAAAAAAGAGATGTCTTTAAAGGCCTATAGGAGAAGACAGTACACAATTTGGAAGGAGTTACCTGTAGTACAATCATCGCTGCACCTGAGGCTACTGGATCAGATGAAAGCATGTTTATGTCTAGAAAAATTTGGGGCACTGACAGCCATCGTCCATTCACAACTGTGCTTGGTATTTAAAGTAAATTCTATATCTTTCTTTACTACTAGATTAGGAGTTAGCAATTCTTGCACACGGTACCTTTAAGGTCAACAGATCCATTATGGGTTTTGAACCTGAGACAAACAAGACAGAGAAGCAAAAATTAAATAATGTAAACACTGAACCATTTAGAGATATTCAGTGTTCAAAGCCATGCCCTGAAAGTTCTGGATAATCTCAAACGTATTTCTCCCTGCTAGGGCCATATTACAGATAAAAAAAATTCCTTCAAAACTTGGTTTAGACTCTAGTTGTTGAGGTTGAATTGAAGGGTGTCATGGAAAGAACTATCGGAAAGATGCTAGTTCTTAGAAAACCTCCAGGATCAATAAAGTATTCTGATTCTGATTCTGAAAAGGTTCCTGCTGTGAAAATGCAGCTCATGTGGCATGTTGTTGGGCAGGAATGGTCCTTTCCCAACAACCTGATGGGGACACCACAACTGAGATGTTATCAGGCACGTGAATTGCCTGGATTGTTCTTTGAACCAATGGAGCCAGCCAGTTCGGTCTTGAATTCACCAGAGAATTTAACTCAAAGCAGACTTTTATTGAGGGGCAGCTTCCATTTTCTCATGCTGCCATAATGCCCAGATTAATTTTCCTTTGTTTTGTTGCAGCTTTGGAATTCAGTGACCAAGGTTTATCTAAATTTCCTCAATTTAAAAATTATGGAGGAAATAGTGTTTTCGTGAGAACTTGATGCAACAAATCATTCCTTGCAACTCTTTCCAGATCCATTCTTGACATCCCTGTCTGTTCATTGCAGGTCTTTCTTTCAGACTCATGTCTTATGTTTTCTCTGATATGCAAAGTTAGCTTGACACCTAATGTGAACTTTATCAAATCATGTCCAATCAAATTGACTCCAAAGAGACAGTCCACTATGCACACATAAACTACCGCTTAAAAGTTTGGCATCAACTGGATTTAATAGGAAAGTGATCCCAAACTTTTGAGTGGTAGTGTACGTATACTTCAAGTTTAAACGCATGACAGACTTTTATGTGACAGGAATCCACCCCCTTGGAAAAAACACAAACAGAAACAGGAAGGAGATACAAATTTCAAACAGGAAAGGCCAAGATTTGAGCCACAAATCTTCATGCTGTGTAAAGAAGGGGACATTAATCTAAAACCCTACTTTTAAGCTAATTTTGGTGTTGAATATAGACCAACGAGGGAAAAATATTCTATACGGATTTGGTTCAAGGCATTAGAACAGAGGTCACTAACTAGCGGACTGCCAGAACCTGTGCCATATGGACCTGGAGTTAAAATATAAAACCTGGCCGGGTGTTTTCGTTTTAACTGGGGCAACTTTTACAGAAACACGTGGACCAATTGCACGTTAGATAAGCAACCCCACGTGGGGCTTTCAGCCAATCAGTGTGTGAGGCTCCCAGCGTGGCGGTAAACTGCCGTTAGATTAAACCAAGCAGGGATGAAGACGTCTGCATCGGAGAAATGCAGCAGAGTTGCTAAATCTGCCTGTTATCAGAAACTTTGAGCTGGTTTTTCTATTAAGTCTCTTGCAAATATCGTCAGTTGCGGGTTTTTGGGCTTGTTTTTTTCTGAGTGTAGTTTCTTATTTGGGCTTGTCCTGCTTCTGTTATGAAGCCCCTCTGATTCTCTCTCACTTTTGTCCACAGACTTACATGCAGAGAAATGTATGCTATCGACCCCCCTGTGGTCACAGATTCTGATGGGTCACAGATTTTGGTGTAAGACCAGCATGCCCCACATGCACGTTCAACTTCACTTGACAAAGCAACAGTGACAATGCCTGCGAACAAATGTGTAAAATATATATAATGAAGAGTAGAAAAGAGAGTGTATTGGAGGGCTCATGCAGCCCCACAAAAAAACCTTCTTACCTGTTAAGAAACAAATCAGTTTCACTGTCATAACAATATAAGGAGGAGAAAGTTTTAATTTGTTATACATATAGTCATTATGATCTCCCAGACATTGGCTCCAAATGTTTCTCTAACTGGACCTCTTTAAATTTAATTGAATACCCCTGCATTAAAAGGAATCAAAGAATAAACACACAAAACAGGATGTTAAAAATGGAAGAGATCGGAAGGGTTTTCATAGTGCTGTATATCCCCAATTGGACGAAATAAGCCGCTGCTTGAAAACACAGATATCCAGAGGTCCAAAGCCCTCAGGTCATTTGGTCTGAGTGGCTGTAATCAGTAATGTGCGGTGAGGTTCATGGCTGGTGAGGCACTGACTCCTCTGGAGTTTACAATTATAAGAACTGAGCATCTTATTTCAATATTTATCCAATAGCATGCAACTATTGGTTTTGCTTCTCATGCCAACATTATTCCTCTTTAATTACACTCCGTGTTGATGTGTGAGTGTGCCCTCTTGAGGTGAGGCAGAATACTGTACTTCTCTGCACTTTATTGTACTATCAGCAGGAATAATTCTCTTACACATACATTAAAGACATTACACAGACTGTAGAGAATGATGGTGTATAACAAATATTTCTGTAAAGTTCAAATTGGTGATATGCGAGGAACAGAAACCAACACGCATCATGCAACCTATTTTTTTACTGGATCTCGCAGTCAGAGGTGAGGCACAGCTTGCCAGTGCCTCTCCCGGTGTTTCTGCCCTGTACTTGATCGGGAAATACTCAAATTCAGCAATTTTTACTTAATAAAATGTCAAAAATGTGTAGAGTGATACTAAAAATGCATTTTTAACAGATCAGTGAAAAATATATATTTTTATGTACTTTTCTTTTTTATCATGACAGGTGAGGCAGTGCCTCACCTACCTCTCCTGACCGCACGTCACTGGTATCCATGTGGCCAATAAGATAATATCCCCTAAAGCACAATATCCACTCACGTGATAAAGGAACTTATAAGACCCAAAAAGACTGTGTCACACTACAAGGACTTATCATAAATACAAACAGCATAGGTGAAATAAATTAAAAATACATAAATATGTTCTTTTCAAGATGCCATTTACTCAAATGAATTATTATATATGATGATTCCAACATTATAATGCCAAAATAAATGTAGTTAAATACATTTAACATTGTTAAGAGAATGTTTTTTTTTAAATTTGCTTTTCACTGTGATAATTTAAAACTGTTTAAGTCATTTGTATAAATACGTAATTGCTTAGCCTTTGTTAAATTACTAGACGGTGAAGAGGAAAAAGAGTGTTATTCTCCATGAAATGTGTCCATGTAGCGTAACTGCATTCTCGTGTATTTGAACAGTAATTAGATGAACTATGTGTGACCTCTAGTGGTCATTAGAGCAACTATATGTAAAGAGTAAAATGGTCTCCATGAAAGTGATGGTCTTGTAAAGGAAGTGTATCCAAAATCTGTCATTAAGGGTCACAGTTCTGCAGGTTTTCATTGTGTCCCTGCTCCAACACACTTGACTGGATACCCCTATTGTATAGTATATATTTAATCCCCAACTTTGATCATTTTCTAACATTAAGTTGTTTAGAGTTTTTACCTTAACAAAGGGATTTAGATGCATGTTGATTGTACAGAACAATGGCAAAAATTACATTACATTTATTTATTTTGGGTAAGTCTTGTAACTGATGGAATCTGATAGTGAGAGCCTAGCCTCGAGTTGCAGTCTGCAAGAAGAAGAAATCCATGGGTTCAATCCCAAACCGCCCCCTACACACTCCCTTTGCACATTCCTGGAGCCCTGCAGGATCCCTGAGCTGAGAAACTGCACTTCCCAACTTTTTTTTCCCCAGCCCCGGGGCATTACATGCAAGCTGTGTTTTGCTTCATGTCAGTGCAGAAGAGTTCCTGAGGACCAAGACTGAGAAACACTGGGGGTAGAGAGAGCTAGGAGTAGAGACAGGATGCCAGACGGATTGTGAAGTACCCTTCGTTAGGGGGCACCAAAGTGCAAAAATCTTCAGTTGTGCCACCTTAAATTAAACTAAAGTGGAAATGGTATTTCATTGTGGAAAATATGACAGTGACTATGGAAAGAAGAGGGACAATTTTTAACACGTTAAAACTTTTTGGGAAAAAGAAGAAAAAGATGTATGAAAGCAGCATCTTTAAGCTGAGTGTAAAGCTCTTTTGTTCAATGTTTCTCACCATGAGCAGTAAATGATGCTGTTGTTCCCCTCTCTTTCTCCCCTGACTGATTCCTTTGTGCTTGTGTCACTGTGCGGTGAATGAACAATGTCTGCCACTGGCAAGCAATAGATTCCTTATTTTCTTCAATTTCCATCACCGTACAATAACACGTGCTGTTGTTTATGTTTGTTTGGGTATTTCTTTGTAAATTGTTATTGTTCCCGGATCACTAATTGCTCTTCTGATTGAAAAATTCAGAGTATGTCTGCTTGCAACTGCCTCCAAGCACTCAGGTACTCCTTCGTTTAGAAAAGGGCGGACTTGTCACAAGTTCCCACACTACACAGCAAACGGAAGTAAGTAGGTGTAACTCTGGAACAATGATGGTGAAGAACCACTTGTCAGAAGTTTGACTCTTTCAGAATGTGATTTCACACTGAATAGGTAATCAGGCTGCGTGCTAACTGTAGAGCTGCAGAGTAACTGATCTTTCAAAACTTGTCAGCGGTCTTCTTTGATGGCCAGGGAACTTTATGGTGAGATGATATGCCTGCCTAAGAGAAGGCATAAGCATTACTAGATTTAGTTTAGCACAAAGGGATGTCCTTTTGAATAATGAGGTGAAAACAAAAAGAAACTGAAAATCAAAGTTTGCGTTCTTTGATAAATAATTAGAGGTGCTCGATTGATTAAAGGGGGTTTGTGTTTAGAGCTAGCAATGCATGAATTATGAGGAATAAAAACTTAATTTGCAATATGTGAAGTGCACAAAATTTGCCCATCATACATAAAACAGAAATAACTGGAAGCAAATACTTGCGTTTTTTTTTTTTTTCCATTGAAAGTTTAAAGTAGGTGGGCTCAAAGTCTAATATTACGTTTTTCTCTCTCCGTTTCAGATATCACCATTTAGGATCTAGATTCTATTTGGACAAATCCCAACTGTCTCCATTTGGTGCCAGGGAAGTGTGCCCTACAAGATAGAATAGGGCTATATGGCCCTTGAAATAAAGATTTGACTACACATTTTAATTTTATTTTAATCAGTGTTTTTTTTTATATATTTGTATATAAACGTATGTTACACACACAAAAATCCCATCTTACTATAGTAACACGCTTTTACATGTAATCCTCAGTTACTGTAATGGTGTTAACCATGGAAAAGGGCAATTAGTTAAATTACTCGTTACTGAAAAAAGCAACGCTTTCACTTCCGACACTGGTCACTATAATTCCTGTCCACATATCAGAAATGCCAAGTCTCAAGTATTTGGTCTCACATCAAAGTCACATCACTTGGAGTATGAAACACTTTAAACACTGGCAAGGAATTTAAAATTTGTCATGTAACAGCATTGATCTCAAACAATTAAAAAAAAAAGTTTTAGGTACAAACATCCATCTGAACTGTAGAACCTTTCAAGATACTGCAATGTTTTCCTTTGAATATAGATGGCCAAAACGCAAAGGTCATTCTAATTTTCAACATATTCAGTGAAAGCAATTTACTTTTACACAAAGGTAGTAATATTTTCATGTTGCAGTGGTGCCAAGTGTTCATTATGGTGGTTGTTTTAATGTGGTGGGTAAAGTAGTGATCTAGGATCCTGTATCCCCCCCCCCCCTCGTAAATTGTCCGAGTTAAACTGAATGCAAGGCCAATGTCACCGACCTAAGCGCAACTTAATTGCCGCAATATATCACTTTTCCAAATGCCAGCACCAAAAGCTTGTATATAGGAAACAGTTCTTAGGATAAGATACTGTTAGGTTATAAAAGATCCTTTTATAAGATACTGTGCGAGTCAGAAAGTTTAGTCTTATGTCAATCCTACTTCAGAGGGGGAAGATGCAAGGTCCTCCTTTTGGTATGGCAAAGAATGCAAAGTTAAAGACTGTTAAAAACCTGTGCCAAACCCACTGGGCTCAGTTTGCATTCCATTTTCAGCAAAGTTTTTAAATTTTGTTTTCAGATTCAAAACTGTTGTGCAACCAATTGGCACAACCACACAATTGGACTTAAAGCCAAACATACTAGTTTCGCATGAAAGTCATAATAAAAAAACCAAATTTGAAAATATCATTTATTTCTGCATTAAAGGGTAACAGTTCTTGCCTTGCATCAGCTGCCCAACTTGTGGTCTCACATGGTTTGTGAGGTGGAGGCTCAGTTTTCAGCTGGAGCACAGAACGGAATTTGTTGCACAAGGTGGAACTGGTCAGCATATCACCGCTAGGATTTCTTCGGGCACAGATGCCATGGTAGCCTTTTAGGGTGGTCAGGGTCCCCTGCAGAGATTTTGCAGTCCCACGACATTTGTCTGCGATGGTCAAGACCGTGATGGTGGCCTGGCCCATGGTGGTGGTGGTGTCCTGGCCCGTGGTGATGGCGATGTCCTGGCCAGTGGTGATGGCCTGCCCCATGGTGGTGGTGGTGGTGTCCTGGCCCGTGGTGGTGGCCTGCCCCATGGTGGTGGTGGTGGTGGTGGTGTCCTGGCCCATGGTGGTGGTGGTGTCCTGGCCCGTGGTGGTGGCCTGCCCCATGGTGGTGGTGCTGTCCTGGCCCGTGGTGGTGGCCTACCCCATGGTGGTGGTGCTGTCCTGGCCCGTGGTGGTGGCCTACCCCATGGTGGTGGTGCTGTCCTGGCCCGTGGTGGTGGCGGCAATCATGGTGGTGGCCAAACAGATTATGAAAGAGTTGTGACAGACTTTTCTTTGGGTGGTGAAGGTGCCCTAGCCCATGGTGCAAGATAGACCAAGGTTTTTCAGGTTTAGTTGATTCCTGTTTTGGTGGGTCCACGTTGCCAACTACAATTTCAACCCGTCCAGGTAGATGAAAACCTTTGTGAAAAAGACCAAGTTTGATCAGGAGCAGACATGGTAATCTGACTTTGAAACATGTCCCAGCAAAACCTCATGAGCACCTGGTTTACCATTGAGTAGAGAATAGAACTGAAAATCCTTACCATGAGAATGGCCTTTTCCATCACCATGCCTATGGCCTTGTAAGGCAGAACCAATTCCTTTGTGGTGGCCATGGCCACTAGGTAATTCTAAGCGAACTTCTAACATCTTAGATGGTGATTGAGGATTGTCATGCAGCCATTTTAAGGGAACATGATGCCCATGCTGGTGGTCATGCTGCTGCGGTAAGTGGTCATCTTTTTGGTCAGTTTGCCATCCATGCTGTTTAACTGTGACAGAAGTGTCAATGTAGAATGCCATAGAATTCCATAAATTGCAATCTGGAATTAGTAACATTAAGTTTCCAACTTACCTGTTGCCAAAACTATGCAGTTTAGTTGATTCAATAGGCAGCCCAGCAATATTCTGCAAATTAGTTATGTTTTGTTATCAATTACAGCCAAGAAACATAATTTACTTGAATCTCTTTAAAATCAAAGAACATTTGAATTGGGTACCTTGTAGTTAAGAAGCCAGCAACCATGACTGCAGCTGTTCCTAGCTACAAATGCTGAACTGGTGGCGCTAAAACACTGCTGTCCACAAACTAACCCACCAGTGGCCCCAACCAAAAGACCATGGACCATCTACTGCAGTCCACATGCTATGCCTTCATCTTTATGTATTTCCTGCAGGAGGATTTCAGGTGTTATCAATTTTGGATGTTAATGACAAGTTGAGCAGAGGTAGTCAAAGCCGCACATATTCTGGTTCACACAGGTGAGATCACTTGATGTGATTGCCCTGGCCTAGAGTACTGATCTGTCCTTCGGAGAGGAAAGATCAATGGGGATAAATGGAATTCCAACTCCAGTTATTGATTATCCCAGTAAAGTGCTTCATAATGGAAAAGCATATTTCTGATTAGTTACCTGTCACCTCTGCCTGTAAAAGCCCTACTGAACTTTTATTGGGTGGCCCCAAATGATGCCAAATTTGGCATCCATCTTGGATCCTACCTGTTAAGTCTGAAAAAACTCAGTCTGATGTTGACTCTTGTCCTTATCTCTTGCTCTGTCCCTTTCTCTCATTATTTTTCTCAATTAAGAAGTGGTAGCCAAGAGGTTACATATTAACACCTTAAAACACACATTAAAGAAAACAGTATACGTGTGCATAATTTAGAAGTAGTTGCATCACCAGGTTAATTTTGTTTATTCCAACTATAGTTGTACAAATTCCTTTTTGAGTTGTATTTGAGAAAATGTTTTGAGATATTTGAGTATTTCTCGATCAAATACAGAAACCCCAGGTAAGGCAGTGGCGAGCTGTGCCTCACCTCTGACTGTGCAATCCAATACAAACTGGGTTGCATGACACGTGCCCTTTTCTGTTCCTCAGCATATCGCTAATATGAACTATACAGAAACATTTGTTTTACACTATGACTCTCTAAAGTCTGTGTAATGTCTTTAATGTATGTGTGAGAGAATTATTCCTGCTGATCGTACAATAAAATGCAAAGTCAGCAGGTGAGACAGGCAGTACTCTGCCTCACCTCAATTGATTGATTAAATTGATTGCAATTGAAAGACCAATGCTGATAGAATATGAAGCATTACCAGTAGTTGCATGTTGTTGGATGAAAAGTAAAATAAGATGCTCTTTTCAGTTTTTACTATTGTAAATCTGACTCCATTGGAGTCAATGCCTCACCAGCCATTAACCTCACCGCACGTCACTGGATCTAAACAAGATATGCATAGATAATCGTCTCCAATTGAAACTTCTTAATTTTTCTAAATTCCTGAGGTGGAAAAAGTCCCTTTTGGCCAGCTGTTTGGAGGGACAGACAGAAGGCAGTGACTGGTCAAACACCACACTTAAATATCCTACAAAAAAAATGTTAAACCCCATGTACACAAGATCTGATTGTTCATTAAATTCAAGCAGTAAAATTTGAATTTACAGAACAGGAAAGTCAAAGCTAAACGTTTAATTTAAATTACCAAGAAAATCAAGCTTTATCGACTCACTGCCTCCCTTTCCAGCACGATTTGTTAATTCTGATACCTAAGATCTTTCAGAGGATTTTTTGTCAAGCACATGCAAGGCTTACATGAAGCACACAGTGCAGCTAACAAGACGATGGTGCCACAGTGAAGTAATGAAATGGGGATCATAAGAAAAATCAAAATGAAAATGGATGAAAGTGCTGACATCGAACACCTGCTGAGCAACAACTCTGAACAGGTGAGTGTTGTCAGCGAGCCAAGACATGTGTTTGTGGCACAAACAAAGTGAGCATGTTGTCAAATTTCTTTTGTCATCACTTCAGATGTCTTGACCACCAGAAATTAGGAGGACACGCATATGCACAGAGACAGAGAATTCGACCTGATCTAGCATTAAGCAGCAAAGTTTTCAGGTGCAAAGCTTTAACAAAGTAAGGTTGCAATGCCCATGCAAACAGATGCACTTAGCCTATAAACATGGCAAAGTTCCCTGAGGTAGGTAGGTAGATCTGTGGGAGTGAGCTGCTGTCACTGTCGCTATTAGTTGTTTTATCTCCTGCGTTTACATCTAAACTGGAGGTGGAGGTTACCCTCAAGCTTGTAACTGCTGCTGTTGTGAGGGAGAGAATGAAACACCAAGACTGGTTTCATGGTGCATGTGTTTAAAACAAGCAAAAAAGTTTGGATGATTCATCAGAAGATGAAATCAAATCAAATTTTATTTATAAGGCAAATTTCATACAAAAAGCAACACAAACTGCTAAAATAAGACAAGCCTTAAAGCCGCAGTGTGTAAGAATTACTCCCATCTAGTGGTGTGCTACTATATTACAGGCAACCGAGTAGTGCCTTACTGGAGCCTCACCATTGAAGAGCGTTATTACGACTACGGAAGCCGCGGAGATTCGTAAATGTGAATTTCGAGTGTCCCGTGGTGATGAGGAACAGAATAATACATAATTATCATTTTTTTATGCCAATAAGTTACAAGCGTGCCCTCCATGTATTTAGTACCAAGCTACTGCTAATAGCTAATGTTATC